>CM021765.1:66355286-66427021 GCA_011076525.1 Nettapus auritus
TGTTTTTTTTTTTTTTTTTTTTCTTTTTTCTTTTTTCTTTTCTGTTGTTGTTTTGTTTTTGTTTTATTTATTTATTTATTTTTATGAACCATAAGAATAAGCATGTAATCTTTCAGGTACCCACTCCTTTAAAAGCAGAAATGGGGGAATATGAGTTAACAAATTAGTGGCTTATTTCACTTCCACTGCTCCTCCACCTCTTTTCTCACATTGATTGTGAATTTCTTAAACATTACTTCTCCCACCACCATCCATACAGCGTTACCCTCGATTATTTCCTTTAACCTAAGCTAATGTGCAGGGCTCCATTTCCTACACAGATTGCTTAGACCTTCTGAGCAGCTTTGCCCAAAGGTCAGGTAGGGCCAGATACAGTAATAGTATGTCTCTAGAAGTCCAGCACAAGATGTATCAAATTAAATCCTCTCCAAATAATAAGTAACAAAGCGTTAACTTCCCCATGGAGGCAATTGCTGTTCTATCACTTAAATTCAGGTTTATGCCCCAGTAGCCAAGAGGTTGAAAATTTTCCATGTCTAACAAAGTGGATGCTGTCTTCATATTCTTCCAAACTCTTCTGTAGAAGGCAGCTTTTATAAACCAAGTCTGATTTCTTGGCTGTCTTCTGTAAGGTAGAAAGAATGGGTTTGAGTAGATTAAGTGAAGCTTCTGGGTCCTTATTAGAGAGTTAGAAGCTGAGTTCCTCATGTAAACTGGCTTCTTTGCCTTTATCATATTTTCCAAAGGAGCTGAAAGATCACCATATACCCAGTAGAGTTCAATAGTTAGCATGACAAATTGTATTCTGATTAAATGATTCCACCTGAACACTTGGCACACAGTAGGAGAATCACTACACAGGATCTGTGTTTCCTTTATTTGTCTATGTATCCATTTATATTTTCCAATGGGCTTTGGCAAGTATTGCCTATGGTGGCCCCATGGGAAGGGATTTATGTTCTCTGCTGATCACCCGGGAGACTTGACATTAAAGCAACTGCAGAAGATGTATCTTATATTTCAGCTGTCTGTGTTTATGTGGTTTACATTTATTGACATTCAAAAAGAAGGAAAGATCTAGCCATAGGTATTCTAGCTATAGCTCCTCACAGCTGCTTTCTACATGTCAGATGAGCTGCTTGCATTTGATACAATGAATTAGCCTGTGGCTTTTCAAATGGAGAGAATTAATGAGGATTTGTTGTTACAGAGGTTTGCAACTTTGCTAGCTCCTCCTTTTTCACCATACAATGACTCTGATACTAGAAATCCTGAAATTCCTTCTTTGGTTGCTTCCTCTGCTTTGGTAACATTTTGATCCTGCCTGCAGGTATGGCTTATATTATTACTTGTAAATGGTAATAGAAAAGGAGTCATGAGGTGGTTTATAGAACAAGGCTTAGTTCAATTGTTTCATGCCTTTGTGCTGCATTTCCACTGAGTCATCTCTACCGTAAATTGGTTTCTCCAAAGTTTTCTGTAAGTCCCATTAGGAAAACAAGCTTGTATTTAAACATACTTTAGCTGGTGTATTAGTCTTGCACTTGTATATGCTACTAAAACTAAAAAATAGGAAGAAAAAAAATTGGGACAAGATTTCTGTATGAAATTGACTTTGATTTTGACTATCTGCTTTTTTTAAAATGCAAGCTTAATATAGCAAGAAAGAATACTCCCAGAGATGAGAAACAATAAATTAATTGATTGTTTAATAATTAATTGATTACCCAGAATTATTATCTCTTAATATCTGTACAGGTGTCCATATACAGTCCTTAACTGATGATGGTAATTGATGATTGTCACTGATGGGGGTGATTTGTTGATGATTAGTGGTTGATGATCATTAGTATTGTCTTCAGAGTATTTTCATGGATTTCCTATATGAATAATATTTAGAAGAATTAATTATGTTTTGGGATATGAGAGATTTTAAAGATGTTCTATTTTCCTTTACCTGTATCCTTCTGTGAGCAGGAGGATTTGAGTTTGTTTACTAACATTCAAATTTGCACCTCTAGTTTATCATACTAAGCAGAAATTTCAAGATGCAAGGGCCTGAACTGTAAATTCTCCATTATCAGATACCCTTCATTAAGAGGTAACCATTTTTTAGTGTTTCTGGTTTTGGACAGTTTCATTATTATGTAAATGTTGAGCATCCACTTTTCTGTGACTTGGTTATTGTTTATGGATTCTGAAACTCATTGATATTGTGAGCCAGACTGTCTGCAGTGGGCATCTGAAGAAATTCACAGATGGAAGATGGGGAAACAAGTCCCCTGGGGTGCTTGGCAAGGTGAGCACTTCTAAGGCAGGCATGCATCACAGAAGCTTCCAGGCAGATAGATGTCATGCCCAGGAATTCAGTGTGTTTGGAGACTTGCAGCTAGCCAGGTCCTAGTAGCAAATTCAGTAAAAGTAGCTCTAGACAAAAACAATCTAAAAACGTTTTTACAGAGAGGTCTGTCCAGAGGTTTTGGTGCCATGTGGGATGGAGGTCCTGTAATCAAAGGTCCATGTACACACACACGTGCACACACACATTGAATCCTGGTTGCAGGCAGACAAAAGATTGAACAGATGTTACCATATTCTGGAATCAAGAAGTAAATCAGCAAGCAATGGTAGAAGACTGTTTGGTGTGTTTTTGTCTACTCTATGTGTAATAAACTTCACAGTTCAGGACTGGAAATATAGCATCTCTCACCAGCTTTAAGCTAATTAAGTTTTAATGGCAAACAAAACATGCTGTGTGAAACATCCAGTTTGCAGATCATGCCCTGACAAAAGATATTGGTAGTATGATGTTTTGGACAGTGGGAGAAGTGTGCTTCTTCAGAGGACCCACACAAAGCTACAACTTTAATCGAATTCCCACACAGTACATTAAATAACACAGAAATAGTCCTGAAACTTCCTTTTTTTTTTTTTTTTTTTTTTTTCTCCCACCCCAGAACTTGGCTGGATCTCAAAAGTGTATGTGAATCAACCTGCAGTTGTAAGGCATGCAGAACGAATTCAGAAATGGAGAACTGTGAAAGGTAATTGGCAAGTAAGTGCTCTTTTTATGCATTCTGTTCCTGTATTTTTAAAGTAGTCACTCTCCCTCTCTAGGCTGCAATATTGAATTTTGCTCAAGATGCATGTAAACTTAAAAGATGTGCTTGTCTGTGTCTTATTTTAATAATTTGTATTTGATGATGATGGGATGGAATAAGGTGACGCATTTATCCAAACAAGTTAAAAACCTTATAACTCATGAGTGGCAAAACCGCAAATGAATTTCAGTCATCTTTATTCATGAGTAGATTAAATTGTATATTACTATCCCACCACATTTATTCTGTTTCCCAGACAGACTTCTTTGCACACAGCCTTCTTATTTTTTAATTTTAAAGCTATAAGATATGGTCGTGGTCCCTGTCAAGTTTGACCTACCTGGATGATTGTTGTTTACTTAAACATGTCCAACATGTGTGATTTCCTTGCTTAACTATTTCTTGCCTAAAACTCAAAAATCCTAACTGGCTTTGGGACTTGGGACGGGGGGGAGCGGGGTGGGGGGGGGGGAGGACAGGGGTGGGAGGCAGGGAGGAAAAGAAGACAATGCCATGTATGTTAAAGGGGCTGACTTCTCAGCCACTGAGATATGGTAAACAATCAGTTATTGTCCATCTTACTATAAAATATATTCATGTATGTAAGCAACTTGTAAAGCCAGTCGTGCAAATTAACTTTTCTACAAGGCTGTCTTGCATTCATTGAACACACATTTAGAGGGGCTTGGCAGTTACCGTCAGCCTCTGCTGCCCTACTGGCAGAAATGACAGATACTGACCTGGTGCACGTTTTGGCTTCTTCAGTTCATAGATGGGAATCAAAATGCAAAGCTGTCAGTTCAGCAACGTAAGCAAATGCTGCCAAGCAGAGCAAGTAAGGCTTGGCCGCATGCTGGCTTCTGCTGCCTCAGCGACAACTCTGGCAGAGTTGGATGCATGAGTGCCGTAAGCACTTTGGCAGTGTTCAGCCAGAGGCAAGGACTGAGAAATGCCGTGGAGTAGACCCAGAGCTCCCAGCAAGCTCTCAGCTGTGGGGTTGTAACTAGTGTCCAAAGGACAAGCTGATTCCAGGTTCACCAAACTGTGCTGCAAGCAGAAGTGTCATTCCTCCCCCTGAACACATTGCTTACTTGTGACAGCGACTGATAAACGGGGAGCAGGAAGAAGGAGGCAAACAAGGAGAGATCTTCTTAATGCCACTCATTAGAACAAAGCAAGAATCATTTAATTATACCTATTTTTTCAAAAAGTCCTCAAAATAGTTAACATTCTGAGCTTAGTGTGTCAGGCAGCCATTCTGGGTTGGCCGAAGCTACCTTCAGGAGGAACACAAATCTTCTTGTAGACCATGGTTCAGTGACAATTTGAGGGAACTTTGTACGATCCTACTATAAATTGCTAGCAAGTAACTTCCTGCCTGTTAGATGAACCTGGAAGTCTGTGGTTTGAATGTTATGAGTTAATAAAAAGATGGACGTAAGCTGATAAAAATTAAAGATTAGCTCAGCATTTCCTGAGTTTGTGATTTATGTCATAATAGATGAGACAAAAAGTCCTTTGAATGAAGGATAAAAGCATCCAAGTAAGAGATATATTAAATCATTTAAAGTGAAAAACATTTCTAAAGTATTATAGGGTGAAAGTAGAAATCAATTAGAAACAAGCAGTCAAGCTTAGACTAACAGAAGCCAGTAACAGTTCGTTACTCAGTCCAGTAACCCCGAAGCAGCTTTTGGCGTAATACTTACTACAAGTTTAGAAAGGAGACTCCCATTAGCAAAGTGACACAGGTCTGTAGGCTGGCCTGCTTCTTAAGATTTGCGGAGTAACCTCCATGCAGAAGCAAGAAGTTTTGCTGCAGATATTGACAAATCATGTCATAGAGCAGAATGGTCAGGGAGGCATTGCCCATGATATTGCTGTATAGATTTTGCTACTGCAACCTCTCTCCCTGTTGAACAACAACCAAAAGATGTCTACTTTTAGTGAAGCCATTACTGTAAATGAGAATTTACTGGGAGACCTTTAACAAATACTTCAAAATAATGTTTCAAGTTCAATTTTTGTTCAACAACAACAAAGCTTGAAAATTTTTTGGTTGTGCTTTTGTTCAGTGCTCTGATCAATAAGTCTTTTAATGTTCTGTAGCATTTTCAACTAAACACTGCGTTAGCCCTGTAATTTAGCTCTTATGGTGTGTGGTTTTGTGTTTTTTGTTTGTTTGTTTGTTTGTTTGTTTGTTTTTCCAAATAATTACGTTTATTTTTTAATCTCAGATTCTCGTAACAGAAAGTGGAAACATCTGGAGTATAGATCCTGTTTTAAGAAGCATGGGTTCTTACCTCCCATTGCTTCCATGTTTCACTCTCACAGCAGAACAGACAAAAAATGTGTAAGGGTACAAATTACTGACATGTACACTCATCTGGTTGTGTTTCAAACCTGTGCTCCTTTTTAAGCATATGTATAATTTACCATGCATACCAGCTTTAAAGATACAGGCATACTGCATAGCATGAAACATACTGAAACAGTAAGGTTGTTCACATAGGTGATGGTTTTATCCTTGTTTTAGAAAATTAAATTTGAAACTAGATGTTTTTTGTCCAGCTAAAAATGTCTGATTCTTAGAGTCCTGTTAGGTAGTTAGCTTTTGCACCAAAAAAGCTGACTTTTGATTCCAAATTCTTTCTGTACTATTAGATATTGCTTAAGGCATGCAAATTTCTGCCATCCCTGTCATAAACCATTCGTTGCACATCCTCCATATTATATGCCATACGTTTCCTGATTCTTAGAGCGAGAGCTAGGCTTTGGATTCCTGGATCCTTTAAGTCAGTTTGGCTTTGGAAGCATAAACTGAGATACTGTATTCCTTCCTTCATTCTCTTTGCAGGCTGCTTGGCTGCTGAAAGCTGTCACATGTATAGACCTTACCACTCTTTCAGGTGACGATACTCCTTCAAATGTTCACAGAATGTGTTTCAAAGCTAAGCATCCCATCAGAGAGGATCTGCTGAAAGCCATGGATATGCATGATAAAGGTATGATCATTTTTGTTCTGTTTGGTTTATAGAAAAATTTTCAATTTCCTTAATATTTTTTCACTTTTAAGTAAAGCATGGAGTCAGGGTAACAATGTAAGTTATGGTACATAATGAGCAAATTTGATTTTGAAGCTGTAAGTGACGTAACTTCAGTGTATGTATTTTAAGAAGAGTGCATTAAGGTGTAACTAATTGCGTATTCCATTAATCTGCTGATGTCCTTTCTAAACTGAAGAAGGAGGGATGTTCATGTGACTTTGGATTTCATGCTTAGATGATGTTGCTCTGTGTTACTACCAAGTCTGCAAGTCTGCTAATCTGCCTGTTGGAAAAGATGCATTCCACACTTCTAAGCATGTTATTTCTCCTTCAGAAAGTACTATCTGTTACCCACTTGTTTGAGTAATTATGATAGGAGACATCTTTGCAGCCCAGTCTGCTTTAAAGAATCAGTCCTTTAGTGAGTGTATGTGGTTGTGTTTGTATCATGTATACACACACTTAAAAAGTTCCCAGCTAAGTCAACACAGTTGAAAGGAAAGAAGACAGCCCTTACAAACTAGAGGTAAAACTTTCATTGACATTACTCAAGCAGGCTCTATCTGAAGTTCAAATGTTACACCCAAGACTGAACCCAATACAAATTCAGAGCAAATTAAGACTCAATATAAAACCTCTTTAAATCTGAGCAGAGCTTCTGATTTTTTTCAGATACAATCACTGGTGTGTCAGCGAATGCCTTTTGACTTTTGTCCTGCTATGTCAGTCTTACGATGATCTAACAAAAAGAACAAACTTGGTGACATGTACGGCATGCTTCTACTATTGAAAAATTTCAGTTGTTTTATGTGGGCATTTGTCCACCAATTGGAGTCATATGATATAAAACCAAAGGGGTAGATCATATGTCTGGTTTCTAGCCATACATGTGAAATATCAAAAATAGTCTTTCTTTCTAGATTTATGGAATCTTCTGATGGCTGAAATATTAAATACGAGACCAATTATCTGAGACTGAAACAACAGCATTTTAACTAGAAATGCAGTAGAGCCGCATTAACATAAAAACTGCTCATTTGCTGCTGCGCTCAGTCTGGCTCTACAGGTAAGAACAGAACTTGGCAGCAGTTTCTCTCACAGTATCCTACTGTCCGAGAATGTCTTTACTGTATGTCATTAAACAATGAATCTATCAATAAAAATATTGTATCTTGAACTTCTGCTAATGCAAACTTATTCCCAGGGTCAGGTGAAGAAACGTGAGTGTGGTAACGATATGCCTGAACTGCTTGAACAATACAACAGACATCCCTAGTGTAGATGCTTAAGGTCCTCATGAAAATACGAAAGTGGGAGGTGCAAACAATACACATGTGCTTGTTATATGGATTGCACTAGAGAAGGTGGAAATGCATGTCCGAAGAAGTGAACTGTGTCTCTTGCAGGTATTACTGTTGCAGCAGTTTGTGTATATCCTGCAAGGGTCACTGATGCTGTTAATTCCCTAAAGGCTGCTGGTTGCAACATACCAGTAGCTTCAGGTAAGTTTTATTTTAAAATCGAAAATTAAATCTTTCTATGCTACAAAATATGTAGAAAAACCTGAAAGTTTGGACTTGCTTTTCCTTCAGAGAGTAAGGTAGAAAGGTAGCAGGTAGAAGGAAAGGAGCGGAGAGAAGGATTTGCTTCTGGTAGCTGTTATCTTTTGTTTCAACTTCAAGCGTATCAGGAATACCAAGTCTGTTTTGCTGGAAGTTTGTCAGAGAGGTCATTAAGATACAGAATCATAGAATCACAGAATGGTTTAGGTTGGAAGGAACCTTAAAGATCACCTGGATCCAACCCCCCTGTCATGGGCAGGCACACCTCCCACTAGACCAGGTTGCTCAAAGCCCCAGCCAACCTGGTCTTGAACTTCCAAGGATGGGGCGTCCACAGTTTCTCTGGGCAGTTTGTTCCCTAACAGTGTTGCCCTCACCTGAACAAAAGAAATTGAGATAGTGTGCTGGACAAAGAATCAGTAGACAATAAGTAACTGCTAATAATAATAGAACTACAGTAATCTTTTGGGAAGTTCTAATACAAGTCTTGGGTTGTCTGATTTGTTTTGTTTTCCCCATCATTTTTTTTTTGTCTTTTAAGTATAATCATACAAGCTGAATTCAGTGAGGCAAGGGTTATTGCTTGCTGAGCAGCCTGCAGGTTCAGGACTTGCACTCATAAATCTAATAGCACCAGTTCTTCTCCAGTCACTACATGAGAAACAAGTTCTGAATCTGCAATATGCAAGAAATAAGATCACATAATTATGCTTGTGGGAAGGGAGCTCTGGGTGTCACCCTGTCCAGCCTCCTGCTCAAAGCAGGGTTTAACTTTGAAGTTTATCAGGTGCTTATGTCCATGTTTTCTATGCTTTCATTTTTTCATTGTGTAGGGAAAAATAAATACTACATATATTTACATGTCTCAGAGATTCTCTGACAGCCATTATTTTTTGCATTTCCAAAGATACTTTAGCTTTTGTACTTAAACATCATAAAGGAAATCCTAAGTAGGCCATGTTAAAAAGTGCTTAGCATATTGTGATTTAGCTGTTAGATGTGTTACTGGGAGTTAACCTGAAATGCTTCTTATAAAAATTGGAGAGAATTTTAAAAGTATGTATTGCTTCATGTATGAGTTCTCTCCTTGTTTGTTCAGTTCTCCTGGAGGTCATAGATATTGTGCTTGTTTAGGTCATTTTGGAAAAATTTAAGGCATGTGAAAGAGACATTTTTGCAAGAAGTTGTAGTATCTTGCTGGACATTGGTTCTTGAGGGAAGAAATAATGCTTATTGTGTATGGAGACAGTAAGATGAGCTGCCATTAGATTTTCGAATTATGATAGGGATTTAAAATTAAAAAAAAATATATATAATAGCTTTCAAATTCTTGGTTGCATTCTTTAGTGCAAATTTTATGTTCAATTTATGAAACTAAATTTCTTCTCCCTGCCTGCATCTCCCTCCTTGCTAGTGGCTGCTGGGTTTCCATCTGGACAAACTCCTCTAGAAACCAAACTGGCTGAAATAAAGCTAGCTGTGCAATATGGTGCCAGAGAGATCGACATCGTCATTAGCAGGAGCCTGGTGTTGAGTGGCCAATGGGAAAGTAAGTTTCCTTAGGCAAGGAACATAAACCTGTGCGCGCGCGCGCGCGTGTGTGTGTGTGTGTGTGTGTGCAAGCTCTTTCTTTGTCTCTTATCCCAGTTTCCACATCAGTCCTTGAATAATTTGGTCCCTCCCCAAAGAGTGGTTGATAATTCAGGGCACTGAGCTAAATAAAACCAGCATAACTAAGCTATAACAAATGGTCAGATTTTTTGAAAAGAATGCTGTTACAAGTTTTGTCAGGTTGGATATTCAGAATGACCTCGTGTTTTGAAAATTCAGGTCGATTGATTCTATGCCTTTGAGGATTTTGCATGTAGGAATAAAAAAATAGCAAGTGAAATGGAAAAAAAGTGAATGCTATAGTCTTTGTACTGTTTTGTTAACCTTCCTCCCACAGCCCCCAAGGGCTGAGAGTCTAAATATCTTGTTAAATATACATGTTTCAATATTTGACCAAAAATATGTATTTTAGTTGTTTTCTGTGAAAGTTGAGGGTACATATTGACTGTTCATATTATTTTTGATATTCCTGTTCTGTAGACTACAACTAATTAGTTAGAACAATAATGCTGAAGATGGTTTTTGCTCTAATTGCATCCTTAATGTACTGTGAATGGCTTGCCTTATGTGCTGACAATGCTTCTACAACTCATCTCAGTGTGAAGGTAAACACATCATTGTCTTGGAATGAATTTTCCATTTAGTTGTATAATGCACTACTGTAATAGCCTGTGTGATTGGAAGATTCCGTAAAGGACACGTGGTACCTGGGTTTGGTTAAGGAAATGCAGTCATCATGGTAACAAATATTTTCTGATTTTGGTCTTCTTTCAATTAGCAGTTAGAATTGAACAAAAAAAGCAAGTTTCTGCATCTGTCTTCAAGACTGATATCCTGGTTTCCACTCGCTCTAACATTTTGACCTCTTTCATATCTATCTCTATCCCTTTGCCCATAAATACACGTAGCTTTACAAATGTTTGGCTTCTTGAGGACAGGCATTGTCACAGTCATTTGTTTCTTTCAGAGCGTCTATTTTAAGTTCAGATGCAGTCTCAGGAACTGCTGGAAGATGGACACTAGGTGACTGAGCGTGTAGTGATCCATACTTGCAGTTACAAAGCATGTTGCCCCTCCAGGAGATGCCCTCTAGTGGGGATGCTTACAGAGTAGGTACAAAATGACCTGAATCAATGATCTTTAACCAAGACTGAAAAAAGACCACCAGACTGGACTTGAACATCGACTTGAATTTATGTCTGACAAAGTCTGCCACTGTCTTACAGCAATTTCTGACATAACTGTTATGGTTACCATGCTTCAGACTTTGTTGTACTAACTGCTACTAAGTGGAAGTTACACAAAGCAGAGGTAAGAAAGTTAGTGCATGTAGTCAGTTGCAAACGCAGGCTGTAGTTTATGTAGTCCAGGATTATAAGAACTCAGAGGAGAAATACAAGGCTGGATTCAGAGAGGAAGTTTGTATCACTGATTGAAATGGACTAGATAAATGTTGTTAGTTTTTTTTCCTGTATGGACATAAATTACTAGGGAGGAATACGCAGACATAAGAATGATGAACCTAGTATAAAGCTAGCAGTTTACTAAATAAGTAAATTAGAGTTGACTTTTGATTTTATTGTGTTTCTTTTATTAAGTGTTTATTCTTTTATCCATAGATGAAGTCATGACAAGCTTGAAAGCAATCCATTTTTTGACAATGGTTAATTTACTTTTCTTTACTGAGAGCAGAATTGTAATTATTTCCAAATGTTTTCTGAAAGTTTGTTTATGAACATGAATCTATGTCTGGCACTTATTCACATTGTCTTGAAAACGCTACTTTGGGAACAGAATGTATTTGCCATCCAGATAATGAAGCTAGAAGGGGAAAAATTCTGATATTTAACTTAGCCATCCAAAAAATTATTCCAGCTGGAGCTCTGATTTTGGTGGTGGTGGGAGTTCAGTTCTTTCTGTCTAGCTCTCATAAAATCACAGAACAGTTTGGGTTGGAAGGAACATTAAAGATGATCTCATTCCAACCTCCCTGCCACGATGGGACACCTCCCAGCAGACCAGATTGCCCAATGCCCCATCCAGCCAGGCCTTGAATCTGGGGATGGGGCAGCCACAGCTTCTCTGGGCAGCCTGTTCATATACCTCACCACCCTCTGAGTGAAGAATTTATTTTCAGCAGGTACATGCTACTTATGTGAACATGCAGCTTTCCAGCTCTATGTAATGGTTAGGTGTGATACACTATAAAGTACATTTCAGGAAGCTGGAAGAAGGGATGAAGAAATGTCTTTTAAGCTGGATCCACTTAGTATGTAAAATTGAAAAAGAATGTCTAGTACAGTAGCTATGACTGGGTTCAAGGTGCTTAATAAACTCTAGCTGCCTTGCAGCTAAATGGAAAACATGTTTGCTTATCCTTAAAACATGGCTTAGTATATTGTTATGGTTATTTTCTCATGTTGTTGTTTTTTGAAAATTCAGGTACTATTGATAAAAATACTCACCTGGTAGAGTGCTTTATCTTACTGTTCATGTATTTCTACTTGCCGTTCTAATCTGTGCCATAATTGGGGTAATCATGATAGAATAGTTTTGGTTTATGATTTGTTTCAAAAGCTTGTGTGGTTATTAAATATTTTAGTGTACATTCAATTATATCAACTTTTTTTAAAGCAGTTCTTATTATTATTGGGGCTCTATGATATTCAGGACATATTTTTTAGGTCTGTTCTTTATGAGGTAGTTGTTAAGAGGTTTTTAATGGTGTTGAACATGAAAACAGCTTTATTGGGCAGCTAATTTAGTTTGGATAATAACCTTAAATGAGATTTAAGTTTATGAGCTTATATGTATATACCTTTTACAAGCTATTAGTTTTTAGAGCAATAATATTTTACAATAGTTTACTCAACCGTTGTCTTGTATCACTCGACAAAGTATGGATTAAGATTAAAAATCAGAATTTAGATAGTGTCTTTAAGCACAGGATGTGGAGGTTGTATGTAAAGTGAGATGAAGTTGACCAATAAATTACTGAAAGAAACTGGATATGTACTCCATACATATGTTGGAGTTGCTGTACTTTCTGAAGCTGAGTTGCCCCAATATTACTTCTAGTTCCACAGTTTTTAGCAAACAACTGGACATATCACAAGTGTCAGTGGCTTCCAAATTCTTGCTAACCATTGATAACGGTTTATATTTGCTCTGTGTCAATCAAAGTTTCGTATAAAGAAGGAAACAAAAGAAGTATACTTTAAGAAGTTTTAGCATGGCTGCATCCATGAAATAGATAGATATAACCTCTTTCTGAAGGTTGCCTTTCAATCCTTGCTAATAACTATTCACTCATGAGTTCAGAAGCTTTGTTCAGAAACTGGGGACACCTTCTGTGCTATATACACTATAAACTGCAAAGAGAAAATACACCGCCTGATCCAGAGGCTTGAAAAGGATTGCACGTGTTGTTCTGAAATACTATAGTTGGATTTACTGTTTTCTAGATTTGTAAGCTGATTTGGGACCTCAAAGTCTATTTGTGTGATTTCTTTCTTACGTTGTCAGCAGCAGCTCAGACTCTTGAAGCCAAATCCTGTTTTCAGTTTCATGTGAATCACTGGAGCCTGGAGTTGCACATATGTGGCTGAGAGCAGAACTGATAGAGTTGTGTTGTGCTGATAGCCTTGTGCTTGTCATTTTGTTAACAAACCTGCTATTAATGTGCAAGACAGAAGGGATTCCAGCTCATTTTCCAGTTTGCTAACATGATTACCTTGATCTTTGGTCTAACAGAAATTGAAACATCTTCCCTTCTTATCTCACTTTCTACCCTTAACATCAGTCAATGTGACTAGTTGAAAACAACAAATAAGATGAATTAAAAAGAAAAAAAAAAAAGGAGCTTTTATTACCACATTTTTGGAGAAGAGCTGTTTCATAAAAAATTAAGCTTTTTTTTTTTTTTTTTTTTTCCTTCCTTTAACATTTTCATGTTCGGTGTAGAAAATACGGATTATTCCCTTTATTATGTGATTTTTAGAATGAATGTATTAGACCAAAGCAAAAGACCATATAGATAATCTGGGGCAGGTTATAGCCAGCATTAATTGGTAAAGGTGCTTGCTTGAAAGACATGAAGGGAGTACACCATTTTCTCTGGTGTACTTAATAGCTGCTAAATGTCAATAGAATGCTTTTATTTGATAGTTGGAAATACAGGAAAACTCATAAAAACAAAAGAAAACACCTTCCAACTGTTGTCTTCTCTAATAGCAGAATTAAAACCAGAGCTATGAAGTTATATTTTCTTTCCTATCAAGTCCGTTTTGTTTTTTAATCTAAATTGTATAAATTCATATGATAAAAGCAGATTTAAAGTTCATAAAAACAGTAAGGTATGTTAAATAGATGCGTGCAAAGTAGAAATATTCTCGTCATGTATTTTAACTGCTAAATCAGTGGAGATATTACACACTGCATTAGTGATCATCTGACCCTAAATTTTACCTATATAAGTTGGCTTCCTCTATGTGTGGTTTTATTTTGTTTTGGTTTTGGTTTGCTTTCTTTGTGTGTGGGGGGGTGTTTTTTTGTTTGTTTGTTTGTTTTTGGTTGTTTTGTTTTTCCTCGTTAAACTCGTTAGACTTCATTTAATATGGGTAGTGTTAATACCATATTCAAGATACTACACAGTATTGGCCATTTGGTTTGAGAGCTCTTGATTCTTCCTCTGACTGTTAAAAACAGTGAAAAAGAATAATCACTTGCAAACATTTGATGATGGTCTTAGCTCACAGTTAAATATATATGCCTGCACGGTTTTCTGTGATAGGGATTTAACTTGAGAGCTTTCTGACACTACTGTAGACACTACTGACACTACAGAGCAGCTCTGTCTGCTGTGCCAGCTACTACTGGTGTTCTGCACAGGTCAGAGATATTCCAAGAACCAGTGTCCAGTGCTTCTCCTGCCACTGATGAGCTTGAAGGAACCAAGTAGTTACATGGTTTGTTTTTGGCAGCCTTGACTGTCCTAGAGGAAGCCCAGGACTTCTTGAAACACTGAGTGCATATTCAAGTGTGATTAGCTCCAACCACACTTCAGACATTTGTCGGGAAATTTCAGGATGATCAAGTTATCAGTCTTTTGATTTAAATCTGAGTGAGTACTGAAACTTCTTTTTATTTTTGAAAAGAGTAGGAGATTTTGCACTTGTTCAGTAACAAAGCAGTCACTCTTTAACCTGGGACTAGGGTTCTCAGTCTGCTTAATTTTCTTTGTCCCAGAGGTAGTTGCATTTCTATTTGTGCTTTTACAGTAAGGCTGAGAATGTCCTATGAGTGCCAGATATTGTTTGCAATAATTGGTCTGTGAATAGAGAACAGTATTTATTACCTACACACCTGCCCATTAAAATGTGCCTACTGTTCCACCACCTCATCTAACATCTAACACAGATGATTGAAGATCTTTAGTTGTTCCTGTCTGTGGGTTGATGCATGCTGTCAGACAGTGAGACTCTTCAAATGATCTTGGCACTAATTGCATATAAAAGTACCTTCCAACAATAGGGAGAGTTTATTAGCTGCAGTACTAACTTCAGTGAAAAACAGGGGGATATAATTCCTTTTCATGGAATCCAACCTAAATGTACATTTTGTTGATTTTGTTTTGACATTTTTGGCAGTGTTTCTTAAAGGTAGAGAAAACTTGAGTCTTTTCTTGTTGTTACTGTAACTAGAACATGAAAGCTGCTTTTTCTGGCTTTCCGAAGGCTTTAGGAAAGAGTCATTCCACAAAGAGAGACTGCATTTGGATCTAACATGAGCAGTGTTATCAAATGCACAAGAAAATAGCACAGGTTCTTTGTATTTCCTTTCTGAGACTTGATTTGATGTAGAAGGTTTCTGGAGTATCATCAATTGATCAATAAAACATGTTAGACTGCATGCTAGTACTGATTAATTCACACCTTTGGTACACAGTGAGAAACAAGGTGAAACCTGGTGTCTATAAAGGGACTTGCTAAGTGCATTAGCCAGTTGTCTACTAATGTGTGTAGCGTGTCTCAGAGGACCACCGCAGTGATCCCAGCCACAGCTGCCTGGTGTGCCAGCAGCATCAATAGCATTCAGCAGCATCACGGGTGGAGGTGAGGTCCAGCCACGCAGCAGGCTGCCACATCCTCCTGTATGTCTACAGGTCTTGCTTGAGGACTGAGGGGAAAAGAAAGCCAGCATTGCTGAAAAAAAATGGTCCTGGACATTTTTTAGCAAGACGGATTTGTAAAAAGCCATGTTTTTACCTTCTATAAATTAACTTTTCAATTTTGTGTGTTTGAAGTACTGTTTATGTAAAGCACACTCTTACAAAGGATCCCGTTTGCTTATTTTATAACTTTTTTTTTTTCTAATTCAGATTCTGAAAGTGTTGACAGTACACTGTAAGAGCTGCTTCTCCCCACTACTAATACTAATCACCCCCAAGTGGTCAGCTTCCAGCATTTACATTTCAATTACATCTAGCTCCTTTAATCTTCCTGTGTTTACAGTTTTGTGGGGAGCACAGCTGAATTTTGGTACAAAGGGTAGTAGGGTTTTCCTATGCTCCCCACATTGTATTTTGTGACCAGATATGTGAGTTCTAGCCTTTTTGAAAAAACACAGTAAGTCCTCGGTCACCCCCGGGCAGCACAGTGACCTGGGCCGGTTCGTGAACACCAAGCTGTGCAGAGTTGCTGATCCATGAAGGTGCTATCTCAGGCCTCGGGCTCTCCTCACCAGGGGTGTTAGCAGCCTGTGTTGATTCGGCTGCATATTTTCAGGAAACACATATTTTCAATAAGCTTCTCTGGGTTTTGGAAACATAAACACAGGCACCTAGCTCCCTGACAGGCTCTGAGACTGCCCCATGGTACTGGGAGGTACAACAGGACCTAATGCAGATGTGGTCCCTCCAGGAGCAGCCGCTAGAAGCCAGGGGGTTAGGTCAGGCACCTCAAGTGGCACTGAGGTCCCTAATTAGACAAGTCAGTCACACCTTTGTTGTCTTGTAGTCTGAGCCATTTGGTATGGATGGCTGAAGGGGACAGGGAGCGTGGTGTCATGATGTGCACAGGAAAGCATAACTGTCTCTGAGTACTGATTCAGTTTAGTACCAAATTTATTGCTGAAAAAGCTGTTTTAAAATCAATCTTGAATATCATCGTGTTTTTTTCTCTCCTGATATATTCATGAGTGTTTGGCATACTGTGCACATTCTTAGTGTTGAGAAAAACGACATTAATAGCTATTAAGTTAAGTCTGAAACTGTGGCATTGTTAATTACCTCCAGTCATGTAATTTATTGAACTTAGAAAACTTAAGTTCTTGAGTGCTATGACTAATTATAAGATTGGAAATTAATCCAGAAGTGGAAATTACAGCCATACTTGAAAATGTCTCTCAGCCAACTTTGATCATTTTCAAATGCTTTTATCCACAGGTCTCTATGACGAGATCCGCCAGTGCCGTGAGGCCTGTGGAGAAGCTCACATGAAAACAATCCTAGCGACGGGTGAGCTGGGGTCCCTTGCTAATGTCTACAAAGCCAGCATGATAGCTATGATGGCAGGTAAATACATGTGTGTTCTTTTTAAGCTAAGAATGTCTTTGCTATATTATTCATGAAACCTAAAAAATTCTAGTCGTGAAAGTTTAGTTTTGCCTATAGCCGGCAAAAACTATTATGCAGCAATTACTGAAGTTGCAGGTGTAGTAATGAAGTGTCACTTGTTTTGTATAACCTACAAAAACGGCATGAAATGTTAAATAACACTTAAAACTGCTAAATGACAAGATTTGTAGGAAAAATAATGTTAAATGTCTGATCCGTGGGATGTTTAATAAGGGCACATACATTTGAAGTAGATTTTCCAGGTAGTGTTGGTGAGCATACAGATGTAGGATAGTAGGCAGGTGTCTTGTGAACCTATTTTAAATGCAGTGGGAATTTCTCTGTGAAGATTGCACTGAAAACTCCCCTTCTGGTTTGTGATCACTTCTAACTACCTCTGTGAGAGTGTGATTTGGATACCCAACTATGCTGGAAATGCAGCAAGGGCTACAGCACGTGTGGGAATGTGCTAGGTTATAACCGGACCACTAAAGATCGGGGCACTCACTACTGACCATTAATTGGTGTTCAGTTTTACCTGTCTTTGAAAACTAAATTACATCTGTCTTGATGTTTAGGAGCATGCCTGTCTTTTATCCTGAACCTTTCAGCTAAGAAACACGTTCCCATGAGCAGGATGGAGTTTATAGGGCTGTATATACGTTGTAGATATTACTATTTTGCATAGCTATAGCCATTGCAGACTCTGAATGTAACAAAGCACCCATTTTAGCCTAGATTTACAGCAGTATATTCCTCTGCAACTATGGACCAGTGCTGGTACAATTTTCCCTAGTTTAAACAAGTTTTCAGAGCTGTGGTTTAATACAGTCTTTAAGATGCAAAACGTTCTTTGGATGCCATTCTGGACACCTGCTTCTTCCACCATATTTGAAAGAGGGTACCTCATGAATATTGACAGAGAGAAATGTAAAGAAGTACTAAGAACCACTGGGTTAGTCCATCTTCTAAGTAATTTTTCCCTCTTTTTCGCACTGATTTTTTTTTTTTCCTACTGTGAGCTCTTCAGACCTAGGATTTATTCTTATTTTAGAGCAAGAAAAGTCATCTGAGTGTTTTTCCAGTATTTAAATAAATATTCAACTTGCTGCTGACCCCACTGCCTCCTTCCACAACACTATGCTTATCTACTTCAAATGGAATGGGAGGCATTTTATACTGCTATGTCAATTAGTATCCTTAGGTACAGAGTATCAGTATTATGCTAGCAAATACTGCTTTTAATTAGGAGAGGTATAAGAAATACATTTCCTTTCACTTAAACTGATATACTAATAATTATCATCACATTTTTGTAACATACACTACTGATGAATTCAGGTTGTAAAGCATTAGAATGTTTTCAGATTTTTTGCTGGTGTAATTTTTTTGAAATACAGCAGATGGCCCTGTTGTTAATGATTTTCCTGACATAGTTATTCATTTTTATAAGATACTTATCTGTATAGCATTTGCAGAAATTTTCTTATTTCAATCTCTTGCTTTTTCTTTGTGAGTAAGTGTAAAAATAAGAATGTATTTTTGTTCTACACGCATGTATTGAAGGCCAGATTTTCAGATTCTGACTTGTCAGAACTGCTGAGAAACTCAAATTCCAGATGAAGTTTTTTTGATATGCATACATGTAATATTTTGTGGAGAAAGTAATTTGGCATGGTAGGTTTAGGTTCTAGCTTTAGTGTCCATATATTATTATAGCTGCTGTTATGATCTAAAAGAAAGAAAGGAAAAATACAGCTGATTTAGTGGATATGGCAGGTCCTGGGAACTTTCATTTGAATGTAAAAAAGAACACCTCTGATAACCCTGAAGCTAGTGATTAATTTTATGTGGAGAAATTAGTTATGTAGTATATTGGATTCAAATGCAGAACTTACTTTAGAAGTTCTTGCTACCTCTGGCCACTTGTTCCCGTACTTGCCCCCAGATTTGCTGCTCCTTCAGCTATGGTATTAGAAGTGCTCGTCATGTTGCACAGTAAACTGAGTTATCAAAGTAATACTGATACAAATTACTTCAGAAAACAGTAACTAGCTTTGGCTTTTTATTTTTTTATTTTTTATTTTTTATTTTTTCCAATTGCCACCCCCTCAACAATTTGGTTTACTATCCTGCCTTGCATGCAGTTGTATCTGTGTAGCTGAGGATATGTCTTGTAATCCTTAAGCTATTTCCACTGTGGAGCACATATTAAGTCTATCATGTAGGGAGCACAAAATCCTGGCTGTACTGATATTTACATTACTGTTGCTGGGCATGCACACTCTCGTCTAGGTCCTGAAGCACTGATCTGTGTTGCAACATGTATTAAAATACATATTTTTTCCCCATCTGTCTAATTTGTGAGACTCAGAAGGCTGGGGACAGGAAAGTGTCACAGTGCTGATTTAGCACTAGCTCCGTCGTTAAAAAACTTCCCTGGCATGTCTGGCACCTGGGCACTCCGTGGTTGTTCTCACACACAAAGGTGAATTTTACAGTGTATTTGCCATTAAGGTTTTCAGTCCCTCCTGAGAAAGTTGCTCTGCTTTGCACAAAGCAATTAACTGAGCAGGGAATGCAATGCAGATGTCTCCTCTCCTGAGTAACTTTTCAAAATTTGTATACAGGCTTCCTTATGCTGGTTTAAGGAATTATGAGTGTGTGCTGGGAGGAACAGCATGTTATTTTTAGTCTGATTCAGCTAGCAAGTGGGGGTTCAGCCACTGGAGGAGAAGCCAGCTGCAGAGATGATTCTATAACTGACTTGAAAAGGTATGGCAAAAGGTAAAAGGTGTGCCCCTCCACTGGGGTTTTTAAGATAATGCTGGGATTTTAAGATAGCGCTAAGGGCCATGCTCAGTCTGGGGCAGTGTGCCTGCACACATCTGTACTCAAAAGTGATAGCATAGGCCACGTCTGAAGCTGTACTCTGAAGCACAGTCCTTGCAGGACTTGGTGGAAACCATTCAAATGCACCGCAGTGAGAGCCAGAGCCCAGCAAGACATGCAGATCCCAGCAGTGCACTGATGGCAGGGGTCAGCTGTAGAAAACTAGTGCTTTGTACAACATGTCTGTGTACAAGTTGCTAATGCTTGCACCTGCCAGAACGTTTGGGGAAAAAAGTGTGGCTTCACAGTGAATACAGTAATAACCTGCCTCTATTTGAAGCAAATATAATCATTTGCCTCTATTAGGCTCCTCCTGTGTCTGAAACCATATCTCTGAAGTACCACGTCTACTTTTTCTTCCTTCTCTAGCTTAGTGCTTAGGGAGAAGGACATCAGAATGGAAACAGGTACCCAGTTCTCTTAAATACTTCTAACCAACCCTTTACCAACTTGACTGACATGCTAAAAATTCTTCTGGAATATTTAAGTATCTATTTCTGAGTGCTGTGCTGGAAGAGTCTGACAGCCCTCTGAGGGCAGTGAGTCAGCTGGCAAGAATAATTTTTGCAGTGCTAAGGAGGAGATAATGGAGAAGGTAAGGACTGCACATCCGTGGCTCTGTGTGACTACCAAAGGAGCATATTGTTTTCAGAAACCTGTCTGAGATCAATTCTCAGCAATGAATCAGGGATTTTTTTGGTCATTTTATGTAATGTCCACTGCCACTTTTTGAGCTTCTTGAGGTGTTGATGGTGAGTCTGAGTGCATGAGCTTCCCAAGGGTAACTCACTGCATCTTTGATTCTACCAGAAAGTTTCCAGACACTGAGCAGAGCAAACTAATCAGTGGTTTTCAATGTCTTGTGTACACTTGCGTGAGTCAGGTCCATTTCTACACAAAACACTCAAATCTGCATCTTTGGGGCCTCTTGGAAGAAACAGTTCTGATGAACACAAATGGGAGTGCCTGGCTCCCCAGTACTAGTGGGATCTACACCACGTTTCTTCACCTTGGTGCCTTTAAAAAGAGAGAGAGAGAGAGAGGAAAAAAAAAAAAGAAAATAAAAAACAGGTCTTGTACACAGTTTTATTATTGCAGAGGCCTTTTGTTTTTTTAAATACACAGACATAGACTGCCAAAGGAGTCAGATAAGGAGGGGGAAGATAAGTTTGCAGTGGGAAGGGAAAGGTTCAGTAAAAATGTGGATGACTTAATTGCACATTTCAGTTATATATAAGGTTTGTATTTTGGAAAATCATGTTTTAACCAAATTACCTAATTACAAAAAAATAATTGGTCTATGTAAGACTTTGTATTAATTAAGATACTTCCTCCACCTCTCCTCCATTTGTGTAACTAAGTAAATATACTTTGCATTAAAAGTGAAAACTTCCTCCAGTTTTTAGCTGTCAAAGCTGGTCTCCAGTACATCTCCCTTTACCTCACTCTTTGGGAAGCTGATGGAAATACAACAGTGACATATGAAAGATAATTGTTTTTATTATAAATAACTAAACAAGTACCTATGTAAAGATCAGGAAGGAGTGATGTATAGTCTTTTGCAGCTCTACTAAACATATGGGTTTCAAATAATTTTTTGTAGATCATTAAGCAGTTAGTCAAATAAGTGGAGATACTGAGTCTTATAAAAATTGAATTTAGAAAGGGAATGAATTACAGAATCACAGAATAGTCTAGGTTGGAAGAGACCTCCAAGATCACCGAGTCCAACCTCTGACCTAATGCTAACAAGTCTTCCACTAAACCATATCCCTAAGCTCTACATCTAAACGTTTTTTAAAGATCTCCAGGGATGGTGACTCAACCACTTCCCTGGGCAGCCTATTCCAGTGACTAACAACCCTTTCGGTAAAGAAGTTCTTCCTCATATCCAACCTAAACCTCCTCTGACACAACTTGAGGCCATTCCCCCTTGTCCTGTCACCAGGCACATGGGAAAATAGACCAACCGCCGCCTTGCTACAGCCTCCTTTAAGGTACTTGTAGAGGGCGATAAAACAAACTAAATGTCTAGAGTCTCTAGCACAAAGAAGCCTGCAAAAAGTATCAAAAGATGGTTGAGGCAACCTTTCTTAGAAGAAGAAAATTAAAACACATGGAATCTGTCCACAGAAAATGTAGATGCTTTGATACCGTTAATTCCAAAGTGAGCAGAAATAATGGAGCTAAATGGTGAAAAAGCAATGTGCTTTATAGTTCCTAGGAGAACCCACTATAAGTCCTGCCATGCTTCAATCTACCTTATTGCAGTGGTTCCCGTTAATACACACTCATTTTCATAAACTGTTTTCACAAATAGGCTGGCCTTGCTTAGATACAGGGAGAGACTGGCTGAGGGCTGTCAGACTCAATCTTTGTCTCTAAAAGCAGAGTAGTGGCACAAGGGTTTCCCCTAAGAAAACTCAGGACACAGGGGTACTGCTTGAAGAGGTTTCCTCAAAAATCCTGAAGACCATCCCACTCCACTAAAGGCTAGTCCTGAATTAAGGAAACTTGTAACACTTTAATGATTAAAGGGAGAGGAACATTACAGAATAATGCCTAGCTACACAAAGCTTTTAGCCCAGCTCTAATTAAGATATTTATAATGTAGTTAATATTGCTGCAGACACATTTTTAGCATGAGTAATGTGAATGCAAATTCTGAGGTACCAATAACTGTTGCTATTTTGAATGAGCCAGGTTAGATGGTATGGCTTTAAACATGTTAGCAGCCTTCTAAGTGTTAGGAATGTATTTCCTGATGCTGGGCATGGACTGCCATGGTCCAAAGCAAAGGTTCTACCAAGCAAATGTTTCATGAGAAATAAAGAAGAAGAGAGGAGACCAAACTAGCAAAATTTGATTGAAAAGCTAGGCATGCTTCATGCAGATGCTACTAATGTAGGAAACAAGACTACTGAATAAGTGATAATACTCAGCACTTAGACAGCACTTTACATCTTCAAAGTACTGCAGACATTAGCAGAATAAATCTCACAATAGCTCTGTAAAGTATGAGACAAAGATCATAACAGACAAGTCAAAAGTCAAGCTGTGATCAGTTGTGAGTTCCTGGCTTTAAATTCCATGCTCGTACCAAAAGTTGAGGGTCCTATTCAGTAGCATTTGAGCTGCATTTTGCTTAAAGACAAGTTTGATTTAATTATGTGTCCACAGCTTCAGCTGTAATTTGATGCTAACAAGGTAGTTATTAGAGCCCAGTGCAAATGAAAGGCAAAACAGGGCAGGAAGCTGGGTAGCAGATAGGAAACAAGATTTCAGTCTGTCTCATCTTATGCATCTGAAACACAACCAACTGTATTGAGTTTGCTGTGTATTGTTAAAAGGCACACTTTGCCCTGTAAAGGGACAGTCGGAAATGAGGAGTAATGTGTGGCTGTCATGTTCTAAAAGCAGACCAGGTTAAAACTGTCAATTCCTTTCTACAGAAGTGAGCTGGCTTTGAGTGCTTTCCAGGGTGACTGATGGTGTTTAGATTTACTGGTGTAGGGCTGGGGGCAAACTAGTAAGTCCTTATTCTTCTGAATATATGGGAAGAGGACTGATCGTCTGACTGGTGACTAAGGCTTTCTCAGTCACAGTCTGGTGGTGATTCCTCTCTCCTTCCATTGAAGCAGGACTCTGAGTGAGTCCAAGGTGCAAAATGGATTACTTGCTGTTCTGGCTTGGCTGGAAGGAAAAGGTAGATGTTGAAATGCAATGTGTTCTTGCATTGACTGCTTGTCTTCAGAGAACAAAGCACAATGTAGATAGAGTTCTTCCACCTGTGTTATCAAATGGTAGAGAATAATCCCAATATGCTTTGACTGTGATCTTCCAGTGGTACAGATTAGATCTAGCATGGGCCTGAGCACGTTTCTGAATATCTTTCAATTTACTGAATGCATAATATGATGTTTGCATTGTCTGTCTTCTGTCTGAACATATGCAAACAGTACCTCGTTTGTCCAAAGATCTGCCGATTCCTTCAGAATTTTTAGATAAATTTGAACTTGTAGAGTTGGAACTGCTTCAGCACATTGTGTTGTGAAGATGCACTGTTGCAGGTACATTTAGGAGTATAGCCTTGGTTACTGCCTTGGAATGTAGAAATGGTCGCAGTATGGCTGCTGTAAGAGACTCATTGGGACAGTAATTAACACTAAAGTTGTTGATAACTTTACCGTCTGTTTGCTGCAGCAGATGTCTCACATTCTGCATAGTCTGCAGTTGTTCTGCATGTTCACAGCTCTGGTTAACATCACCAAAAGTTCAGTGCAAGGAACAAGCATAAAACATGCTGTGGAAAAAACAAGATACAGAGCAGTGCAGAGTAACTCAGTCTGCCTCAAAAGTTTGAATGTTGTTATAGACTAAACAAGGTTTTGGATTAGCAGTTAGATCAAAAGATGTTCTTGGCAACATGGAAAGTGTTTAAATATAACCTGTATAAAAGAGATCTGTACAGGAACAAGTGATTCGATTTATTCTGGTACAGAGTGGGGAGAAAAGAGAAGAAGAAAAAAGCTGATAGTATAAAAATGCAGCTAGCTGCATGTTCAGAAAGGCAGTACAAGGATGCTCCCTTAAACGATGTAATTGCCTACAAGGTTAACAGTGATAGTGCAGCTAATCACTAGAAATAATGTAGGCGTGATAGATAAGCTTGGAGTTGAAAAGTTCTAACAATGCAATCACAGTATCCTCAGGTCTGGATTACTGATGAAGGTTCACACAAAGAGTAGTAACACAAAAACAGTATTGGTCCTTAATAAAGCAGATCTGGAAGGAATGCAAAATGAGACTTAAAAATCTGCCTGGAACTCAATTATGTATGTTTGGGGAATCAGAAATGAAGAAATGTGAAGGAATGGTTAAGAAACACTTGGGCAGGCTCTGATGGAAAATCTCACCAAAGTCAAAAGAGCAACAGAATACTGTATGGGTAAGTAGAGGATAGAAGTAATATGCAAAAGAAACAGAAATGTTGAAGTACATAGGATCTTTGAGGGGACAACAGAGTTGTAGTGCATACAGTAAAGCCTCGTTTGTTTCTGGTTTAAGTTAGAAACCCAGATATGCATGTAATGCCACGTTTTGTTATACATTTACTTATGTGCTTACTGAACCATGTATTTGTCTATACAGCCATACCTAGGGGAGATGGTTGTGTGGGGTTGTTCATATTTGCCATACCAGGATGCCTGGTGACTCAGTTTGCTAATTTTGTGAAAGGCCTATTCTATTAATGGTGTTCTGTAATCAGAAATAGCAATATAAAGCACTGTCTGTAGCAGCAGGGAGGTCACCTCCCTTCAGCTGTTTTCACAGCACTCCACACAAAATGTTCTTCTAAATAGAGTAGGGTTGCTATGCCTCCTGTATGTCTGTTCTATTATGCTTTGGTGCTCTCCCTTCATCGAGCAAAGTGGAACGAGCAACATGCCCCTGCAAGAAAGTGTAGGGGAGAAGGAGTCTGGTATCTCCTCAGGACTTGTCACTGGATCTTAGAGAAGAGAGAGACAGCGGGATCAGTGAGGATCATATAACAAGTTATGCTTTCTTCAACACAGGTCTTCAAAGAATGGACAGGTGCTGTGGGCTTCCACTGTCCTGTGGTGTATTTTAAGGGTTTGAACCCTGGTCTGCACAGAATTCTGTTACTTGACTTATAAGAAAGTGGCTATTCTTTGTGCTTCAACCTCTGAAACTGGTGTGAAATAGGTTACAGTGAGTAGGCATGTACTGCCAGTGTGACATACTGCTGGGAGGGGTCAGCCTTCTATTAACAAACTATCCTAAATGCCTGAATAGTGTTTTTCTTTTGCTGATAGTCGAGATCTTTGCAGAGCACGTTAATTAAGGAATATCTAGATGGTATACTTTCAATTTACAACAACTGATGCAGAGAGGTGAGAAAGCACCCCTGTTGCGTTAATTTTCCCCATGAATGAAACCTTGTTTCTATGTTAAATAATTTGTTAGAATTTGAGTTAAAACTTTTGAAGTTTCATATCGCTTCAGACTCAGAAATCGTTGCACAGTGAATAGTTCTAGTCAAACATGCCATCAAAATAACACAACTTCATAGCAAAAAACTTTGCATCTGTGAAGCTCCGGTATTGAAGGTAATGGTTTGAGAGAATTTAATTTTAAAACATGGAAATATTATGTAAAATCAATAGATGTACAGTGTACTATTTATTTCTCTGATATTTCAGGTTGTTTTTTTATTGTGTTAGGAGCAGGTGTTAAATTCTACTAAACAAGTGAAAAATAGAAATAAATATTTAATTTACCGTATCTATCAATTATACAAAATTGTCTTATGAAATATTAAAGTATCTTTTAAGAGATTGCAAGTAGGAACACCAGTTAGAATATTCAGTCCCTTAACAGCAACTTAATATAGATGTGGAAATAAACTCAGCATGCTTTTGCAGTTATAGGTCCTGGGATTTTTGTGTTGCTTTTAAGGTGGCATGGCCTTGTGGTCAGGCCTATCTGATCTGAAATTATTTTGAAGCATATGCCCATCATAGCAGAATGTGAAATTAGACTTTTAAACAGAAAGATGTTGAATGGAAAAATACACCAGGAATATATGATCTTGAACATCAAGAGGCCATTTTGAAACTCTCTGGATACTCATTTGAACAAACCTATTTACTCATAAGGAATAGGAATGCAGTGAAAAACAAAGCAGCGTACCAAGAGGTGGACACAAAACACAAGTGAGTTCCATACTGAGATATTAAAATGGGACAAAAATTAGTCATATGAAACAAATTAGTCCGAAGGAGATTATAGATAGTTTCCTTACCAATAAAGTGGATCTTAAAAATACTGAGATCAGTATAAAGATATGAACTAACTTTTAACAGATCACATTTTAATAGTGCTGACACTCTATTTCCAGGTGTTACTTCGTTAAGTTCACAGGAACAGGCTGAATACCAAGCTAACTGCTGCATTGCGTGTCATTACAAACACGTTCCTTACTGAGCTAAACAGGATTGATTATTCAATTGCAAATATTTAAGCTTATATTTAACACCTTCCCTTCCTTATAAGTTTTTGACTGGAATTCAAAAGGTCATCTTATTAGGGTTTCTCGATCTTTTTTCAAAGGAAAATGTTTCTATTGGAATATGACAATAGTATATAACAATATTCTTCAAGAATGTGCTTATTTCACTGGTGGTTGGAAAGAGTGCTTCATGGCATTTCCCAGCTTGCCCCAGTGCTTGCTTGCAGTATTTTTGGTGAGTTATGAAGGGACCTGGACTTCCTTGGTAGGTACTTTGATTATTTAGTCTGTCTCCTGGGTTTTCTATGCTCCTTTGATTCGTGTTACTGAAGTGCAAACCATGTACTTTCTTTGACTCGATACTTTGGAATTTCAACCTCTGGGAAACATTTCTGTTTTGTTTATTTACTTTGTATTCCTTTTTTTGAAATGATAGTTTTTAATTTTATTGTCTTTTATATTAGTCAGTTTCTAGTTTTTGACCATGCATATTTTGTTACCAAACTGCAGCAGCTTTCCAGAGATTCCTGAAAATCCTGCTTTTGAGGGAAATTTTCAAAGACAAAGATGATAGTAAAGTCCATAGTCTTCATGGCAAGTCAACAGGGATCTGACATCTGATTGTCTGTTGGACCTTTGATGTTTCTCCCCCTCTAGCATTTGTGCTATAGAGTGCCTTTCCCTGCAGTGTACAACTGCAGCTGATTTCTCAAGTTGAGTTCTCAGTAAATCTGAAATGTAGAAAAACTTCCTCCTTGACTATGCCAGGGCATTTTTATAAACAAAAAGTCTTCTTTTTGTCACCTTTGCAGCTACACTGCCAATCCAATGTCCAACTTATCAGTCTATCCCAAACATTGCAGAGGTAAAATTTTGTCGTTTATCAAGATTTGTTAATTCATCTCTAAAGGACCAGAAAGAAAATAAATAGCAATGTTCCATATTCCATGCAGCACATTAGACTTAAATTATGCAAAACAAAATTATGAGTCATGCATCTTCAAAAGCCTTCTTCCCACTGGTCCTGGAAAATGGACATGTAGAGAGCTCAAAGAAAATGCAAAGCCCTACACATAAATGGAGCTTTGAAATGAACCCAAGCCCCATGATGAGAAAGCAGCTTGGTGAGGTGTGATGGAAGGGGGTGCCAAGTTTCTTGTGACCTCTAGTCCCCAACAAGAGGAGAGGGGCAGCGTTTTCGTGTGGTGCTCTGGTGACAAGACACCATGCACAAGCTGTTGATAGCTAACTGGTTATATTCCTGTTGTAATCAGATACTGTTTGCAGCTTCTCTGGCTGTAACCAGATTTAGCTTCAGAGCAGTTTGCTCAGTTACAGTTGTAGCGCAGTTGCAGCCTCAAGGCAGGCTCCTCAGGGACCTTCAGCTGGATGGACTCTGTGCTATGTAGCTATGCCATTTCCAGTGATTTCCAGTGCCTGGGTTAGAATTACATCTCACTTAGCTGTAAACTAGCTGTCTCCAGAGTGTACTGCAGAAATGCTGGTTTGCTACTTAAAAGTAAAACCAAAAAATCCTGGTAAAATAAACATAGCTACTCCGTGCTTTTGAACTACTTGATGAGTTCATTTGCAGGGAGTTGCTCCTATTAGGAAGTAAGAACCGAATGCACGAGAGAAACCTAGGAAGGAAGCAATGTATTTTTCTGCTGAAATGTTCAAGAGAGGCTTTTTTTTTTTGTATTTTTTTTTAAAGTGTGTGTGTGTTGGGTACAGAGAAATCTTGGGGGATGACGGGGTTCCTGTGCCTTTTGTACATTATTTTTGCAGTGAAACACAGGAACATGCAGAGCACTTAGCAATGTATGTATAGAAATGCTACAGATTTTCATTACAAAGAATTATTAATTACTAACACTGCTGCATTTCCCTACTTGGCAATAATTCAGCAAACAGTTGTGCCGGTTGAGGTTATTGTCTAAGGTATGTTTCATGAAAAACATAAGTAAGAGAGGAGCTGAGACTGCATGAGAGAAGGTTTCAAATGGTGGAAGGCCAAGGGAAGGGAAGACTAGAATCTGTTCAAGTTGGAAGGAGGAGGCTAATACAGCATTTGAGGAATCAGTGATGCATTCTGTATTATTCATAGCTGTGACTGATACAGCTTGTTGGTTTTTTTACGTTTTCATTTGCTAAATTAGGTGGGACATCACATAAAGACTAAAGTAGTTCAGTGAAATGTAGAAAAGTTTAGATCATCATGATTATACAAAGCTTGCAGAAGCCTTTCCACAAAATGTGAGTTGCTACAGCACTGATTTTTATGTTAATTTACCTGTGAATAATTTAAAAGATCTGTTTATTTTTTAATAAAAAGGAAAGGTATAAATTGGCTGAGTGTTCCTAATGTTACTTACAGCTGCCATTGAGCAGATGTTAGGGATTCTGAGTGGTTTGCTAGACCAAAATAAGTTTTATGAATAAACAAACAATTTCTTTTTACTACCAACTCTTTCAGACTGATTCTCTCCCAAATTCACAATGAATGCCTTTTAAAAGTCTCCTCATAAATAATTACCTTTCTTGTGCAACTTTCTTGTAGGCACTTGGATTGTAATTACGATGATGAACTGTTTTAATAAGTTGTTAAATAATTTTATCTTTTTAGGGCTGAATCCATATTCCATTTTTCTTTGACTTCATTGGTTCCTGGGAATTTAATCCTTTTAATTCTTGATAATTTACTTGAAATTGCACTTTCCACGTTCCTTTATAAATTCACATTGGAGAAGCAAACAGCATGCAGCAGCTTCTTCTGATCTCTATGCACATGGACCCACCTGAGCTTGCTGGTTAACAAGAGCCTCCTGTTACTAGTAGCCTTTTTTTTTTTTTTCTTAAACTCAGTCATTTTGATCACAGGAAGTTTGAAAAGTTATGTAGTTAAATGGAGACAATCGATTTCTGCTTTGGGCTGATGTCTGGGTGCCTTAAAGCATAAGAAGATGGATAGCAAAGAGGATATTGTTGTTAGCTGATGGACAAGATATATGCAGCACTGCTACGCTGAGCTTCAGACCAGTGCTTTTCAATGTAAATATAAAAATATACATATATCTGATTTGATGCAGAGAAATGCTGAGCACACATAATTCCTTGTGACTTCAGTTGTGATTCAGTAACTTTGAAAAGTAGCTGCTTTATGGAACTATGTATATCTCTACACAGATGATGGGGAGAAGAGCCAAGTGGCAGGTTGTTAAACGTCCTGAATTTTAGTCTCATAGCATGGTCCAAATTTACTTAATTAAAAGCACCTGCTATTAAAAAAAAAAAGTACAGATCATGTTTAAACTTTTGTAGTTTTCTTTTAGATTAGGTATGGAAACAAAAAATATGGTAGCATGTCTCATGATCCCACTCTTGACAGAATAATTTGAGGCACTGCAAAAAACATTAATACCAATTTAGATATCGTTAGAAGTCATAACTGAAAGCATTGATCCTGCAAGGCTTTGAGTTTACTGGGTTAGAGTCTACCACGTCAAATATCTGTTTCTTTGGGGTTCAGCCTTGGGTAGTTTTGTTTGCTGTTATCTTCTGTGTGATCTAAACTGAGCGTGTTTAAGACTAAGCTCATATGGGGAGGGGAGACAGTACATTTTTGGTAAGTGTGGATGAAGAAGCCATTGGTATCAAAGTAAGGCTCTAAAATATTTCCATACAAAGATATGAGCTTTAGGCAGATTTTTTTTTTTTTTTTCTGTAAGAAAGACATTAAATATCGTGTCTCAATGAATAGTGACATTTAATAACTCTCCAATAATACCTGTGAGTGTACGTACATCTAGCACAAAGAGAGTTTGATGCATGATTTCTTTAACTCCCAGTATTTCAGTAAGAGGGATGAAATGACAGTAAAAAAAATGATAATGTATTTTTAGTGTAGGTTTTGGAAAAAAAAAAAAAAAAGTAAAACATATAGACATATAGCATGCGGATTTGAAGATTATCTTCTTTTTGACAGTGGACTACCCAAATGCACATTTCTATATCACTTCCAATTATTTTTAACCAAAAAACAGTCATTTATTTAACCAGATTTTTGGTACTTTCAATTTGAGATGCTCACTGTATTTGCAGTCTCTGATCAGATCAGGACACAGACAGTTGAAAAGGGGAGGGAGAAAAACAATGCTCCTGCATGTTAAATACCTTTTTATAATTTGCTGCCTATTTCTGATGGTGCTTACAGGTTCTTTGGATTTTCTTCATTTTTTTTAAAAGTAGTTCTCAGTAGATCCTTATGCCAAAAAAGCGTGACAATTTATCACCAACATGCCTTCATAAAGCATCTTTTTGAAATAAAATTGTAATTTTGCAATGTAAGCATCATTAATAATACAGCTGGGGGTAGGGGGGGAGAAGACTTCTTAAAACAAAACAAAAACAAACCAAAACCAAAACCAAACCAAACTAAACCAAACCAAACCAAACCAAACCAAACCAAACCAAACCAACCAAACAAACAAACAAAAAAACAAACAAACAAACAAAAAACAATCTTGTATTTCTTTCCCCCAACAGAGAGGTGCTTGCTGCTCAGAGTGTGGCTGAACAGTCAGTTTTATTGTTGTTTGTTAGGGTGGCAAGCTTTTTGATACTCAGGCCACCCTGAATACCAAAACTGACAGCCCTGCTGACAGTGGTGAAAACGTCTGGAATAACTGGAAACTCTCCCTCCATGCTGTGGCCTATATGCGTGGGGTTTTGCAGTTTTGCCGGATACCAAATTATCAACGTGGGAAATGAAAAATGAAGCACTCTGAGGGGTAGCAACCTCCTTATATTAAATGTAATATTATAAAAATAATAGTAATTGAGAAAGAAATAATAGCTGGTGACACTTGTCATTTTAACAATTCTGCCTTGGAATACACTACATTATTGGTAACCAAGTCCTTCCAGGGTGTTCCTCTTTTGATATTTGTTGCATCAGGAGAACAACACCTGCTGTGGTAGCGAAGTCTGCATGTTCATAAATTTATGGTATTGAGGACTTTCAAGTGTCATAAAAACTAAGCCAAGTGCATAATATTTTCCTAGTAATCACATGATTACTGAAAGAGGAAGTTTCAGCTTGCTATTTAAGCCTGTAAGTAACCTATTCTATATCATTTCTTAAAGCCAGGAGGAAACAAAGACATTACAAACTGGAGACTGGTGAGACCCAGCACTGTTTTTTTTTCACGCAAATCCAAAGGGAGGACATTGGCCTCAAAATGCTCTTGGGAAGTTTCTTTGATACAGGAAATCTCCCCAGTGCAGAAAAAACTCTACAGAAGCCTCCGCCTGTGCTAGCTGCCTCCTTATATGTAGGAGACAGTATGGATGAGCAGCTGATGCTGGCTGTTTGTCCTCTGCATAACAAAGAGGTGGCTGAACTGGAGAACTGAATGCTGGACAGATTCTGACTGTGGCATTAAGACATGACTTTTAAATCTCAAAAATCAATTGCACCTTCCTCTGGGTTAGACTCGGAACAGAATCTTAAACTGCTTTTATCATGAAGTGTTGAAAAACACTCATATTGACATTGAAGTGTCATGATTTTGGCTCTATTATTATTATTATTATTATTATTATTTCTTTTACTCTTTAAAATTCATAGCACCTTCTAATCTTGATAAAGTAGACTAATTTTCCAGTTGCTTTGTTCAGTATGGAGTATCTCCAAATGGATTTTAAGCAGCTCTTTTTCAGTGTGACTGATTTTGTTACAAGCTAATCAACAATATGTAAGCGTACCTGACTTTTAATGTTAACATATTTGTTTCAGTGTTACTATTAACATTAAAAGCACAAAGCTAAATCTGGTTGCTAAAATACGGTATGTGATATTCCATGTAGTGCTGTGATTCCAAACAGTCATGCATATTTATTATTTACTTCCAAGTTGTAGTGCTATTACTGGTAGATATATCAGGGCTTTAGCCACAATTTTTATTATGTCATGTACTAGACAACATTTTGAGAGACTAATATGTATTGATCCAAAGTCAGGAATGCCAGCAGGGAAAAAGCCTGACCTAGAACATTACTGTTTTAATTATATCACAATTTAGGATAGTTTAATGTTGTTTAGATTATTTTAAGTGTGAACAAGTAAATGATGCAATACAATTCAATATTTGTAGTGGAAGCTTAATGGGTGAGATTTTCAAATCAAATCTAGCTTCTCCCACAACATTTTTTTTTCGACTCAGCTCAGTACGAGCACATGGCTGGGTGTTGAAAACATGAGTGCCTGCATCTCATCTGAAAAGAGAGGCCAACCTTTATGTGGCTTTGTAATGGAACAGCAACTTGTTTTAGCAGCAACCGGTGTGTCACGAGTAAAGTGATGAGAATGAATGCAATGGTTCCTTCTCAAACATCTATCGTACCTGTAGCTGCTGAATGTGTAATACTAACACTCTGCCAGAGCAGGGAAAGGTCACCTTCCCTCTCATAGCCCCTGGCTACGTCAATGTCCTCATACAGAGACAATGTGTTATTTTATAACCTTTAGCTTTTTTATGCAATTTATGACTTTTGGATGTTTGGCTGAATTCTGCAGCTCACCCTTCGCTATCTTTGCAGCAAAGAGTGGGGATGAGGTGTTGAAAGATGTGACTGCCTTTTTTGTAGGTCACCTCTGCGTAACAGTGAAGATGATGGTGGCAACGGGAGGGAGTGGGTCTGCTGCTCTGTGCTCTCCTGCACTGCAGTGTACTTCCACTAGGTTTTATGCAGTGCTATGCTTACCCTCATCAGTAACACCATCCTGTTGCCAGTGTAGTCTGTGAACGATTTTATTTGGGGGATTTTTTTTGGGGTGGGACGTTGTTTGTGGTTCTTTGGCTCTTCAAGTATTTTGGTATTTTGTGTCTTGCTCAAAACCAGAGGCAAGTGGCAAACCACACCGTTGTCTGTAAAGGATAACAGCATTATGACTGGATAAGCTGAGAGGAAAGGTATATTTTTTTTTTCTCAGTGATAATTGCAAAGTTACCATTAGGTGTTGGGATGTATTGATTTATTCATTCTTTCTACCTTTAGCTTGTCACGTGTCATTAGGCAAACTGCTTAACCAATTTCAGTATTGCCATCTGCAAAACAAAATAAGGTTAATATAGGTCATTACTGTAAAGCCCTGGAGTGTAATGCATGGTACACATTTTTCAATAAGTATAAATGAAAATCTCAGTAAAGGAGCATGAAATTTAACAAGCAGAAAACAATATAGGGATTCCTTAAGCTTCCATGTGGTCCTAGTAGCTGCTCTTGGGAAAATGTCCTGCTGCTTCTTCTTTGGAGAGGACAAGAAATGACTGATGCAGTGGTACACAACTGCCTGCACTGCTGCACCTGTGCCATATCCCAGCCTGGCAATATGGGAGCATCTTTTTCATATGTTTTAGTGTGGTTTGAAGCCAAAGCCAAGAGCCACCATTGACAAGAATCCCAGCTGTGGCCTTTGAGATTGGAGCATGTCACATGTCAGTTAATTATTTTTCTCTTTTACCATGTACAATAAGAATTGGACTGGAAGAAATGTTCTAAAAACAACAAAAGTCAATACTATGTAGCAGAGTGACAGAAGGTGGTGTGGATCTTTCTTTTGAACCTTCTCAAGAAACACATTTTAAATGAACATACAAGAAACTAATACTAATTAAGTAATAGTATCCTATGGAGACCTGTGGTAGACACTATAATAGTGCATTAGCAAGCTATGCATAATTTAGCAATGCTGAATTCTTTCAGAGATCATCTACAGGGAATATTGCATAAGTATGGACTTAATAATTTGTCCCTTCATGTGCGTGCGTAAGTGTTCCTAAGGGCATCATTTGGCCTGCAGATCGCCTATTACCGGAGATGGTGTACAAGAAACGAAGCATCCATTTCTAGTCTTGAAAACCAAGCTGAGATGATAGGATGGGTCATTAGAAAGGTTGTCTTATTTGTAAACAGACATTAAACATGGAGCCCCATTATGCGATTATTTTTTTTTCCTCATACAAGTACTTTTCATAAAAGAATTGGAAAAAAGAAAAAGTTCACAAAATACCAAGTTATAAGCCAGCAATTTCAAAAATAGTAGCTTAGACACCACCATATGAAAACATGCATAGGTACCTAAATAAGTGGTCTGGCAGTGTAGCCATGTGTGATGGAGTTCAAGCTACTCAGTGAGCTCCTGCTCAAGTGAGTTGTCACAGCTGTGTATTCTCTTCTCCTCAATAGCAAAGTTAAGCTAGCAGGAAATGTCTTTTATCTTGCAACTGGAGTTGTAGGACATGTAGGGGGACTATTACGATGCCTCAGCTAACAAGAATTAGCTACTTCATTAGCCTTTTGTATCTTGACCGGCCTCTCATTTTCAGTGAGTTGATAACCTGGTAGCCCCTAGTTGGGCTAATCATGTGTGAATCTAAAGACCCTTATTTTAGGTACTCATACAAGTAAAAAGATGGCTTGCTCATGCAACTTTATGAATATTTGATAGTGTATAATTTTATCATTGCTACCTTGTCAGTACAAACAGCAGGGGCTTACGCAGGTCCCCTCAACAGCATGACTCTCTGCCGCTACTCCTAGAAGTCTTGTGGGCATGTGTTCACCCTGTGTTGCCATATATTGTTATATCTGAGTTGAAGCAACCAAGATACATTTCTGCTTGTTGCAAGTACATACAAGGTAGTATGGCATAATTGTCCCTCTGCAAGTGCCTGTCTCTGAACTATTGTTTAGAACTGCCAGACGTATCTTTGCTCTTCATTAAAAGTATGGCAACAACACAGAGTCTGTAGTTATCAGGAGATAATCATTCCCCAAGGGCATTTGAAGCACTTCACAACCAAAAGGTTGTGATTACTCTGCGATTGCTATACTACTTATTATTGCTTATTGCTTAATTATGGAACCATAATTTGTTTCCTGGATGCTCTAATCTAAATAACATTCTCTGGTTCTCGTGCTGTGCTTCATTTTTACGTGGACTGGGAAGCTTTGTGGTATTTTGAGATGACAGAGGGAATAGCAGTGGGATAGGCCAGTCATGCCAGATCTATTCTGGCCTTGAACCAGGAGGTTCAATTCCTGCCCTGCCAAATGCTTGCTGAGAGGCCCTGGGCAAGTCACTCCTCTTCTATATGCCTCAGCAGTACACTCAGGTACCACAGTAAATAAATTGGGCCATATGAGTATCTAGGATAGATACACTTAATGGGCTTCATCTTAATCTCTAGGTGTAGATTCAGGCAACAAGCTATGAAGGCACAGCTTTTAATTTAGCATGAGTAAATTCAGCTGGCTTGTTTTAAATGGCCTTTGGTCGAGTACAGTGGCTGAGGTGTGTGTGTAGGGTGAGAGAACAAAAGAAGAGGTTTTTAATATCTAAAAAAAAAAAATACTCTAGCTGATGTCACAAAGCATGTGACCACAACCCAAGTGACCTGGCTCTCAACTGTGCAGAGAACTTGCTTTCTCTGTACAGGCTGGCAGTGGTCACATTTATTCTGATTTGTACAGATTTCTGTCTCCAATTAAAGGAAGGCAATGTTTGCTGAGCCTTGGTGCTGTAAAGCATCCCACGCAGGTGGGTTACTGGGTTTGCAGCAAGCCAAGCTGAAACAGGCATCTAATGCTGCTGTGTTTCAAAGGGCTTTGATGTCTGAACTCTTTAGTGATTCAATGAGTCATGCCTGACTCACAGCCTTGAAAGGTAATGTGTTATTGTGGTTGCACACTGGAAAAGAGTAAAAAGTGTGGCCTTTTCCAGGCTCTCTGGTCTACAAGTCTACACTGACAAACTCATTTTGTAAGTTTGACTTAATTTTTTGCCGAATGAGGTAACCTAACCTAAGGAAAGGGAAAGCAACCCAGGATGTATTTTAATGTCAGCCTCGATATTTGCATGTACACATTCATAGGAAGATGAGAAGTTGCATGATAAATTTTGGTTTCTAAATCATCACCTAAATTTCCAGATGATATTCCTGCTGAACTTCATTCCTTCGACTTGTTTTTGAAAACATGAATAAGAAATAGAATTGATGAAACACTTTTTATTATTACAAGGCTGGCATAAATTCTACTTAATGAGCTGCTTTTTATGGCAGTGGTTGATTTTTAAATCCCCCTTTTCATTATAGAAATCTACACGCTAATAATACGTTACATTGTGGTGCTCTCTGCTAGCATGCATCTTCTGAGTTCTGCAAGAGGCTGCCTGGAGTCCTGCAAGGAAGCTCTTGTATCATAAATAGAATTTGTTCGGGAAATAAAAATGTATTGTTTTCATTGTTAGAGGATGCTACTAAATTGGCTGTATGTTTGTCTAATAATCACATCTAAAGCTGATTATTCTGGTAATAGCCTTAAGATATTATTTAAAAATAAATATATAAATGCACTACTTTTGTACTAATACTAGTTTTTAATCTCTTCTTGTTTCTATGAAGTCTGAATGAGATTTTCAAAATTGAATAATAATTTGATCCGTTAATCTTTTGAAGCTAGTAATTTTATTTTCCCCTCTTTGCAGTCTCTGAGGCTTGCAAATGAATAGAGCTTCATTACTGGAGTCTGCATTTAATAACCATTATCCATTATCTTGTAATTAAGACTCCCTGTAACGAATCATGAGGACAATGCAAAAATACATAGTACATTTCTTTAATGAACTGGAAAATGTTCATCTTGTTCTATTTAGTAATGAGTTGCTGAATAGTCGTTAAATCCACTGGAGAATAGAGCTAGATGGATTTTGAAGACTATCTTGAGTTTGTGGTTAATCTATTAGAATTAAAATTTCATCTTCTATTTTTATCAACAGCTGATTAGAAGTCATTCTGTTTGACCAAATTGATTAGAAGACCATATACAAGGGCAGCTGTTGTTTAATGAAAGTTTTTAATGAAACTGTACCATAGAGACTTGTAATTATAAGACTTATAAAAGCTTTGACTTACCTTATACTAGAAAAAGTGGAAAGTATTGCGCTGAAGGACTTTAAGTGCTACAGTTTAAAAGGGAAATTAAAAATATAATTTAGCATTGTTAAAGTTTCACTTCCTCTATTATTTGTTTTAACATGACTATCAGATGTCCATACTGTCTCTCTGAAAGGGAGAAGCACTGAAATATATAACTCAACTATCTCTCATATGTGCTCAGTTCTTTGCAAAGCTCAATCAACTCTTAATTGTCTCTTTTTCAAACCACAACTTTGCTGGAGTTAGAACTTGTTTCCTGAGTAGTCATTTCTGTATAGAATGGGAAATGTTGTAGGGTGGTACAACTTAAACACCAATGCCTAGGCAGGAAGCCTACAGAGAGAGCCGTGGTCTTACAGGAGACAATGTTAGTGATACAGTTCAATTATGTTTAAACTACAGGACACTGGAGCATGCCTGGCTTTGTCTCAACTTTCCAACAGGCTGAAACCTAGCTGTGTGCCAGCCTTCATCAGAAAGACAGGTCTCTGGAGCATGCCGCAGGTCACCATCAAAAATGTAGTCTAGGCAACTCTTTATTTTCAACCAGTAGTGAAAGTTCCCTTTCTTACTCTAGCGGATGTCACAGAGGCATCATCATTCATATAAGAGACAAAATGGACCCTAAGCCAAATCTGAAGTGGAAGCAGATGCAGTTCCAATTGACTTAAGTGGATGATGCACTACTATGCTGTGTTTGAATTAGCCCTCTTCTCCCGATTACTTTTGATAATTAATGATCCCACAGTACACCTTTTCTAAGAAGTAGGTTCCCAGGGGTGAAGTATGCCCTAATGCAATTAGAGAAGTTTTGTCATTGTATTGTGTCAGTGTGGGATCAGACACTGCAAGGCATTTTTTTTCTTGTTGTTAGTTTCTTAGCTTTTCATAATACTGTGCTCCTGGATTCATTTTAAGCCAAACTGGAACCACAAGCACGTACAAGAACACTTCACAAGTATTCAGGAAAAACAGTGAGGAATATTGTATAAAAGTAAGAAAACATAAAAATTAAGCCAAGACTAACTCTCCCTCTTTAAATAAGAATTTTTGACCTTGTTACTGTATTATATCAGACAATGGCTTTAAGTATAGTAATTTGCAATGTTACAATTGTAAAATGCATACGAAAGGACTTTTTTCCCCTATTTACAATATTACACAACTGGTTTCATAAACACACATGGGAATTCTTTCCTTCCACTTTAAACAGCTGCAGGAGATATGATACTAAACTGTCAAATATGAGACTAAATGGATGCAAACTGAAATTAAAAATCTGATGAAAATTGTTTTTATTCAGAAAGATCCTTGTGGGAGTATTAAAATGTTAATTTATAAACAACATTTTTTTAGAGGAAATCATTTGCTTTATTGTGGTTAATCTGATAGCTTTCTTTTTTGTGTGTGTAGCAGATGTAACACATGTATATACTGAATGTGCATATAGGAACATAAAATATATTGGATTGTCCTGAAGAGATTGTTAGTGTGATAGCTAGAGCAAAGAATTAAAAGCTGAGGTGTTCATTTAGACCCTGGGAAGTCTGAGTTGCTCAGAAACTGGATGGGTAACTCACCTTCCTGTTCCAGCCTCAGCTGGTGCAAGGTTAATATCAACACCACAGGGACGTGTAAAGGGATGCTTCATAATTGCTGTGAAGGATGAGGACATCCTTGGAGGGCATGAACTACATATGTGCACAGTGGCTTATTCTAAAACTATCACAATATTTACTTCCTTTAAGGTTCTGATTTTATAAAGACATCTACGGGAAAGGAAGTGGAAAATGCAACCCTTCCAGTTGGAGTAGTCATGATGCGAGCCATTAAAGAATTCTACTGGCAAACTGGCAACAAGGTAAATTCTTGTGACTTTTCTAAAGATAGACGAAACAGGTTTACTCAGAAGGAAATAAGACTGGAACATCTTCAAAATGCAGAATATATAAATCTGCATATATTATCTTCCGTGGCTATAGAGCAGTAGGTAATGGGCAGTCGGACTTCTCTGTTGTGTTCCTCTTTCCATTTGCTAATAATTAAAATTTTAAAAAAAGACACCTTTGGCTTTCCTCCCTTGATTAACTGTCAGTTAATTCCTTAAAAGCTCATGAAGGCTTGATACATCCTGTGTTGCATTTGGTTTTGAGTTTTGTTTCACCATTTAAGATATTTAAATTGTCATCTCAATAAATCTCAAGCTGGCAGTGATTGGCATGCTCCTATAAACTTCGTAGGAGCTATACAAATGTATAGCCACCGAGAGTCCATCCAACGTATGCAGCTCTATTTTCTGACTCTGTTCTGGCAACCCAAAGTGTAAATTCTGATCTTTTCTTTTCTTGGAAGCCAGAGAGGCTTTCCAAAGCAACAAGAAGGCAGATCCAATTGGATCCTGTTGTCTGAGGTGGAGGGAGAGCAGGACAGCAGCTGAGAGAGCATTACACCATTTATCCCTCAGGTCACTGTCAAGAGAGGTCAGTGGCAGTGAGGAGCAGGGAGAAAAGAGGAGGTTCTCCAGGAAGAGAGCCAGTTCTTGCCTCCCATATCCTCAGACAAATGAGGTCCCCAGTTAGATCTGGTGCAGATGTTCAGCAGTAGGCTTTGTCATCACCTGAGGCCTCGGGGAAGGAGACTGTATGTTTAGCTAAGACCCTCTCCCCACTTCTGGGTCACTTTCTGTCCTCTCCAGCTTACCCTTCTGCGCTTTCTGCAGATGGTGTTTTGAGGTGTGATGTTAGGACATGGGATGACCAGTGGGACAGAGAGATAGCTCTGAGATAGCTTCAGGGGCTGTTGGATCTTGAGGAACCAGGTGACAGCAGGATAGATGTGTGTCCCTCTCCTCTCTGTAGCTGTCTAGATGAGGCCAGCTTGGATCCTTACGCTGTCTTCACCTCTACCTTCCCCAGCCTGCATCTCTCTCTGCCATGCAACAACTCCAGCATCCTGGATAGTCTTGCTTCTTCAGGAGCACCATTGCTGCCAACCTGATGCAGATCCCTTGGGCCAGGTGACTCGCCTCGGCACAGGTGCTGCTTAAAGGAGCTGTGGTTGGCTCTGCCGCATCTGCAAAGCTTCATACATATAATAATTGGATATAAATATTGAATTCACCTTTTGCTTTAAAAGGATGTAGTCATGATATAAAATGTGTTATTAAGAATGAGTGCTTATGTCTGTATATGTCAGAGAATTAGATGTAAACTGACTTCATGTGCTTTATTAACTGTAGACAATATTATCAGTGACAAGAGATTTCCAAATGGTATCTTTAACAAACTAATTTTGCTGCTGTAGGGATGTTTTCTAGCAAGGCGTTGGATGGGAAAAATAGGTTAATACAGAAATTAAACTTATTCGAGGAAAGGAACAAGTTGCAGAGTAACATTTATTGAATGATAAGCTGCGGTGGTGATATGAAAAGTGTGCAATATAATGGGAAATAATCTTTTCCTGTCATTATTGAAGGACATACATAAATTGGTTTTTCTGTTGGGAAAACCCCCAATCCAGAAAAACTTATTACTTTTAATAATATAAGGTGAAGAGAAAATTCTTGAGGAGATGAACTTATTAAGCAAAATAATGAAATACTGTGAAACAGCTGGGAAGTGGTAGCTGGACTTTATACCACTCTTGAATTAAACAACCCCCCTCCCTTTTTGCGTTTTTATGGCAGTCAGATGCCCCATTTGGAAAGATGGTAAATGGGGGGAGAAGACAGGCTTTGTCAGTTTTTTTTTTGTTGTTTTTTTTTTGTTTGTTTTGTTTTTTTTTTCAAATAAAAGAGCTTTCAGAATTTGCTAAAAGGGAAAGGAATTTCGCTTGGTGTTTTTAATTGCCTTATTAACTGTATTTTACTTGTTTTTCCCAGATTACCTCAAAGAGCTATAATATTTCTAGGAAGAAATCTAAATTTGAATTTGATTAGGATTTCTCTTCCTGAGGGAAAACACAGTCCCGCTATTTTAATTTATTGTCTAGATGATGTTTTTCCAGTTGCTGTGGTTTAAATTCCTTTTGGAAATCTAATATTAACAGATGTATACATTTATGCATGCATCCATCCATCCACAAAAACACAGTCTTTGTGTTTTGGATTTATAAAGCCTTTCCTGTTACAGTTCTTTATAATCTTATTGGAAATATGCTGTTATCACAGTGTTAGAGAAGGATTTATTCTATGTTTGTCCTGGAATTGCTATAAAAATTGCTAAATATATTTAAAATGACAGATACTTTTCAATTCTACTTTCATATCTATACGGTACAAAGAAGTCATCAATGCAGTGAGGTTTTAGGAATGCATATACAGTAATCAGAGCAATAATTCTTACAGAAGGAGGCTAAAGTAAAGGACTACCCAAGGTAAAGATGTGAGGCAGAGGGAAATGTAGAAAGCATCACTATGTGCTACTGTATATATTCAGATTTTCTTCTCTAATGAAGAAATACTTTTTTCCAATTCTTATTTTTCATGAATTTAAAATAAACTGCTGTTTGCCAACAGTTGAGCTAATGCAAGCAAAAAAAATTTTTGACCAGGCTTTTGGTAACTGTGCATCACAAGCTCTGTCTTAGAATGAATTGTGTGTAGATGGCACATAACCAAGATTGGCGTTAGGGGTGCACATCTGGTCAGCTCAATGTTGGTTCATGGGATCATGGATTTCAAGGCATGGTTTACCTTAAAGACAGGTTTTTCATATATGGCAGTTCACCTGACCAGGTATGACACTTCTCTCATCAAATGTCTGAAAGCTTAGCCATCGTGTATCGGGAGAGAATTTTTGCAGTTCCTGTAAAACAATTACAATTTCTGGTAAAGACAGACCTAATTTAATTGAAATTTGGAAAATTTTAGTGAAAAAGCTCCAAATAAGTTTGAATTTACAGCCTGATCACGTATATCTGTGGCACATAGGCTTTTTATAAAGTACAGCTCTCTCTCGCTGCTCTCCACACAAGTCAGCTGCATCACATGCCTGATTTCAGCATCATTGGTGTTACATTACTGCATGTATATTTGATGTTACATATTTGGAATTAGACTGCAACACGGACAGTATGTGATATGCAGATATCCCTGTTTCTGCCTACATTTCTTGTCCTTGTATGTGTTATGGGCAAAGTTCTCTCAAACCCAGCTCCTGAGAAAGTGTAGAGGTGTCTAAAGTATTACTCCCTCACTTGCTTCTCCTCAGGTCAAAAATTCTGTCTTTCACAGTGAGGACTGAGGCCTGATGGCTCTCAGCCCTAGTCCAGACCTAACGCTGTTTGCAGTCAGATGCTTACTGAACAGTGTGCTATATACACCACAGGCACATTTATACTGCAGGTGTACAAATGCTTATTGCTCTTCTGGGGCTGTGATGAATGAAAATTGCATTTCTTTTTTCTTTATAAAGGTTGGATTTAAACCTGCTGGGGGTATTCGGACGGCAAAAGAAGCTATTACTTGGCTTATGCTGGTGAAGGATGAACTGGGAGTGGAGTGGCTAAAGCCAGAGCTCTTTCGCCTGGGTGCTAGTAGTTTGTTGGAAGATATTGAAAAACAGGTTAGTTGTTAACAGTTTTCAGATTGCTGAAGAGAAAGTGTTATCTCTCTAAACGTGCCAGCTTACTGTTTCTGCAGAATATGCTTTTTGATGTTGTTTAGAAGATAACAGAACTTAAATCTAATGCATTATTAATGACAAGTTCACTTCCAGCCCAGTATTGGTTTAAATCTGGCCTGTCACTGTTGGCCTGGGAATCTGGTATTCCAGGCCCTGACAATTGTCTGCGCCAGTTTCACAATGCAGCAGGCAAAGGGGCTCAGTTTATACATGTGTAGAGTCTTTTGCAAATACATGGTAGTGCATTCCCCTGCACTCCTATCTGTTGCCAGTTCAGCTGGCTCTCAGAGTACTGTACAGACCCTTTGTGTCACTGTCAAAACTGTTCACAGTGTATTTCTGTGCTATGGAGAAAGTCACGTCTCATTCTGCATATGGTACTGCTGATAGAGAATTTTTAACATATTATTTCCTGGGGAAGAAAAAGCAATTGTTTCCTGCAAAGTCTCATTTTTGTAATTGCTTTTATTTTTGTTCAGGCAGATCACTATGTTTCTTGGCAGACAAACAGTGTAGTTCCCAGTAGTTCAGTGACAATGTGTAGTTCCCAGTAGGAAGAAAGTTTCTGACCTATCTGCCCTGTGACCTGTCTCACTGGAGTAGGGGATCTACCTTGAAGAATACAACCTAATTGAAATGACATAGCTTCATAGGAAGGACTAAACCATTAGGGCTGCTGAACTTCACTCTCCTGCTCATTAAGCCCAGGAGATGAGGTGATAATAGCTCTAACCAGGAAAATGGTTTGGGAGCCCTTGTGCTGTTGCTGCTGGCAGGAAAACAGAGCTGTGTAAGGAGGTTGAAGGAGAAAAAATCGTAAGTCCCCTGCCTATCTTTCCTAGCAACTGAAATACTGACATGTCTTAAGAAAAATATAACAGCTGAAGGATGCTGGGTGAATATTGGTGAGACTTTTGAAACCCCTAGGTTCCCTCTTGCAATGAGGATAATACTGGCTTGCTTCACTGCCAGACTATCTCCACCTCTCACTTGACCTAAAATCATGTCCCTGGTTATGACAAAGCAGCGTGAGCTTTTGTGTTACCACTGCCATCGCTGCTGGGTCTTACAAGACAGCAAGTGTATATGACACAGGTTGTTCTGATTTCTTAAGGGTGGCATCCTTTTGTCTGCCAGGGATTGCACGAAGACCCCAATCATGACCAAAGCTCTGCTATACTCTGCCATCTAAAAACATGTATTATAAAATGTGCCATTCATTATATTCACTAAAAGAAATATATACAAAAGCAAAACGCAGAAAATGGAGAAACCTCCTGCTCTAAGGCAGTACAGTAAAGAGAATGAAATGAACCATATAAAAGCATAAACAATTTTGAATACTTTGAATATTATAAATAATACTAAAATCATCAAAATCAGATGACAATGAGAGTAAAACATTGTCTTCTACTTATCTGTTTTTGAAAGCTTATTTAAAACAGGAGTTTTTACTTTTTTTTTCCCAAGCAAGGCAGCAAGAGCCCTTAGTTCAGATCTTATAAACATGTATATGAAGGTATACTACATCATTATTTTATGAACACACACACATGCACAAACAAATATCCGTCATCTTCATCTGACATGCCTTTAATATATTACTTCCATGGCACTTGGAAATTTATAGTCGTATGTAATTCCATCATGAATTTTCTTTCTTCTTGCAGATTTTCCACCATGTGACTGGCTATCATGCACTTCAGCATGACCTGGCAATGGCTTAAATGCAAAATCAACTCAGGATTATTTTTTAAAAGAGGTCTTTAAAAAAACAGCATTCAGAAGTCTTCTGACAAGCGAGTGCATTTGATAGAATTAAAGGCCTAATTCTCCCTTCTTCATATTTTATACTATTTAAAAATATGCTCAAGTCTGCTGGTTGTACTTGATCCAAAAGTAGAAAAAATGGTAATTCAGAAACAGTTAAATAGTTAATACTTACAGATTTGCAAAGTTAATCTTGCAAAGTCTTACTCAGACCAGCCTGAAAAGCTTATTAATGGCAACACTGAAATACTATGAAAAAGATTTAGGTGGCCTGGTAACACTTTGCAGTCTCAGAATATGAAATATCTAACGAATGTTTCAGATTGCTAATTAAGAGCTACAGATCTTGGAACAGCTTTCCATTCACCTCTGACTAAATTTTCTGCACAGATATGTGGCACTATTAATTGTTATGTTGATTCAATTTCAAGCATTGTAACCTGAGAAATGAAACTTGGTTATTTCTTTCTTTTATAAAATCTTGGTAGCAAAAACCTTTTTCTTTTATTTTTTATTCTTTTCCCCCAAACCTGGGCACAGACATCCATATTTAGACCCTTGAATAAAGGTGGCTTGATTTCTAGAACAGCTGAGTATCCACAGTTGCTCCTGAAGTTAATGGGAGCTCTGGGTGATCAGAACAACTGAAAATCAAGCAGCCTCTATATAGGTGCCTAACTAGGCATTCAGGGGCCTATTTTTAGGCATTTCACTCTTAAAAATTTTAGTCTAAGTTGCTTAGAAGCTCCCATTCCTGTCTCCTGTCATTTTTAAACACATTCATGCAAATCTTTGCATTTTAATGTAGGGGGGTTTGACTGTCAGTTTGCAGGTGTCACTGCTATGCTGTCTGAACTTCAAATTTGCCATTCTGAAAGCATTTCTTTAATTTACAAGAATTGTGGCCTATACGGGGTTTACAGATTTAATGAAAGAATACTTTTCTCAGAGCACATTAAGAGCAATGCCTAAATTATCAACACCTTTTGAATATCAGACTGAAGCTAGTAGATTCATTACTTCAGAGCTGCATTCTACTCACTAACCAGAGTTGTACTAAAAACTTAATTATCTTATCATCATGACTAGTCTCACTGACTTAAGTAGGTCTCATCAGGGAAGTAAGAGGAGGAGGATTTTCCTGTAAATCAAGCTACAAGGTACATTTATTACAAAGAGATCTTGACTTCATAAAGATAATAACTCAGTTATTTATCTGGTTAAACCACCTGAGTCACTACTGCTCTATAAAACACATTGGACAGACAGGAAAACTGAGCAGGAAAAAAGAACAGAGAAGCAACATATACAGAAATCATAATCCTATATGCCATGCTTAGTACTAAAAATAGGCCTTCATTTCCCAGTAAGTAGTTCACCCAAGGCTCTCAAGTTTTTTCTGGTTTAGGTCTCAACACAGCAAATGAGGGCTCAGTAGACTGAGCTGTGGCTGTTCTCACATTTGTTTTCAGGGAAAGTTGCCTTCCTTTGCCACAGGATTTGCCTTTTGATCTCCCTGAAAGTTTCTTGAAGGAAAAAGTCCAGTGCCTGTTGGCATGTTTAGAGTAAAATTCTACTGCTGAACTTCCAGGAATGTGGAGTCTGTTGTATGAAGTCACTTCCCATCAGCTGCCTGACAGAGTGGCCCTCTGCCATGCCCTCCCAGTCATGTCACAGGGCTTTTGCTGCTGTTTAGTTCCAGTCATGTCAATGTTTATACTGTACTTCAATGCTTCTGTCATAGAAAGAGTCACCTCACTTGCAAAGTTCACTTTTTTTGTAGTAGTTGGTTGTCTTTTAGACATTTAATGTTAACATATAAACTATTTGGTAGATATGATTTAGTTTCTAGAGGAAGGACACTAATGTTTCTTAAAATCAAGGAAGGTCCAACCATGCCTCCTATTCAATGTGAGTACCTCTGGAAACATCCTTACTGTTTTCATGGGACCTACGTTTTGTTGATAGGAGAATTTGTATTTTTGTTGATGCACCTCTTCACCTACCTTTCCCTCTCTGTTTTGATGTGCACATGGACTGTTGCTGTTGGTTTGCTTTGGTGGGAAGAGGTTCCTTCTGCACATGGAGAGGTTTGGCTTTCAGAAAGTACAATGTTCGCTTCCTTTTTTGCTACAAACGCAACAATTTGAAATACTGTGCAGCTTCAAGCCATCCAGTGTTCTGGAAGAAGCTGCATTCCTAGTAAAGTTGTTTAAGCATCATTTATGTTGAAACCAGTGATTTATTTTTGGGATGGGGGTTGCAGAATCTGTAAGCATATTCCAATAAAGACAATTCTGGTTTAGTTTTTTTTGTTGGTTGGTTGGTTGGTTGGTTGGTTGGTTTTTGCCTGTTTGGTTTTGTTGTTGTTTTTGTTTTCCTGAGGAATAAGCAGATGTCTCAGCGTTACAGGGTCCAGCAGCACAGGTCCAAGGTCCACCCAGGAGGCAGAGGCAGGTCTGGAGACCAGCACTCCTGCAACATACCTGAAGGCTGTGCTGATCGGAGTGTGGCTTCTGAGTCCGTGGGTGTGCAGGTAGGGAGAGGCTGGGCAGGGCCATGGGGGAGTGTTGGTGCTCATTCTAGTGCTGACCCCATGAAAGAGATGCGCACATCGGAGTCTGGCAGCAGGACGTACTCCTGAACCCATGGGGATCTGGAAATGCTCTCCATGTGGCCTTCTGCTTGCAATGCTGCCCTTTGCCCTGACCAGCACTTCCACTGCTGTTTCTTCCATCTTTCCCATTGTGGCTGCCTGTTTGCTGCTATTTATTTCCCATTGTCAGAGAAGAATTGAGACTTTATCTGGACTACTGCAGCTGGTTGTATCTGCTGCACAAAGCATGTGAAAGGTGGTGGGGACCTGAAATCAGTAACCGGGGGGGGGTGCAGTGCACCATAACTGAATAGACTTCGAGAAAAGTTCTGATTTAGCACACTGCTTCAGGCCATTGGAAAAGGAACAGGCAATTATGCACTCCCATCTAAATATATTTCAGAGTATAACATATGTTTTGTGCGAGTCAGTCTAGTATACTAATTATTTTTATAACATTTATTCATTTAGGTTTTTAAATAGCTTCATTTTGTTAACTACTTCACTTTCCAAAGAAGAGAATAAATTCAAGAAGAAAGTCAAGTAGAAACTGCAAATCTAGAATATTCTGCATCAACTTATTTACAAGAAGAGGGAATTGGGAGAAAGGGTAAGCTTTTTTTCTTGTTTGTAGGAAACAAAGATATTAAATAGTAATTATATGTGAAGCATGCATATCAGCTGGGGCAAGTAATACTTTGATATCTTTATTTCATTGGTAGTATAAGTTCATTCTTTCATTTCCTTTCTGAAGCAGGGAACATACATTATATACTTTAGCACATGCTACTGAGACAGAAAAAGCTGATCTACTTTTAATTTTATTTTGCTCAGTTGGAACTTTGGCTCCCTGCCTCCTCTGGGAAAAAAAAAAAAAAATAGAAACAGCAACTTTTATCCAAATCTTGGTGTGCTTTTGCTGAAATTACCAGTGCTGACATCTGGATGATATATAAAGTGTGCAGTAGGAGTAGAGGGAAGGAATTGCTTTTAATTAGATGCAACCTACCCAGGAGAAAATGACAGGGAAATGTCCATCTGGTCAGTTCTTATTTAATAGGGCAACCAAGGATAAAAGTATTTATAATATGCAAAGATATCATAACTGAAATTACCAGTTGACCATTTTTATTAGGATCCTAGAGAGCCTGAACTGTAAGTTGAGGGGTGGTAAGACTTAGAATGAAAGAAAAAAAGAAAGAAAGAGGCATCAAAAAAAGGTTATAGTCCTTACACATCCTTAAAGGAAGAGTAAGTAAGTGATGGGTGACCATCAGGTTCCATCCAACCATATTGTGAAGACCCTTCATATATTCTGTACAGGTTACAGCTCCTTCATTTTTTGTGGGACCTACAATAACAACATAGCAACAGAAACTGTGACACAGTTATTTTAATATCCTTTAATAAAATTTAACATTGATACAAGGAGTGCCCACAAGATGCTCTAACCATTCCTGTTGTCTCTAGTATTTTTAAGTGGCTATGGTTTGAGCACGAGGGACATCTTGTGGATTGCTAATTCTTGGAAATTGCAGAAAATGTGTTCTTCTGGAAGCAGAGCTTTCTTGAAGCGTAACAGTTTCAGATATCCCAGTTCATTTGAAAACACTGAACTGAAAAGCATCTGTTTGGAACTACTTCCTTAAACAAAATGAAAACAAAGGACTTTTAATGGATGTTAACCAACCAAGGAAGTGATACTGAAATTTATTACACTTGTTTTTGTAAGTCTTGCTTTCTCTGTGGGAGGACTAGACAAAGGAGTTTTTCAGGCTCTGCTAGTAGAGGTAAGTGTAATTTTTCTACAGTACGGTGTTGTATAAAGCCAAACCCCCAAATGAATGATGCTTTGCCCAGAAAATTGGGAAAGCTTGATAAGCTCCATTTCACTTAATAGCATGAGATCTGTTTGTATGCAACGACTTACATGAGTTATCACCTATTTACTAGTTGTAACCATCAAACAAATCAGCAAACCAACAAACCAGGTTACTTCCCATGTCTCAGCAAAGGTCAGAGCCAAGGCTGGGTTGGTGATCCCACAGTTTATGGCTTCCAGTTGCTGTCACAGCCCAGAGCGTAGATGCGCCTCAGGAGGTGTCTGACAAGGCTGTGCCTGTCGGCTGGACAAGCCAGCCTAGGGTCTTACTGACTGAGAAGGTGCCCCAAGGGTTACCAGCCTGGCTGAAGGACTGGGAGGTGCTAAATTTGTCTGTAGCAATTACTAGTCTATTGAGAATACTTTTTGCCATGTTCAGAGCTAAGCAACCAGTTTCTGAGGAGAAGCTGGAGAATGTATATTCTCCGTCATTTAATTTAATCACATGTAAGTTGATTAAGGATGTTACCTTCATTTCCAAGGGAAATGAAACATTCGGTGTCACATCACAGCTCTGGCTAAAGGCTGCCATGTCTCAGCATTGGCTGCTTTCTGCAGCGTTCAGCAGTCTTGGGCTTTCTTCAAAGCACAGGCATCATCTGAGGCAGAGTGGGGTTTCTTGCTCTCATGTACTGAAAGGCCTGAGCGTAACTAGAACAAAGAGTGACTGGGCTCTGAACAAGAAAGGCTTTGTGTTCTAGTTAGCACAAATCTGTCCAATTCCAAAAAAAGTGAATGCCATCGCCCCATCTGGTAGCGACTGTAACAAGGCCTCTGGGAGGGCAGTGACAGCAAGATGTAGACAAAGGGAAAATGTGTGAAAAGAAAAGTCATAAGAAGTAAGAGAGATCGTTGCTACCACTGTTACTGCTTCACGGAAGTGTAATCTTTTGTCATCTCTTTGGAACAGGAGGTAAATAATAAAACACAAGGGAGGGAAAAAATTAAAATAAATGTAGTGTAAGAGTGCATGTTAAAGCAGATGTCAGATTAAAAATAACTGAAAAGGAAATTCTACTGTAGGGGAAAAACTGTTTTTTCCTTCAACATTTTATATTCCACCTTCATTAGGCGGAAAGTGAAAGAGCTGTAAAGGAAAAGGGGAACTTTTGTTGTTTCCCTCTGAACATAAAGAGAAGCCTAATGCGAGCACAGGGGGGATGTTTGGTGGTACGCAGTGCTTGAGCAATTCTCAGGGTGAAGCCCAGAAGCAGCAGGGATGTTACACAGATGCACTGCATGTGCTGAGCTCTGGGACTTAGAGCTTTAAATCTGCAGTGCTGCATATCCAGGTAGTTTCTTCCTCTTCATCCTCCTTTCAGTCCCTTCAGGGTTGAAAAGTCCTCTAATGTTTTGAAAAACCAAACCTTACAATCTGGTAGGATCACATTATCCAGTAATGCCCCTCTAACTATAGATCTAGGCACCAGGGACTTTGTTCTAGTTTCTTCAGCCCTTTTAAACAAGCTGTTTCACTGTTTGATGACAGCAGAGCAGGGAACATCGACACAAATGTTCCCCCCCCCCCCATGTGGCTGCCAGACTACACTGGTCCTTGCAGATGGCAAGTAACCATGAAAATACAAGTGCCACCCTGTAAAACAGTGCCATACCAAGTCTCCTCTGCTAATCGTGTTTCGTAAGGGCTTCTTGAAGTTTGTGGTTTGAAAATTGACCTGGCCTACACCTGTTTAAAGCTCAAGAAGCTTTAAATAAACACCTTGAAGATGTGCTGTACCTGGACTGGGAGCCACTATATTTACTGGCATGCTAGCATGGGTAGTTTGTCTTGTTCAGATTTGCTAATGAAATGAGGATAATCTTTAGATAGTATGCTCCTTTAATCCTAAGCGTGGGATGGAGGTTTGAAAAGGGGTAAAAAAAAAAAAAAAAAAAAAAAAAAAAATGCCCTGCAAGCTATGACTAATGTCTCAGCTTGCAGGGAGAGTCTCTTGACTATTCAGAAATGACAGATACCTTTGGCTACCATTTCAATATGAGTCTCCAACATACTTGAACAATTCAGTGGCATCCAGAGAGGGCATATTCCTACAGCGTTTGAGAAAAATATCATTACTTTGCCCTACCATTATCTTGTACAAATTCCCACAACTCCTATTTCTTTCAGACACTTAAGGTAATGAGGAGGCAGCTGAGACAGAAGTAGAGGGCATCCTAAAAGGTATCTCCAGCAGACTGAAGGCAGAGCTGTTTTCCCAATTTCCAAAATTTTTATTGGGCTTGTCCTGAAAATGCCAGGGAAGGTCCCAAAACAGAGCCCCCTGATGAGAAATGCTGATGAGCAGGAGCAGCTTGTCTTTATGGAGACCTAACCTGAAACAACTCCCCCCAGCCTGCTGGGATTTAACAGGTACGTTAGCAATGCATGAGAGTCCTCTGCTTGCTAAATGTCTTGTGTTGGACTGCAATCCTATCAGATTGTATTAGTGAGTTGTAGAAAGCGTTCAGAGAGGATTGCTAGGTTTCTCAGGCTGCTTACCGGACACGGTGACTGTGTCACCTCTGCCCATGGCCTCAGTGAGATTGTCTCTCTGAGACACCTGGAGAAATGTCCCCAGTAGCAGTGACTTCCCCCAAGCAGGCCTTGGACAATGGCGCTGAGGCCTCCAGGAGGTTTCACCTGTGCTCTTTCTGCTGATCTTGTGTGATTCATTGCCCACCTCTGCGACTCACTGAAAACATATTACCTTCTGCTCAGAGTAATAAACGAATAAACAAAAGTCACTTCACCTCCAAGAAAAAATCCCTCCACTCTTAAATGAACATGTGTTTTCCAAGTTACCTCCTCCAGGGCAGATTTCTTTGTTAAACAATAATTCTGTTTCATTTTCCTGAGCGTCTCTGCCATTTCCTCCATTAGAGGGCTGTAGAGGAGTGTGTTACAGTGCTTTAGAACACAAATGGATTTAAACCTGTATACCTACTTTGGACCTAATTTCCTGCTGTACTGCTCTCCTGAACTCAATGGGGTGTAAAACTAGTGCAACACAGAGAACAAAAATGTACAGCTCCTTAGAATACCTCAGTGCTCTGGCTTTTTCTGACAACATTCAGAAACTCAGAGATGCTAAGGCAGATTTTTAGACTCGCGTATGACAGGCGAGGCAGATGAGTAAGGTAATTGCTGCTAGGAAGTTTGAACACGCCACAGTTGGTCAATAGGGTATGTTTTCAGAAAAGTGTTGTGAAGTGCATGAGCAAAACACAAGTAGAGCTTCGAATCCTTAGATACTACATGTATTATAGGTAGAGGCTACGCTAAGAATCATAAACATTATTTTCTCCATTATGCTCCAGTTGTGACATTGGCAAGCTAGTTGTAAGGACTGCAGTTTTCTAGGTGGATTATCTTCCTCAGCTGAGCTTTCTTCTAAGAAAAAGAATCAGAAAATAAAGCTGAATAAAAAAGTGGAGTAGGTTGGGGGTTTGCAGCCCACACCAAATTTTGATGATTTCACACTGTTAAATTCCTACGCTTCAGAACGTGAACCATGGCAAAGCAGACAAGGGCCCCTGTCCTCACCACCTGCCTTCTGCTGCATTTGTAGAGTATATGGTGCTAACAGGAGCAATGCAGTGCAGAAGCAGCAAAACTCAAATGGCAGCCAAAAGCTAGACTAGAGGTAGAGAAAGATTGGCACAGTAAGTCCGATGCTAATGGGAAATAAAGGAAACAGTGAGTGCAAGTGTAAGCAGGGAAAGCAGAAGGAAAGACGTGGGGGAAGATGCCTCAGAAGGTGAGAAATGAGAAGTGGCAGCTGAACAAGAGTGAGGTGATCCAGGCAAGAAGATGGAGAGTGAGCCCATCAGAGAGACAGTGCCATGTCAGGAAAGGAGCAATACTGATACCAAAAGAAAATGGTTCACAGACCTAATCTCCTGTCTGTGAATTTCGTTTTAGGAATGGCTGCAGAAGCGACAGAACAAAGAACAACGTTGTCACTGAAAATGGCATTTACAGAGGTTGAGAGACAATGGCATGAACAACCTTCATCCTAGCGTTTTGTAACTTGGAAATGCTTTGTCTTCGAAAACTTAATATTTTTTCTGTGTTGCTTGTTGTGTGTTATGTAAATCTAATTCATCTGAGCAATTAACTCATTGAGGCAGGGATTGATTTTTTGCTGTTTTTGCACATCACTTGCTGCAATTATGTGGTTTGTGACTAGTGCCCTTACATGTCACAGGATTGCAAATAGGAAATAGTATGCCAATGGACATTTGTAATAAAAACTAAATGTGAACTCTAACAGAGGAGGAGAATGGTTGGATACAAAACTCTGGCATAATATCAGGTGCACCATGAAAAAATAACAAGCAGAAAACTTGCAGTGAGTACCAATGAATCTTTCTATAGAAAGGCAAGGCTGTTGGGCAGCCCACCAAGGAAACAGCAGAATCCCCTTGGATGGGACCTGGTTGAATAGGAGACAACTACATTCAGAACGTGCAGGCCTGTACAGGGATGCAGGCAGAGTGGATGGTCTAACGGGGTCCACTCTGTCTCCAGCTTCTGAGATTCTGCACAGCCTTCCCCAAAAGCCAGCATGAAGGAGCATGTCAAAAGATGCAATACATATTCATGGACATTTCTCGAGCTGAGAACTATGAAAAGAAATCAAGTAGTTCTCATCCATGAGCTGAAATTGAGAGTACACTCTAATCCAAAAGGATACCAGCTCACAGAGTGGTGTATGAAAATCTTATAAAGCTCTGCATCACTCCATAAATAATTTTCAAACAAGAAGCTTTTTGTTTCAGTGATGGCAATACTAAAAAGAATGGCAAATAGCCATGAAAAAAGGCTGAAACAGTCTGCGCCCTATACTGATGATAGTTTTAATTGCTATCGGAGTTACACGTACAATTATCAGTCATTTATTAAAAATGCAAATGATCATTGCAGAGGTTTAGATTAATGCAGGCTGAAGCCTCGTGTCGTGCCAATGGTGTGCCACGTGATAGGAAGACCATGGAATAAACATTCTAGCATGTCAGTGTGCTATAAATCCTACAAATGAAAGAAATTAAAAAGCCAGGGGCAATTTTGAAAATGATTTATGATTGAAGGTGCACTTAGGAATGCTTTTATTGTCACAGGAACATCTCGTTTCACATCCTTAAGGTGACAGAACCACTCTGCTTTGCTCCAAGTTTCTTGGGACAGCCTGTGACTGCACAAGGTGTGGAGGCGAGCACCAGGGAAATGCACTGAGTGCTGGTGCGTATGTGTGCACTTAGTGGTGTGCGGCTGGTTGTGAGGTTTAGCTTTGCACAGCCCGAGGGTGACAGAACAGCAAATTGGTCCTGACATTTTAAGTATGCGAAAAGACACCATTTGTGTTTTTTTTTTCCTTCTTTTACAGCTATACCATAACCATGCTCCGAAGTGCACATATAAACATTTTATAACATAGATTTAGAACAACACTTGAAAAATAACCTTAAGACTAGTTCTTAAGCAAAAGGTATTGTTATCAAAATAGCAGTCTCTTGCAAGACAACCCTTTACTCCATGTGCAAAAGATGCAGTACTTAGTGTACTCCTAGTGTAAACATTACTAAAAGTTTTATTAAAATATCATTTTAGTATTAATACAGATATACTGTCTTAAAATGTGAATGTAACTGAGAGGCAAATGATTTTGTTTGCAGGCACAGTACTCAGCTGCTTATGCAAAGAATGGCAGTGGTATTGTGAGTGAGAGAGGCAAGCTATAAAGCAGCAGCTGAAACCTCATCGGTCCCACTGCATCCCCACCTCCATCAGGGTCTGTGCTGCCTCCTCCCTGCCAGATGCCACAAGCGGACCGAAAGTGCCAGGCACAACACGTGGGGACATGGGGTGCCTCCTTACCCTCTGGGGACACATCACTGTGGATTTGAGGGAAAGGGGATGGTGTTAAAGCTTTGAGAGATTACTTATAGAAGGCTTTTCTTGAATTTCTTAGTGTTTAATTTTGTAAGAATCTTGCATTGTAGTTTCTCTGTTGTGTTGCTGATAATGACCCTGGATATATAGTTCACAGATTGCCAGGTAATTACATGTCATTAATGAATCAATAAACTGCTTTGATCCTGATTTACTTTAACCTATATGAATTGAGCAGCTTTTCCCTGCAGCAACACTAATCTTTCTCTGTCCATTTCTAAGAAAGAAACCAATGAAGTTGTAAAGCCAGAATGAAGGTATCTATTTGAATGCATTGTACCTCTTCCACCACACTGAATAAAAGGGGCAGAATGAGATAAAATGGAGCTAGACACTAAGAGGGAAGTTCCTTATGGCACTGGAAATGAAGTGTAGAGCTCAGTGTTTTCCAGGGTAGCAGTAATCTGGATCGGGAGAAGACCGATGAGCTCTTGCAGCACAGGGAGAAAGCACTGTAAATTGTACAAATTGTTGTAAGGGAACTAGAGTTGTTGCAAATTGAGTGAGCACAAAGAAGTCTTTAAGCCACTCAAGCTTCCTTCCTGTGAAGTCTGCGCTGAGCCACTGCAGGCTTGTAACTCAGTAGCATCCACACCCCTGTGCAGACCAGGTGTTAGTTTGCTCTGTGATTACAGGCTGCTCTTGATCTCTCTTCCAGTTTTACTGACAGGGCTGCTGAGCAGTGGCTGCTCTGACAGCAGTGGGCACCTGTGGATCCCTATTTAATAAGAACTAACCTGAGTAAAATTCTCCATCTGCATAGTAGCCTTATGTTTCTCCTTTTTTTAATTTGCATTGATTTAGAAATGCTAAATCATAATTTCAACAAGACAGATGCTGCTAGAAATGGAAGATGCAAAAAGAGTGATCTAATCACTGTGTTATATTTAAAACAAGACTGTGTGCCCTGAAGGACATTTGAGCATGCGTAAGCTCCACCATAAGTTCTCCACACTAAATGGAGGGGCACTTCTGAAATGGTGGCCTTGGGGCCAGCCACGTACCTCAATGAATTTAGGGACTGCAATCCCACTGCACAGCTCTATGTTCCCGTAGTTTGGTATTGTGGATCTGGAATTTGAGCTGCTTGTGTGCAAAGTATCTGTGTGTTTGTAGTTGGTCTGCTGGTGCTCTCATGAAGTCTGCATCAAATCTCCCAATGGACCAAACTCCATTCTCGGCGAGAGATCTCACTTTTGTAGTTTGTAAGGATATATGCTGTGTCTCCTGGGGCCTATTCCTCTCTTTCTCTCACCCTCCCCATCAACACTCCAGCATGACAAAGGGATGCCATCAGGCACAGTTATTAATACATAATAGAAGTGCCAAGTGTGATTGTCTATGAATGTTCCAGTGTAATGCAGATTTAGAGATTTCATTGTAAAGTCATTTTAAACTCTGAACTAATGGGTAGTTTGGCAACAGCCTCTAAGTATGAAATCATTATTAATTCCTTTAGTACCATAATAACATTGATTTAGATGAACTCTTATAACATAGAAATTGTATAGTATTTAGCTGTAATTAACGTCCCCTAATTAGGAAGTGTTGCCAAGTAGTTTTCTCTGCTGGCTCTGTTGTACTTAAGTGCAGCTGGATGAAAATTAACCACAAAGGGAACAGCTTGTGTTTTATGTGAAGTTTGCATTTGATTGATTAAAAAAATATTCCTTGGTACTTTATTTTATTATCAAAAAGAGTACACTGGATTATCAGTTTTACAGAGAGCCGCAAAGTCCATGCACCATAAATTCCATATATGTTTGTATAGTGTGTAAACCCAACGATTTAGCTACACATTCAGAAAATTCACAGATCCATTTTGTCTCTAAACCACATGTAACTACAGTAAAAATGAATTGATTTTAATGTGGTTGTCATTAATAAAGTCTGCAGAAAATTTAGTAGAATTAACATAATTTAATGTCCACTCAGAGGAGAGAGCCATGTACTACAAGCTGAGAACATTTGTTGATGTGAAAAATGCTGACATTTTTGGAAATTCAAATTATAAATGAAATACTGCTGTCAGTTTATTGTGCAACTTCGTAGCATATGGTGCTTCTGCTGGTGAGTGTTATTTCAAAGTTTGCAAATCACACTATGAGAGTGTCCCTCTGGTGAGCTTTTGCAGCGCTTAGCAACTGTGAATCAAAAGTGACAGTACAGAGGAAGAGAGACTAAAAAAAAATCTGCCTCTAAGTTGGTAGAACAAAGTACATGGTAAGTCAATACGTTTTTACAGGGGGGAAAAAGAGGCCAACACGCTAAAGCTAAAAAAGATCCATTGCCTTCATCCTTGTAGAATAATGCACAAAGTCTTCTAAATTGTTAAAATAAAAATATGGTTTCTCTCTCCTGGTCTTTTTTGACTTTGGCATGACAAGAGAATTAAAACAATTGGCAGTATAATGGTTCATTTTCAAAATTAGGAGAGTTGCTTCAAGACATAATGCAACCTCCTCCAGATGTCTCTCTCACGCATCTCATTGAAAAATGTTTTTACCACCACAAAATAGCATTAGCCATTTGAAAAGCATTGTCCACCCAAGCATGTTTACACAGAGGAAAAGATTTCTTGTATTATGAGGTAATTCCAAGTAGTCAGATATAAAACATACCCCAGTAAAGTACATTTAAATAACTAAAAAGCTACAACACCCTGCACCATTGTTTTCAAGACTCTGGCACCCAATGACCCTTTCAACATATCAACTATCAAGAAGTGAATATAAACTTGGAATTGTGACTTGATCTGACCACAGTTTGTGCTTGTTGTTTTGCTTCAGGCAGTGATTTTTGGTACCGGGATGGAACCGCGGATGTGCGGTATAGACCTCATCAATTTGCCAATCAAGCTGTCTGAGAATAGAAAGTGATGGAGCTGTCAGTAGCAGTTCAACCATAAGCAATTCTAAACTAAGCAATTTGGAAATTTAAATAGTTATAATGACCAAGATTTTCTACGTTGGCCCTTAATTACTGGAATGTCAATTCAGCTCAAAATTGCCTTTCCCAGGTAATGATAATTCTTAGAAAAGTCTTTGCTTATACACCCACCCATGGCACTCATTAAGTCAAGCTTCTTCCTTTTGTCTGAGAAGCTGTCAATTTTATGTGACATCACCAATCATCTGCCATCTAAAAAATCTCTAGGCTGTCTTGCTGAAGGCAGGCTGATTCTTTTTCAGCTGCAGTGTGATCCATGGCAGCACAGACTGCTGTTAAGAGCAAAGAGTGTAATGAGTTACCCGGTCTTGGCCCTGCCAAATGGTGATCCACTCAAAATTGGATGTTGGAAACTTGGTTGAAATCTGGTGTCCATGAAATAGCAGTACAAGTTTTACATGTGAAGGGAAACTCCACTACACAGCCCTTCACAGCACTCAACATTAAAGAGAAGGCTGACATCCCCTCCATCCCTTTTTCTGGAGAGGAAAAGGAGAAGAAAATTGCTGGATTCACTATGTCAGGGGGTTGCCTCTGAGATGAGCATAAGGGATAGAGATGGGTGGAATGAAGTTGTGTATAAACATATTCCTATACTTTTCATGCATTATATTTCTTATGTTCTGTTTGCATCTGCTGTTGCTAATTGCATTGCAACTCTCCATGTCAACCTATGCTGGTAGACATCCCTGGTTGTTTTCTTTTTAACAGAAAGAAATGAAAAAGAGACAAAACCATCTCTGTGATCAGAATGTGCATATCAGCCATCTATTGTTCCTGTAACCCATGTTAATATTACTAAGTCACACAGAAGACCAACAGCACTCTGCAGATGTAGGTACAGAAGTATGCTTTGGTCCCCTCTTCCAGTCCACCTGGAGCAGGTTTTGCGTTCAGCCCTCATGAGTAATACTGAATTAAAGGCAAATCAAGAGTAAGAATACTACAATCATATCTGCTGACAAAAGTCTGTCACAGATAGAGGGAACTTGGATGCCATGCATTTACGTTCAGGCTATTTCAATTTGGTTTTATATATATATATATATAACGGAGATGGACGTCACTATTGCTTTGAGATGTTTTCAATTTATTTTCCTTTATTAAAAACCGAGAATGGGGGAAGACTTTTTCCATGCTGCCTTCTTGACCATGACTCCCTCACTCGCTCCCTCACATCCCAGGCCCTGCACACTGAATGTGCCATTCCCCAGTCTGGAACAGCTGGCCGCAATCATGTTTCTTACTAGTTCGGATGCAACTTGCTCACTCTCTCTCTCTCCCCCTCTCCTGATTCTTGGCATGCACACAATGAAATAGTAGGGGCCTTAGGCACTTAGGAAAAGAAAAAAAAAAGAAAAAAAAAAAGAAAAAAAAAACACCCCTCAATAAATCCCCTTAAGGGCCCATTTTAATTCTGCTTATGCTCTTGATGTGCAAGTTCTTACCCTGCTATACCCCTAGAAGCAGTTTATTTCTGTCTGTCAGTGCTGCCAAAGTGACAAAATCCCCTTTCCCACCCACCATGTAATTGCTCTGTTGTTGCCCTTCCCACACATGCCTGTAGAAAGAAAGCTCTTGCTTTATTTGTACTGCTGAAGTGAATAACATCTCCTCCCTCCCTCCCTCCCTCCATGTGGCTTTCAAGTAGTCACACTATCATTAGTTATTTCTATTCTGGAGGAGCTCCCCATCTGAGAAGTGAGCGTATTTGATATGAAACAAAACAAGGGCCCATGTGCCCCCTGATCCTGTAGCTGGCCTGAAGAATTCTGGGCTTGCAAGGAAAGCAGAAGCAAGCATTGCAAGTAAAGATCAAAATTAAAAGATGTTCAGAGGAGGGTCATAAAACAAGAGAATCGGAAGACCTGGCTGCATTTTTAATTGCTTTTTTTTTTTTTCTTGTAAAATTTTTGGGGCAGAGTAGCTCTCTTTGTTCTGCCCCAGCACAGAGCTGTGTTGTTAATTTTAGTTGATGACAGAAAAATTATCAATTACACTACACTTATTTTTACTTTGCTGGTGGTTCTCTCTTTCTCCTTTAAACTTCCATTGTTGACACAAGACAAAACCTGTTCTGGAATTATTGTTTTTCCAATACACCTGGGATTATTTATCCATTTATTTTAAAGGCACACAACAGATTGATTTGCACACCTTATTCTAGGTGCTGGGTGTGTGATTACAAAAAGACTACATTGCTGCTCCTAACTAAATTGTCAGAAATGATTTGTTCAACTTGCCTAAGGAAACTGACCCCTATTTCTTGTTGATACTTCAAAATTCACTGAAATTTACTGTTATATGGAAAAAACAAGAAGAAAAAATGCAGTTTCAGAACCACTCACCTCTAACGTAAACAATACACAATACATTTATTTCTTAATACAATATGTAGTAACATAGCCTCAGCTAGAAGATTTTGTTGTTGTTGTTGTTGTTATAGACGTGCTAAGTTTTTCACATACTTTTGCTCTCTTCCATGATTTGGCATTCTAGGATTGGTAAATAGCCATAGTTACACTGTTAAATAATAGGAGAGTATGACTGTAATATATTTTGCAGCCAGCTTCCTATTGTACACAGCTTCACATTTTTGCAATGTGACAAATCTCTTTGTGAAAAAAAAAAAAAAAAAAAGTCCATAACAATGGTCTAAATCACACATTTGCTCTTCCTCTGAGCACTGGTGGTTGTCAAAACCTGTTGCCCTTCAGTAGGGGAGCCTTTTAGACAGTGCTGGCTCCATGCAGACAAAATGCATTAGAGGCCACTCAAATACCATATCTAAACAATGGCACAAACTTGCTTATGCCCACTTCATCTGTGAGCAGTCCTGAAAACCACACACAGAGGTCAGCTGTCCTCCTCCCATGAGCTGCGGAGCAATATCAATCACATAAAATATCAAGGGCTGATAGAAATTAATCTATATTACTTCCCTAGTGTGTATTTAGGATATCAGAGGGGGTGTTATCAAAGACACTGCAAAAGCTTAAGTTAGGAAAAAGCAGGCAGAATCTAATTATAGCAGGAGCATAATGAGCTAACCTTAAAGCCATCCCTCTCTCTATGCCCAGACCTCTCTGTGCTGCTGTGTCTCCCCAGCTCTCCGCCTCACTCCTACTTACTTTACCTCAAAGCCTACTTTTATTTAAACTTCTGTTTGTTTAGAATTAATGAATTAATTTTTGAAGCAGCTAAAACATACCTTTGAAGGAGCTGTACTGCAGTACCCTTCATTTCCTGACTAAGCCAATGAAACGTGCCATGATTGCTACCACAATCATGTCCTTTTGATGGTGTGTCCATGCTGGATACTGGCTGTGCAGGTCTATGTTTGGTCCCCACTCCTTCACTCTGATTTTTTTATCCCTGGCAGAACTTTATCTCTCCAGTTGAGGTATTATCAGGTTTTCATAGCTGTGTCTGACTGGCTTTGAGTCCAACCCTCAGAAGGCTGCAATTTCACCTTGCAAAACCTACATGCGCGCGTGAGCTCAGCACTGTGGGGTCAGCAGTGTTACAGCACTTAACTAAGATCCAGCACATCCAGGTGCATGTATTTTTCTCAACTTCAGGGGGCTCAGATCAGTATGTCCTACCCTAACCACCAGGCTATGGCCCAGTGCTGACACCATGTGTGTATGGGTGTGCTCGTGTGCCCTGGCACAGCCCAGTGTGATGGTGAGCAGCCTTCCACTGGAGTCCTCTTCTGAAAAGCCAAAGAGCTTTGGTACTAATTGGTATGGAGAGAGAGGAGAAAGAGTGTGCATAAGCAAAAGGGACCATGGCTCTTCAGATTAATTAGAGTGTTCCTTTGAGAGGGAGGGCCTTTGGTCCCAGTGCATGCTCCTAGAACTAGATGTATTTACATTACATGGATTTTACGGGGCAAAATACAGAAAGCTGTGACTGGAACTAAGGATACCCTTTTTCAAGATAAATGCCCTGACTACAAGACTGACTATAGCCCAAATCATTGCTGATTCTCTTCTGCATAGTGGCACAGTTCCTGCAGGAAGGCTTGAAAATGCAATTGCGCAATGAGGGCACACATATGAAAATGGCAGAAAGGGGTTCCGGCGGGAAGGTAATCAGCTCAGGACTCCCACATTGTGGCCAAGCGCCATAACACTGAACCACTATATGGGAGCAGAAAAGCACCCATTGAAGACAGAACTTAAATGAAAGCAGAGGATTTTTACACTTTTTACCAATCTGGCTGTTGTTTGCAAAATTTTCAGACTCCTCTGGGAGAGCAAATGTATGAACATGGTGTTTGAAGATCTTGATTAGGCTTAGGCAGAATCAGGTTTAGGCAACAAGCTGGTCAGCCTGTTTCAAGACTAGGATGCTTCTGTGTGTGTACAAAAATGGAGTGTGAGGTTTCTGGAAAGCCCACAAGGAGAAAACTGTCCATAAAAGATTGAGTCAAAAGCTGGGGTCCAAATAAATAATGCTTTGTAGGACTGCAGTTTAGGTTGTACTTGGCTATATTTCATGGAAGTACCACTGAGGTATCCCAGTCCTTCTGTTTTCCCCTTTAGAGGTTGATGCACTTCCCTGAACAGTCCTGATGCCTTGCTCAGATGACAAGGTCACTACGTTTCAAGCATTGTATCTCCACTGGCTTTAATTCCCTCCTATTTTAAGCAACTGCACATCGAATGAAAGACAAGCAGACATTTCTTAGGCAATCACAGGCTTTTAACTTTTGGCTGTGTGACACAGAAGAAGAGACATACCCAACCTACAAACTTCTCGCCTGAACTTGGAGCTCACGCTTCCTTCACAGCTGACATTTATCCTTCTGCCAAGTCAAATCAAATCCTGATCTCGCAGCTATCCTGAAAACTGTATTTACATCCAGTCCAAGGCTCCCTAGCTCGTGCCACCTCTTCATGCGCATCAAAGTGCTTGGTAGATAGGAGAACAGCCTTAATAAACACACCTGCTTTGGTTTACTGGACAAGAGCCTATTCTCATTTACAAGTCAGGCATAACACTTGTGAAGACAGAGGAATTATTCCTTTTATGCCAACACTGAGCACAAAATGCATCCCACCCATTCATCCAAAATGTAAACCCTCTCTTTCGCCTTTAAGAGCCCACTGCCAGCTCCACGCTTGCACCTTCCCTTAATTTAAATCTGAACTCCATAGGGTGAGATTTGGCTCATGATATGCTGTAATAGAGAAGGAAAAGAGGGGCCTTGCTCATGAAATATTTCAGGTATAATCAGGAAATTGTGGCTACAGATGCAATCCAGGAGCATTTTGGGTTGGTAACCAAGGCAACACTTCTTGCTTCAAGACACACTTTTCTGTTGATAATCTATTGTAATGCCAGTAATTGCAGCTGACAAGGCTCTGTTTGTTGTGAGAGATAATTAGCACTTGAAATAAAGTAACAGATTTAAATAAATTGGGGAGAACTGAGTGGTGTGACCTGATCGCTTTAGAAACAAACAAGAGCATTGGGGGCCTACACAGGGTGTGATGTTAGTGGTGGCCTCCATGGCGACTGAACAATACCAACATTTATTAGGCATTGTTTAATTGGGAATTACAGTCCCCCTCATGATGAAAACATTTTTTCTGTTCCTCGCCCAGGTTATATTTACATTATAAAATATGCATTAAAAATAAAACCACAAAACCCCTTTACCTACTTTACAAAACAAAAACAAAAAAACAAAACAAAATATATATTTTCATCTGCTTGTTCTTTTTCATAGTGTAGGATTTGTTTAGAAGATTGTTTAGAAGATGATGTTTTAAAGTAAGTGAGTGTTTTGGAGTGTTGCAGGGTTTGAAGGGACCCTGGGCCACTCCACACAGGGGTGTGCAGGGGGCGTTGTTCACTCAGCACGTAGCAGGTATGTTCATGGGTCAGCAGGCACCAACAGACCGTGCTTCAGCTTGATGCCAGTTTGTTCAAGGACTGATTTCATGACTTAGGTTGTTAGCACTGCTCCTTGGTTGGTGTTTCTGTTTGCATTAGTTATCATTGCATCTGGAAGTGGTCGGGCAAACCAGGGCTGATGCTTGATGCAGCACAGGACCACGTCCCCTGGAGGGGAAGGGCAGAGGCCAGAGACACAGCAGTTCCCTGAGGCTCCCCTAATAAAGCCACACTCCCTATTGCTTTTTCTGTACTTGTGAGGCACAGCTGCTTGGCTCAGTGGATAGTGAGAAGAAGAACACAGTCTTACTGAAACTTTTATGCCACAGGGAGTAAAAGCATCAACTTGTAGCTGCTGAACTGAGGATGCTTCTGGGATGGAATGACACAATGGCATGGCTGCGTGTAGCCCAGGCTCATCTATTAGAGGTGGTTTGAGCCCCTTTTCCACAGTGCCTGAGCATTGTTTTCACCATTAAAGAGAAAATGAGATTTCCTAAGGAAATGAGATGTGCTTATTTATAAGAGAGGAGTGGAGGCTCAAGCTATACATCTTTGTCAGGGCTCACAGGCAGGCGGTCAGCAGATCAGTGGGCTCAGCCCACGTGGTGTAAGGTCAGCAGCAGCAGCCCAAACAGAAGGCCACTTCTCTCCTGAGAGCCCAACTGTTTGGGGATGGAGCAATTCAGCTTCTTCATAGACTCACCAAACCCATGAAACCGTCTAGCTAGGAAATGATATTGTATCTAGTGTGAAAATAGAGACTGTCATGTAAATGCATTCATCTTAGGGCTGGCCAGAAGGCAAAAACAGTATCCTCTCAAGATTTGCTCTGTAAGACATTAAATGACTTTCTATGGCCACTAATATTGTTTATTTCTTTCATACTTCATCAAAAAGACATCTCTGTTATTCTCAAGATAGCAGGCACACTATTTCTCCAGCAAACATTAATCACCAGTTCACATCAGAATCATGCATTCATGATACATTACTATTCACAGCCCCCTTAAGACAGGACAGCAGTATTCTTCTGAGTCCAAAGCTGTCTTATTGCTTTCTTTGCACAAGTGGGGTCAGCAGTTAAAGGTACCAGAGCTGGCCAGCCATTTTCTAGCCTCAGCTGAAGTTAGAGATGTGACTTACACAGAGACCAGCCTGAAACCCAAGGGAAACCTGTGCTTCCAAGGCCAGTGGTCAGGCTCTCCCCTGCTAGCTCCCACACACTATATTTTCCTTTCAAGTTCTCTAGAAACACTCAAAAAAAGATTGTGTGTTAAAAACAGTGTACATAGATTACCATCATCTTCTTTCCTTCATAATCAGCAATTTAGTGCTACCAGGCAATGTTTCTGCGTTTTAAATGCTTTGAAACACACGGAAATGTTGCATCTATATGTTATTTAAAAAACAACAACAACTAATGATCCGCAGTAGTTCCCCAGGAATTAAAAATTACTTAAAATTTATAGTGTATGCAGGATCTTACTGCAAATCCCATCTCAGCCCCAGCTCTAAGTAGCTCATAAAAATGGCCTGTTTATTTTCTAAAACGTTCTGCATAAAAGGATTAAACTTATTTATTGTAAAAATTAACATCTTTCTGCAACAGTAATGACTATATCATCGAGGAATGTTCTCTCCCTGAATGCCTCCCTTGACAGTGCTGTGCAAGGAGACCGGCGTTTATAGTCTCCTAGAACAGAGCTAATGCTCATAAGACTCTGCTCTTGTACGCCTACAGCTAAATCATGGTATCTAGCAGATGGTGTATATGTGTTTCCTAATGCAATGTCTTGTATGTGTGTAGTTGTCATAATTAAATAATAACTCCCTACACCATCTCATGTAACAGGAGAGTCACAGACATATTTCCCATCAGAGTGAAGCCGTCAAACCCAACTTGTGGGTAGATGAAGTAGGCTGCAAGGAAACTAATACACAAAGCACCCACCATCACCTTTTCTCAGGAATAAAATGAATTCTTCTGTGTGTAGCTAGTTCTTGTTAAAAATTAGGTAAAAACATCTCAGTCCAAAAAATGTTGGACACAATGATCCCAACACATTACTGAGGTTAAGTGATCTGTTCTTGTGGGAAGGAAGTCTGGCCTTATCTGTTTGGGATTTTCCCTGCTTTTTCTTGGTCATCATTGTGACAGAGGAATTATGGACATCTGCAGAAGAAATGCCTGTGAGACAAGGCAATTTGCAGCTATCATCTTCTTAAGATAAATGCAACAGCTGCTTTTTATACTCTTTTTATGGATGGAAGACAGAATGATAGGTCTCTGCAGATATTCATTCTTTCCTTGGCTTAGAGAAAGAATTAAGTTGTTGATTACGCCCAGCAAGAAACACCTCTGTTCAAAGTGAGGACAAATGTAACTTATTTTAAGGGATATGAGTTTAACAATTCCAGTATTATCCTTCACTTTGCTGTAGAAAAATCCTTTTGCTAAGGATACTAAAAATGCCTTGAACAGATGAAAGGCATTTAGCCTTTATTTCATACTAAAAATTAGAATGTGAAATCAAGAAAAGTATCTTTCAACTACAAGTCCGCAAGTCAAACAGGAGGCAGTGGGAGCTATTTGCCTCTCTTGTGTGGAGAAAATACAAGGATGCTTTCACTGCTGCTCTCCTTCGGCCAGTCAGTCTGTTCTCCCTCGGGCAGCCCCCTCTTCCTGCCCAGCAGGTTGCACCTTGCAGTGGACTGCTCTCCTCTTGGTAGCCTGGGGAAGCAGTAAGTGGCACCTCCCCACAGCTTTCTCTTATGCAAGATGGCAGAAGAGGAAGTTGTCATCTTTCCCCCCCTCTTCTTCAGCTTCAGAAAGATGAAGATTTGAATCAGGATTGGATTCTAAACTTTGCAAAGAGCCACATCCCCTTAGCAAACAAATCACTCCTCCTCTATCTTCAGGATCTTAACATGCTTTTGGCTTTAAAAAGGGAAGATGTAATTGAATAGAACATATAAATGACTATCTCAGTATTTTTATTCCATACACTAACCATTTTGCTTCATGTCTTAGAAAAAAAGAAAAATGCACCTTTAAATTATGCTTCATGCACTCTAATGTGAACTCAAGGCAAGCTATAGGCACCGAAAGCTCATAGACAACAAACTCACATTTTTTTTTTCCTGAAGTTACATTATTATAAATATTCATGCCATACTTCCTTCATAGTGTAGCTGCTAGAGAACACACTGTAATCTGTTTAAGAACATGAGTCAGACTGATAAAAATAATTGGTTGGATTTTTCTTTTAATTTTTTTTTTTTTTTTAAATGTTTTAAATAAAGCTGTCAAAGGTTCCTGTGGTAATGAAGAGCTTTGTTGTTATGACAACTGCTTATTCCTTTTTCTTTGAAGAAGCCTGCAATTTGATAGGCAAAACATCAGGAATAATTAAAACAAATGGTAAGTGAAGAAAAACATCTGCTATGAAAAATCCTCACCCGAAACCTTAACAATCTCATTTGTGCAGTGACAAACCTCAGGTGGAGTGCATTCATGTCAGCCAGCATGGTCACGCTCAGCAGCTGCTGGGGTTAGCGTACCTGCACATCAGAAATCCCATCTCTTCATCAGGGCTTGTATATATTATTCATGCGGCTACTTCTCATCCTCTCCAAGGCAGCAAAGAGGGGTACTTTCAGAAGTTAATTCTGCTTCTTCAGATTCCACTCCTTCATTTTAAAGCAGCAATCATTTAAAATGTGGCCTTCAAATATTTGGCAAGCTGGGCTTGTTTCTTATGTGAGACATTGCCCCCACTCTGCAGGATGGGGACTGGGGAAAAGTGAGCCCTGGGCAAAGTGGTGAGAATGAACAGGTTTTGGCAGCTAGCAGGGCTTCCCTTGAGATGTGAAGGTGAACACTGCTGGAAAGTCCTCTGGAAGGTGAAGAAACCCTCAGAGCACGGACTAGGGATGTGCTGAGGGTCTTCATGGCTTTAACGCAACTCCATGTGAGGGCTGTCCACAGCTGAAAGGATAAGCAGACAGCTGTGGTGTTGCCATATACACACAATGGACTTTGAGATGCATGGATCAAAAGTATTCTTCTTGTCTAGAACTAATTTTAGACATGAAGGGAAAGCTCAATGTAGACAACTACTGAATATTTGGGAAAGTTTTCCCTAAAGAATATATTTTTCTTCATTGTTATCTTATTCTCTTGGGCTGTCTGTCCCAGGAGACATGTGACTGTCAGATTTTACTAATTTTGTATGTATGATAATTAGTCTTCTCCACAGAGTTTTACTTTACAAACTGCAAGACTTAACCCCTTACATGCAATACAACAGAAGGGTTAAAAATGCACATTCCCAGCTTTGTAACTTTAATAAACTTGGGTTTGGCAATAACTTCTGATGATACACACAGTGCTTGGAGACTGGCATTGGGAGTGCCAGCATTCTTGCTGTGCTTGTGACTTCACAAGAAATAGGACACTTTGCAATAATTTCTGTAGCTTTGCATGCCAGCTCATGCTGCCAGGCACGCTATGGTCTCATTTTGCAGCTCTTTGCAGCACACACTGCTCTCCATTGCTCCATTCCCTTGGAAATGAGCCAGTGCCCGTAAGCAGCAGAATTTTAAGCACCTCCATTTAAGAACCTGCATGGTTCATGAAGTCTCTTCTTGATACCTCTGTGTGCTTATTCATTTGGCCAAGAGACACTTCTACTGAAAGTGAGGATTTCAGTGTCCCCATGGAAAAGTGCAGTTCCTGCTTACAGCCTTTTTTTATGCAGAGAGATGTCAGACATCTGAAAGAAGACTATCTTGCTAAGAAAATGGCAGCATTTGGAGATAAAAGTAATAGTCTAGCTGTTGCAACTGCAGATTTTTCTGAACTGCTATAGGAGTCCATGGTAGCCTAAAAACCAAACCAAACCAAAACTACAACAAGAAAAATTATACCCAACCAACCAAAAAGCCCAACAAAAGCAAATAAAATAAAAAATAAAAAAATACACACAACAACCAACCAACCAACCAACCAAAAAACAAACAAACTAACTAACTAACCAACCAAAAACAACAACAAAAAAAGAAGAATCCTCTGAACTCTATTTTGCTTATTCCCATCCCTGCTGTATTCTCTAGTTTACGGCTGGGCACTAGGTGGTGCTAGGACAGTGGTTTGTCAGGAAATTCAGTAGGAAAATTCTGGGTGGAAGAGCACCGTAGGTTACAAATGGTTACTTGCCAATAAGACATTTGCTCTAGCACAGCTAATCCATTTATATCTGTCTTTGTTAGACTAACCCACATGACTGGACACCATTAGCTGGCAGCAGGGACATTTAAGGCTGCCTTTTGCCAACCTTGCTACCCATACATCTATAGGCTGTCGGAGGTGTAACACGCCTTTTGCCAATCTGTCACTCTCTCCCTCCCTCTCCTGTCCCCTCCAGGGGAAAGCCAGCCTGACTGCCTTCTGAATGCACAGAGAAAGATGCCTGAGAAGTTTTTTCTGAGCCAGCCTGAGTGGTAGGGAGGTAAATTACCAACACGGCTGCATGCCAGCATCACCTCCCCTCCTCACAGGGCTCAAAGAAAGCCAGCTACTGCATCAAGCTGGAGCATTCTTTGGGTTGCAAGGGTTACGCTGGTTCACTGCCCTGCTGAAACATGAGTGGAAAAAGCTCATTAATTCTTTTAATTCTCTCCTCTGCTGTATAGGGTGGTGAGTGCTGTTACAACACTGGGCAGGTGTAGCAGATCTCTTCTGCTTGGCCAGGGACAAGCAGGAGGACCAGTGCTGCAGCCTCCTTGACCGAGCCAGGGTAGTGGCACTTGTAGCAAGCCCAGCTCTGGGGTTCTATGTTTCTTGTCTGACTGCTATGTTTTTTATCACTCCCTAGGCTCCCTCTTTCCCTCCAGCCTGGCTGACCACTCTGCAACCCCTGTGCCCGTAACAGATGTTATAGCTGCACATGGCCAGATGGGGGGACTGATTTGGCTTTAAAATGACCCCACCATGACCCGCCCTGGGTTGTTTCTCAGCTGGGTGGTGTACCTAAGGATTGGCTGAAATGAGCAACGTGAGGGCCATTTTGTTTTTCACAGTGTGGTGGTTTTACTGTGCTGGGCAGCTGAACACCACAACCGCTCTCTCACTCCCCCTCCTCAGATGAGGAGGGGAAGAATTAATGGAAAAAACAACTCACGGGTTGAGATAAGGATAATTTAATCAAAGGAAGATATATATATATATATATATATAAAGGAAATATTATTAATTAACAGTTCAACTAAAGGGAAAAAAGGGAAAGGGGAAAAGGGAGGGGGAAAGGGAACAACAAAACAAAACAAGTAAAGGCTATGTGGAAGTGCAGAGGAAAGAAATTATTCTCTACTTCCCACAAATGAGCGATGCCTGACGACGTCCTTGAAGCAGGGCCTCAATGCACGTAGCCAGTGTTCGCGAGGAGGACAGACGTTTTTGCAACGAAAGCCCACCCCTCCTCTCTTCCTCCTTCTTCCGCCTTTTATTGCCGAGTGTGACATCATATGGTATGGAATATCTCTTTGGTTGGTTTAGGTCAGCTGCCCTGGTGATGTTTCTTTCTCACTTTTTTGCCCACCCCCCAGGAGGGTTGGAGAAAGTCCTGATACTGTGCCAGCACTTCTCAGCAGCAGACACAACACTAGTGTGATAACATTGCTGTTCTACCTGCAAGTGCAGAGCACAGCACTGTATGGGCTGCTGCAGGGAAAGTTAACATCCCAGCCAGACCCAGTACACACAGGTACAGTTACTTCCTAACTAGAGCACTTAGGTTGTCTCTGCTTTGACCTAAATCCTTTTATATAAAACATTAGGAATAACAAAGCAAAGAGAGCACAGAGAGACTGTAGCTGGTACTTTCTATTGTCAGAAAGTAAGTGGAAAATCACAGGTTAAGGCAAATTAAAAATATATATATACTTAAATTAAAAAATGCAATTTCAGAATAGCTAACAGCATACTTCAGGTAAATAATTATTCCTGTAAGAGGTGCACTGAAGCTACAGGTGATAACTGTACAGTACACAAGGACTGTTCTCAGACACAAGAAATTCATCACAATATACAACACAAGGCGCTTCTTTCTTTCCTTCTTTCTTTTTCTTTCTTTCTTTCTTTCTTTCTTTCTTTCTTTCTTTCTTTCTTTCTTTCTTTCTTTCTTTCT
>CM021765.1:66427031-66441107 GCA_011076525.1 Nettapus auritus
TCTTTCTTTCTTTCTTTCTTTCTTTCTTTCTTTCTTTCTTTCTTTCTCTCTTTCTCTCTTTCTCTCTTTCTCTCTTTCTCTCTTTCTCTCTTTCTTTCTTTTTCTTTCTTTTCTTTCTTTTTCTTTCTTCCTTTCTTCCTTTTTTTTTCTTTCTTTTCTTTCTCTTTATTTTCCTTCCTTCCTTCCTTCCTTCCTTCCTTCCTTCCTTCCTTCCTTCTTCCCTTTCTTTTTTATTGACAAAGCACCTCTTCATGGCTACAGGAAACCCTTGTGCAAGATTGCACCAGTTTCAGTACATTTCTGGACTTAAATACCCAGTCTAGCGCAGGCCAACAAAAATCTGCCCTTCCAGATCAGTGTCAAAGGCCTGTGAGTACAATGCAATTCTGGACACTATTTGGAGTCCAAGTTTTTCCTCAAAACATTTTCACAGTTGGTGGCAGATGTCCTGGCACTGGGCAGGGAGAGATCCGAAACCTCAGGCCAGCACAGAGCAATAAACATGCTCTCACCCATGAAAGTGTCACAATAAATGTGGTGCTGTGACCTGTTGGTGCCTGTGTCAGCACAGCACGACACCCGTCACCTCTGCATCCACCAGCTATTGAGGTAAGACAAACATCCTCACCCCCGCAGCTAGGGCAGGAAGCAAGGGGGAGGTGCAGACAGAAGACAGCCTACAGCCTCCATCCTGCTCTGGTTAACCAGTAACCCAGTAACCAGGGGGGTGTTCGTAATGGCTCCCTCAAGCAGAAACACCACCAAGGCCTAGGCACACAGAAGGGCCTCCATGGCCTGGGAGTGAGGCCTGGCAGCTGAGATGAAGCACACAGATGATTCAGCTGGCAAGGAAAGTTGGGTTTCCTTGCCAAATTCCTCACTTTCCTCACGTCATGGATTAAAATAAGTAAGGTTGTAATCCTGATAGTGAGGACAACTGTTTGCACATAGAAGAACTTAAGCTAGAACTAAGCTATTGTGATTTATGCCTGTGTCTTCATCAGTCAGATCAGCTTTCACGGGTAGACAGGCCTGTGGTAGAGCCAGGAACAGTAACCTATCAAATAGTTTTATAAAGTCATCAATTACTAAAGCCCAGAATAATACTATATATATTTTAAAGTGCTGTTAAATGGAATACCCTCTGCTTTGGCTATTACAGAGAGACTGAGCAGCTTTTCTTGGATTTCGTGCATTTTTCTGCTCCAGTCTTGCTATGTATACAGGGATCTTTTGTGGCAATAGTTCATGAACATTCAAAAATAATTAAAAAACAACAACAACAACAACAACAACAACAACAACAACAACAACAAAACCAGTAACTTGGTGGCTATTTGCCATCTAAATGAGGAGTCTCAGATGGCCGTCTTGTTAATGCATGCCATAAAATATACTTTCCCTGCTCACTGGATGTAGAACAAACATAGAGATTTGTGGGTTCTGGCAGTTGCTGCTTGCTCAGTAATGCTCATGTGTCTTGGCACAAATATAAAATGTAGATTTTTAATATATAAATATTTCCCGCTTGGCAAAGTGATTAAAGACAGAGAATATCCATCTTCAAGTATTCAAAGGTATAAAGTGAAAAAGGGAAAATAATAGCAATATTTCATACAGGGATAGGCCAGAAGACCCGGACATTATTATGTTTTTTAGCCTTTGGAAACAAACAAACAAACAAAAAAAAAAACCTGTGGTGAGCCTGACAAGAACCCACTGTCTGAGGGTCACCCCTAACTCCAGTAACATATATCAATGACCCCGCCCCCTTCCAGCAGTGACCCTCTCCTTCTCTAAGTGCAGCCTCTGCTGAAGGACTTACTGCATATATATATGGATTCACAGATTTGCTAAAAAGTTCAAAGTGTAGCAGAAGTGGTAGTGCCCAGACAGAGGTGAGCAAGCAACCCATGCATGCCAGGGGAAAACAAGAGACATGTCCAGGAGCTAGCTGCTGGCTCAGGCTGGATGATAGTGCTGCTGTGGATCTCTGTTTACCCCTTTCAGTTAGTGCTAGGGAGAAAACGAAGATAATTACACAAAGTATTAATAAGATCTGAAGACCTTTTGGTAAAAAACCCTTGAAATCGATGCAAATGCAGAAGACAGGAGCATCACTTCAGAGCTTCTGAGCAAAACTTCAGGGTATGCGGTGCAGATCCGCACATGCAAAAAGGGGCATTGAAACCTGTGTGTGACTTGCTGACAACACCTAGCCAGCTGTGTGTGTTTATTGCAACATGCATGCTTGCAGATGTTGACTCTGGTGTTGCTGAGGGGTAAAATAGCACCCGGGAGTGACTCCTTTTAGAGTTGCTTAAATGCCTGCAGTCCCTATTTGTTTTGTTGCTTCCTTTTCAGTGACTGTGTGCAACTGCATTTTCACTCAGGGTTCCCCAGGGATATTTATTAGACAATGGCCAGCAAACCACCTTCATTAGAGCAACAAAATATGAAGCCTGAAGTGATATAAAAATCTTTCAAGTTTACCAGCAATGCTTCCAAGAAAGAGAAAGTGAGGGTGAATTTAGTTTTGTTCTTTGTACACTGTTATTCCTCTGTATCCGAGGGCTTCAGCTTGCTACAGCTGGACTGTTGGGGACCCCATGGATTAACATGCAGGCAGAAGACGGTAGATGGTAAGAGATGATCAGACAGCAATTATGGAAAGAGATACTTAAAGGATCTTTTCACTTCACCATATGATGGACCTGATGTGCATACTCCTGCAAGTTCAAACCACAAAAGCTCTGATTTGACACAGGCACAGGTGGAAATAAGGTCCTCTTCAAAAGAGTAGTAGTGACCTCATTCAAACTCACTTGCTTTCATGAAAGGTAAAGATGGCAGGCAAAGTAGTGATGCCAGCAGTTTGTTCCTGTGCAGTAACGGGGAGGGGAGGAGGGGAAGAAAAATCATCACATAGTTTATCTTTCCAGCAGGCTGATTTCCTTTAGCAGCCTGAATAAGCAATTGGCTAGTAGCCAGCTGTGGCGGATTTGTCCCGTGTTTGCAAGATCAGTCAGTGAGCAAAGCTGTTTTCAGTTAATAAATATTTGATTTACAAGGTACTGTAAGTAATAAAAAGGGAAGGTAGTTTAGCTGCTGGGAGATTTGTTTAGCACTTTAGTGGGGATAACTAACAACCAGCTTTGGTTGTTTTTCCTCCTTCACATGGCCAGTGGGCAACCGACTTGATCAGTCTTGCTGCATTACACCTTGTAGTGAGCAGAACTAACACACTGAGCAAAACAGAGGTGGACTGGGACATACATGGAGCCTTGACAGAAACACAGCTGAAGGGAACATTCGTAGATTCTCCTTTCTTCTTCTCTGCGAGTAACCTGTGATAAATATTGCATTTCTCAGTATCATTGGGAAAAATCAAAACTGTTTGATCCTTTCCATTTGATATAGGTAGCTATATACAAGAGGTGGGGAAGGACATAAAGTAGCAGGTACAGAACAGCCAGCAGCATTTTATCAAAGGAGAAAAGACCCCAGAAGACACTAATCAGCCAACTACAGAGTCCTGGGTATTTTGGATGGAGCTGGAGAACAAAGTGGGTGTACAAGAACAAAAAAAAAAAAAAAAAAAAAAAAAAAAGGATTTAAGAAACAGAAACAAAACCAGCTGTAAGAGGTAGCATATTTTTTATCTTTTAATTTCTTCCTAAAGTTCTGAGCCTCTAGGTGGGGATGTGGTAATGTGGGCAAGGCAGGGAACAGAGCATCCACTGGGAGACTTGCAGTGCTCTCCTGCAAGGTGCCGAGCACACTCTGCATGCCAAAGGAGCTGATGCTCCTGTACTCGGTCTCTGGTGGACAGCAGGCCTCCCGTGTGACCATGGGCACATCACCTAGTCTTTCAGATCTCCGCTTCCCACACTTGTGGAAAGACAGACTAACCTGCCCGCTGTTCAGGCATATCAGGTTGTTTCAGTCTCCACACAGGAGTTATGAGTTGGATAGCAGGTACGAAAAAGTGCAGAATACTATTGTTAGTGTTGTGGCAGTTCATTGCAGATCAAAGCCTCCAACAGATCCTCTGTCTAGAGGCTCAGAATGGCAGTAAGGATATTCGTACAACTTCAGCAGAAACATTGCGCATACACAGGGTTATTGATTTCTAGGATGTTGCCGGTAATTTCTTCCCAGTAACTATGGGAAGGACAGAACAAAGTGTTTTCTCTGCAAAGTATGAATTAATTCTTCCAAGTTCTAGCTCTTCAGCCTACACAGCTTTGCACTGTTACACTGCTTTGCATTTGTCCACAGTGTGATTCCAAATACTTGCTTGGCAAGGGTGTGTGGGAAGCCTCAAAAAGGCCTGCAGGGAAGGGTCAGACCACACATCCTTCTTGCAAAGTATACTCTGGAAAAGTGACCCCTTCCTCACTCTCTGCCACACAGAGGGGACTCAAAGCACAGGACCTGGAGGGGTCCTGTAGGTAGCACCTTGCCTTCAGCTGCAGCGCCTGGCAGAACCAGGGATGGGCTGGGCTACCCCATGGCTCTGCTCTGAAGGACCACACTGAGGTGGTTGGTTGGTGCAGGGTAGAGCAACAAAGCTTGTGAAGGGACTAGAAAACAAGACATGAGGAGTGACTGAGGGAATGAGGATTGTTTAGTTTGGAGAAAAGGAGGCTGAGGGGAGACCTCATCGCTCTATACATTTAGCTGAAAGGAGCCTGTAAAGAGGTGGATGTCTATCTTTTCTCCCAGGTGACAAGTGATAGGAGGCAAGAAAATGGCCTCAAGTAGCCCCAGGGGACATTTAGGTGGGACATTAGGAAGAATTTCTTCACTGAGAGAGTGGTCAAACATTGGAACAGACTGCCCAGGGAAGTGGTGGGGTCCCCATCCTTATTTAAGATATGGTGCTTAGGGACATGGTTTAGTGATGGGTCTCGGTAAGTCAGGTTGGTGGTTGGATTTGATGATCTTGAAGGTCTTCTCTAACCTAGATGATTCTGTGGTGTCCCTGCTGGAGGCAGCAGCAAGCAGCAGCTTTCCCAAGGTGGGTGCATAATGATTGGCTCTACAGTAAAGAGATGGTCTTCTCCAGCAGCTAAGTGCATTGGAAGGACTCTCCCTCTTCAGCTCTGATGCAGATGCCATAACAAAGGCTAAAGGAAAAAACAAAACAAAACAAACAAACAAACAAACAAACAAAAACTGCTGGGGAGGATGTAGGGAGGTGGAAGCTGCAGATTCTTAGCAAAAAGGCAATTTTAAACGTGTGAGGAAAAAACAAACAAACAAAAAAATGTGCAATGCACCAAAAGCTTAGAGCTTAGGATGTTCACATGGGTAATGGGAGATCCCAGTTCACATCCATGTAGTGCCCAAACTGCAGAGGTGAGCTCACCATTAGGCTACACAGTCTCCAGGTTTTGTGGGTGGTCACTCCCACAGGTGTGACAGCCCCACCAGGAGAAGACCTTGCACAGTAACGGAGGAAGGTCTATGCTCATTTCTCTACTAGAACAGAAATTCTCTCTTTAAATTCTGTTCCACACATAGGGAGAACTTTGTGCCAGGAGTTTAACCAAAGCATATGCTTCTGCAAAAGAGCTTTAATGAATCAATGTTTTATGACAAAAAGTAGTTTTTGCCAGAAATCCTGTCCAGCTCCACCATTCAGTTATCTCTAAAGACCACAGTCCTCCATCTGCAAAACAAGGATAAGAATTTTACCTGCCTTTTTGAAGCACATTAGGATCTAGGGGTAAACAGTTCACAAAAAAAGGAGTTATCAAAACTGCTTCTTTTGCAAACTGATCTGACATCTGCCACGCTAATACTGCACAATAATATTCAAGTGGGCCATAATTTTAGCATTAACAGACCAGTGTTTTATTATTTTAAAGTATCCATTCATTCCTGTGGAACTGGAGCCCAATAATGATGCTAAGAGCTTAGGGAAAAGCTGGGGGTGGAAGAAGGGTGTATTTCTTTCATATGTGCTTTACTTTTTAATAGATATTGGGCTATCTGTTAAACTGAACAGCAATATTTGGACCACAAATGGTTATTGCAATAACAACAGCATTACAAAACAGATCAGCCCCATCCCTCAGAAACGGGCTGCATATCTGTTTGTTTTCTATTGAGGAGGTAAGTGTCCCCGAGAGTCTCCCTTTGGGAACCCCTGTCTCAACATGAAATGAGTAACGTGATTTATGTAGACACTGCCAGCTTCTCTCCTTTTTCAGACAGAAAATGGCTTTATCTAGTCAGGTAATGTCACAATAAAGTAATAGAGTAGAAATTTCATCACTGAATGGTCTAAAAGAGACAGATCACCCAATCTATATTTTCAGTGTTTTTAAATAATGTGCTGTGCTCAACTGGCAGAAAGCAGTACAATGAGAGAAAAAAAAAGAACTGAGGCTGCACCACAGATTTTAAGCAAAATATTTTCATGAGGGATTGATGATAACATTATCAAAGTTGGATAAACAGGGAGCAGACGGTGCAATGCACAGATCAAATTTAGTGAACCTATTATACTTGGTTTTGGTGAGCTTTTTCAAAACAATTATTGATTTACCCTCTGTTTAACTGGGGGTGGAGGACAGGCTCTGACAAGGCTGACAACCCCCTGCTAATCACGCTCGGGATGATGCTCACACCTCCACATCACACCTGCACCAGCACTACCTCTCCTCTGCCTCCTGGATCAGACTGGGGCCATGCCCCACTCTGTTCACATGTGCATAGATGGGGATTGTCAGTGGCTAACTTTTAAAGAAAGGGGAAAATGCAGTAACCTGAAGGCACTTGCAAACTTCCCCCCCCACTACATTATTTAGGCTTCCCACTCTAATCACAGGTGTCCCTAAAGAGATGCTGGTGATGGGTACCAGCTCTGCCCCAGGTGCACCAGGGCAAGCAATGGTTGTGCTTCGCTGTGGCTTACAATTGAGGTTAGCACAGCTGGTGTGAACAGAGGCAAGAGCTGTATTTCATGTGCCCCCTTCACATTTCTGTTATTTAAAAATGGTGTGCGGGTGTGTTAGGAAATGCCACAGGAAGTTTCTTAGGGAAATTTGGGATAAAAATTAGGTGGATCAGGAGGATGCTTTGATTCTCTAACTCAGATCAACAGTGTCATATACCACTTGCATCTAGCCTGATACACCTACCGGCTTTGTGACTAAATACAAGACTACTATGTCATTTTGAGGTTTTCTTGGTTTTAGATACCTGAATACAAAGCCTTAAAAAACAACCAACAACTACGTAACGTACATGATGCTACTGGCACATTTGTGTCCAGAAGCTCCAGTCATGGTTTCAGCAATAACAAGGTTTTTCAGTCAGCAAAAAGCCTCAGTACAATGTTTTTTTTTTTTTTTTTTTAAAACTCCAGATCAAGAAAATGAACACCAAGTACTATGCAGTTAACTTGAGCCACTTTTGCTCTGTCAAGAAAGGACCAATTAGTGTCTCAAAAAAAAGTTCCTTCCGAAAAAATAAAAAAAAATAAAATCCTGGCTTTTCTTCCAGATCATATTGGTACCTCTATACCACATTGTCAGTGTCAAAGAGGGATAGGAACACAGGAATTGGTGATGGTGTTTAGTAAACTAAGAGAAAAAGGTGTGTCATCACCTGCAGAGATTTTTACTTATTTTCAAATGAGTGAGTGTTTACAAGCTCCCTTCCCACAAAAGTAAAAGCAGATCTAAAACAAAACTATGTAAGTCACTACTGTCTCAACTGATTTAGGATGCCGTTGGTGGTGGTGGTATCTTTACTTCTCGACATTCATGAATAAATTCCTTCATCTTAAACCTTTTAAACATACAAGTTCATGAAAGAACCCACATGACTCCTTTTATTTTTAGGAGACTGAATAAAATATTTATGTCCCTCTGTGTCCCAAATATCAATTACTTCCTTCACTGAAAAAGTACATTTGCAATAGGATTAAAAATTTACCCTAGTACAAAACAATATATGATTAACTCATACATTTCTAGCTGTCTTTTTTAGACATACACTTTATACATCCACAACCATCCCTTTTGAACCATGCATACTGTCAATACCTCCTCTCACATTTGACAGGTAAGTCAAAAATACAACTATTATCAGACAACACATCCCCATGATCTCATGACAGCTACAAGTACACACAGCAGTTACCACTGGGAGAAGTCAGCATTTACTAGTGGATGTCAGATAGCAACCTAGTTTTCCTAGATTATAAAATTCCTAAATTAGGTTGGCCTCAGAATTATTTTTTAGAGAAATTTAGACAAATGCCGATTCTGATAATTTTGCAGATAACCTACAGATTTTCCTTTTAAACTTTTAAATAGATTTATATACAATCAAATTTGCATCTATTTCCTTCTTTCTCAGGCCAACTTCCCCCTCCCAAAAAATAGCAAAAAGAACCATAAAACATTATTTCAGTAATGCTTTCACATTTATCTCCTCTTCTGTAATAGAGAGCATGAAATCCAATAGCAACCTTTGTTTTCATCACAGTCTTCCACAGGGAGAATTTTAAGTTTTATTTAGAATTAAGTAACAGTTTTCAAATACATAGAGAAATACATTCTTCTGATTAGTCTTTCACAGAACCATGAAAATCAGTGGCATTAATGAATTGCATGATAAATTGTCTATTAAAAACAAAACAAACAAATTACCCCCCCCCCAAAAAAAAAAAAAAATCCAACCAGGAAATCAATGCTCAAAACAGAAAGGGCAACATAAAGGTGTTTGGTTTTGTTTTTGTTGTTTTTAAACTCCACATTATTCTCAAGACTTGTTTATTTTTAGAAAATATCCTGAATCTCTCTAAAAATTAACTCTATTGATATGTTAGCATTCAGACCACAGGAGCAGAGAAGGACTGTGAAAACAATATGTAAGTTATAAAGCCAAATGCTGTTTGTGAATACTAGATGCTATAGCAGATTACAAGTAACCAAAATTTGCTAGTACAGAAAGTTAAGGGGTGTTTTGCAACTGTTTTTAAAAAAATGAAATAGCTATGATACAATCAACAATAAATTGGTCATTGTTAAATTGTCATAAACTATTGTAGATTTTCCTCCAATGTGGAAAAAAATCTATACTGACAGAAGATACCTTTATACCTATGAGAAAAGCTACCCTACTGCATTAATAACAGAGATACTGAAAGACCTACATATTTTGTATTCAAAAACACCTTCAAGTTGACAAAAGTAAAGGTTCTCAGGTACTCAGGTGATATGACCACATAAAAGTGGTGCCTTCAGGAAAGCATCCATACTTCTTCTGTTGGTTCTGCCGCTCGCTCAGATTTCATTTTTGCAATTAGTCAGCACTCAGATCTACCAAACAGGAAGCACAAGGTTCTCACACAGAGGGAATCAGAAAGAATGATGGGAAAGGTGGAAATGTACTTCAGAGAAAGTAATTCTCCCCAGATCTGCCTACCTGCATTTCTGTAACTGTGCATATAAACAATTTGTCTCATTTTGTGGTTGTAGACCTGAAGTGGCCCATTTCCAAGATGAGAAGGGAATTTCTGAACCTGTGGTAGACTCTGCTCTACAATGGAGAAAATTAGCTTAAAAAGTTGTGTGGATCAGGAAGAAGGCTCACAGTATCATGACTGTATTGATAGCTGAGCTCCTACTGAAGTCAGGCAGGAGTAAAATTCCTTCTGAAGTCCCTGTGTGAGGCTGATCATGTGCTTCTTATTTTCACATTTGGGAGATCTCAGGCTGGTCCCCGTTTCCCTATTTCTGGCTTTCTACAGCCTCTGCTAATACAAAATAGAAAGACTTTCCATCTGGATGGGTCTTCTGACAAGCAATAACAGCATGTGACTCAGTGATTTCCAGCAGGAGTCCAGAAGAATGCACAGTGGAAAAATGTATCTCAGAATTCATAATTTTTAAACTTTTTTTCATTCTCATTCTATGAAAAATTCATTTATGCTATTAAAAACTGTGGTGGCGGAAACCCAAAAATCCAAGCCAATTTCATAATCGAAGGCAATTAAGTTGATTGCTAAATGATAAACACCACATCTTTTCTTAATGGGGATACTGTTCTTGAGTAAGCAAACTGTTTCTCTGTTCATGAATTTAAAAGAATGCATCAAAAATCTCTCTCACAAAAGTTCAATGGAAAGCAAAAATTTTACTATGGAGGAGTTCTTGAAAATCTCAACCATTTAAATAGCTTGTATACTAATAATGAGAGCAGAAAAAGCAACCTGACTCTTCTTATGCAAAAATATCGATCATTATTATCTGCTAGGAATAGAAAAACTACCTTTATAATTCCTGGTCTGTATTTTTGCTTTCAACCTCTCTATTCATTTCCATGTTTGAACACCTTCCTTGCGAATCTGGAGCTTGATTTGAGAATTGAATAAGAATCACTACAAAAAAAAAAAAAAAAAATATATATATATATATATAATAAATAAACATTTATTGTTCTACATATAACTAAATGACAAAGTTTTTTTCCCAAGTAGGACAAGAAAAAAATAAGGAACAGAAGCAGACTGATTTATTCCCTTGGTCCAGGCTACATACACTATATAGGTTAACACTGATCCTTTATTCCAAAAAACAGAACAAAAAAGTAACACAAATGAAAATTCATTTCACCATTCATATGCAACAAAGAATTTTACTGCTAGACAAACTTAAATGCCTTTAAGTAAGAGAAAAATACATGGTTAATCTTGCAATAGAGATCAGCTTTGAAAGTAAAGTCAGGTAAGAGTCTGGGGCTATAATTATAATTTCAAGATTATTTCTGCAACAGTGAAGTCATGAGTGACATAATGCTATCCTTAATATGGTATGATAATCAGAATCTAAATGTAATTCTTACATTCTGTAAACGATATACATTAAAGATAAAATTTAGGAATTGAAAAAAAAAAAATAATAGGAAGAACCCCCACCCTCCCACACCTCCCATGCACCCCTTTTAGGACTCCATGATTTTTATAAAAAAAAAAAAAAAAAAAAAAAAAGTAAATTTCCACAGCAAGATGTTCCTCTCTTCCACTCTCTTAAAACTGGCCAGGCTAATATTTGACTAAAGAAAATACAGAATTAAAAGAAATAAAATTGTTTACTATGGGAAAAGCTAATCTTTTTGATGCTTTGTGGTGAAAGAAGGTGAAACAACTCTTCAAACTATACCTTAGAAAGATTAAATATTTTGGAAAGCTATAAATATGGATGTGTGTAGAGAACAGTGCAAACTATAGTAGTCACCATTAGAAAGGCTATAATGTGCAGAAATTTTGGTGATTAGGCACAACAGAATAGCAGGAATGTACTCCAGCTCAGGAGACCAAAGTCAATGTGACATGATGCAACCATTTTTTCTTACCAAGCCGTCTTAAGATGTTCTGCAGGAAATGCTGGCTTGTTGTTTGCTAACAAATGGGAGCTGTGTGCTCAAGGTGATATTTCACCCAAACTTGATTTTTATAGAGTGCTCATGACTTATGTAGGTAGCACCTCTTAAAAAGTGTTGAAAATGGGCATTTTAAATGGAAGGTACCACCAGAATTGTAGAAGTGACCCAAGGCCTCTCCCTCTCTTTGCTTCTGTAGCCATCTGCCTGCAGAACAACAGAGGAAGATCAGCACCTTCGGCACTTCTGCTCACAGCTCAGTCTCCGAGATCACCCATGCCAGAGACAGGCAATGGTTTTATTTATGATAACCAGTGACAATCCCTTCCAAGCTGCAGCTCCCTCATGGGCTTCTGTTTGAGCACATACTAGGTTAAAGTCTTTGAGAATCTCTTAAAGACATGTACACTGCAGGATAATAATAATAATAATAAAGATTTAATGTGGCTGCCTTATATGACTCAAACGTCAAATATTTTCATTCAGAGATATTTAGCATTAAAATTCAAATAGATGCAGGTGTCATTAGCTATTTGTGAGGGAAAGATTCTCGATTAAGTATTCTTGATTTGTTAACAATTCAAGCTACAATGGAGCTTTTATTTCCTTTTAATTGCAAGCAAACAATATTATTAGTTCTCAAGGCAGACAAAACAGTAGTATTATCACTATTCATTTTCCATTATTGCTAAAAAATACAAAAAAAAAAAAAAAAAAAAAAGAAAGAAAGAAAGCAACAAAACCCTGCAACCTCAGTCTCTTCCTCCACCTCTCAAAATATCCTTTCTAATCCTATAAAAGCATCTGTCTTTGATTTCAAGTGGAGTACCTGCTGTGCAGGATGCAATGCCAATCCAATTTATGTGCAACAAAACCAAATGGGTTGAAATGAACTCTGCATTTTGAAGATGTTTTTGTTTAATCATTACCGTCACTTCTCTTTAATGAATGCATTAATCAAGCAAAACTTCAAGCGAAAACGGAAAGGCTCATCTCAAGAAATGAAAAATAAAAATAAAAATAAATAATAATAATAATAATAAAAAACCTTCCTATCTTCACAATATCTGCTACTGTCAAATGCTGTTACATTTTCCTTTGGCAGAACTTCAAATGCATATTACCGTAGGTTGTTTGGAGATGTTAAGTATAAGCAACAGGTCCCTCCAGAAGGAAGCAGAGGAGGAAACATGTAAGCTGCCTCATAGTCCTAAACTCTGCTTCTGAACTGATTTATAGCCAAATACACAGGTTGGATAGACCTGAAATTTCCTGACTCAAATGTCCTACTATGCCATTTTATTTTAAAGAAATAGTGAGAACGGTCAATGTTGCATGTCTATGATGTGTAAATAACATGTACATAAAATTTATTCTGCCCTTAGAAAAAAATTCTTTCAAAAGGCTGGTATCAGTAGGAACAATATCCAGAAGATTTCCATCAGACAATAAAAGGTGCAGGACTGACCTAAAGAGGAACTTGGTTTTAGGAATTCGGGTGGATATATAAATGCATATTTCTAACAAATTCAGTCATGCCTATCATTTACTTTATGATGTTTGTCCAAATATTTGAAGCAGGGATTGAAGATGAATTTGGGAGAATATGGGCAGAAAAAGAAGAGAAAATGAGAGAACAACACAATTTTTTCAGTCTGGTATCCCCACCATATTCATTACTCAAGCAGAATTAAGATCTCTTGAAATATGACCATCATGATACCCTGGCAGAAGCCAACTGCCATTTCACAAATGAAGTGGACATAATTCAATGCAACTTGCTCAGGTGACATGCATTTCAAATAAATGCTTTTTCCTTAAAAGAACTTTAATCATTATTTAAATGAGTAAATCACAATCTTTGGCAATATGTTTTAAATCTGTTTCTCTTGCTTCATCTGTGCATTTTATTTTGGCAAATATTTAAGGCATCTTTACTGGTCACTGCTACCTAGGTGCCATATGCAAATCTAGGAAAAAGTTGTTGAGGGCTGTACCAAAAGTTACAATGCTCCTTCACAAGGGTTTATTACAGAGCTAGGTCCTTTCCACGAGGAATTAGCCAACAGTACTCCATTAAAGGACCATAAAAATTTTAAAAGACATTTTATGATTCAGCCAGTGGCCTCTACAATAATTTCTACCATGGCTTCCACAAATTTTATCTTAACACAAAAACAATAAACTGCACAGGAACAATCAGATATTATTTAACTTAATTTGTAGTTTGATGACAACAACAAAAACCAGTGCTTCCAGAATCCAGTAGGTTAAGAGGATTATAGTAATATTACATAAAATTATCTTTTTTTTTTTTTTTTTTTTTTTTTTTTTAAAAGAAAAAAATTAAAGAAAGTTAGATTTTAATGTGTTCTCTAAAACGGGGGAGGGGGGGGTGGGGGTGGTGATGTTCTTTTTTCATATATCTGAACAAAACTAGGTAGCATCAAAGCTGGCTACACCGATGCACAGCAGATAGACATTTTGTTGTTCTGATACTACTAACTAGAAGATTTGTAGCTCTAGAAATGGCACAAAGTGACTGAATATGATCATGTGGTGGTTTTACCGTGCTGGGCAGCTGAACACCACAACTGCTCTCTCACTGCTTCCTCAGATGAGAAGGGGAAGAAGTAAAGGAAAGAACAACTCACGGGTTGAGATAAGGAT
>CM021765.1:66441207-66461098 GCA_011076525.1 Nettapus auritus
CTGTGCCAGCACTTCTCAGCAGCAGACACAACACCAGTGTGATAACGCTGCTGTTCTAGCTACAAGTGCAGAGCACAGCACTGTATGGGCTGCTGCAGGGAAAGTTAACATCCCAGCCAGACCCAGTACAGATCACTACCACATTCAGAAGAAGGAATGAAACAACCCTTCTGTCTCATTACAGACTACAGGATGAACCAGTGTATGTATGAATTTTGTATAAGGTAAATTGAAAAAGTTCCATAAAAATTTTGAGTAATGATTACTTCTCATCAAAACTTTTTTTTTAAAAAAAATACCCATCCCCTCTAGCAATAACATATTTACTCATTATTCCAGTGTTATGGATTCAGAATGATAGCTAATATTTCCCTTTCTCTCAAATACCTTTCTCTTTCTCCCAAATTCTCCATTTGAAATGCAATTAAAAGATATTCCCACTTTCTTCTGAGAAAAGACCCAATTTCCTGATTTCAGTTGTTGAAAACTGTGTATGAAACAACATCACGGGGTGTGGGGGTTGGGGGGGAGGGAAGACAAGAGAAAGAAGTCATCCCAACCTTCTGTCAGGCACTTTACAGCATAATGAGCTATGATGAATAACAAGTCAAACACTGAGAAAACAAGAAAGCTTGGAAATCTGATCTTGCTGACAGGATCTGGAGTAATTAATTTTAACCCATGTGACCACTGGATGTCCCCACTGTTCCTCAAATGCAGTAGAGACATCATCTAGCTGGCAGACTGGAAAAAACAAAAAAAAAACAAAAAAAAAAACAAAAAAAACAGATTTGACAAAGAGCGGGGAATGTACAAGGACATGGGTAGTGATGATTCCCACCATAGCTCAGTCCCCAGTGTGCACAAACACACACACCTGTGTGTACAGAAGCAAACTGGAGAGCAGGGGAACAGCAGACCACAAGCACCGAAAGAGAAACACTCTTTGAATACAGTTTCGAACAAGTTCGCTTGGCATCTGCTGTGTGCTTAATAATGCAGTGAGGAGCAAGGCTGGGTGACAGATCCTCGGAGGGAGACGGGAAAGCAGAATTGCTTCTGATGAGATGTGCAGAAAGCCCGGATTGAAACAGGGCGTGCAATGGGGCAAATAGAAAAGACCCTCATGCCATAACAGGTGAGAGGACAGGCAAGCAGGAACAGGGATGCCAGCACAAGACCAGTGAGAAGCTGCCAGTCAAAAGCATCCAAAGGAACCAAAATAAGAGAATACCTGTTATGCCATGGGGTGCTCTTAGTCTGCTTCTACATGTCCTAGTTTGAGGTCAGGTCATATGAGAGATTTAGGTTCACATGAAGATGTAGGAAGCTGCGATGTTAGCATCAACTCATCTTTATTTATTCTGTCATATGACAAAAGGTCAGACCCAATTCTGCCATCAAAAAAGAAGTGCCTTGCTTACTACAACAAAAAGAATGAGATCAAGCTATTTTTTTTCATGGAAGGAATTCCCTACTAATAGATTTAAAAGCAAGTTTCAAGTCACCCATGCATTTTTATTTTTATTTATTTATTTTTTTTTTTGCATACTTCAAAAGTTCAAGCTCTGACAGCACGTGACTTATTTCACACCTGCAGTGAGAAGCTACATCATGAGAAGCCCCAGGCCCCTCTTCTGTCCCCGACTCCTTTTGTTAGCTCATGTTAGGCACCAAAGTACAAAGCCATGGGAAGGGTTATCCATACAAAAATTGTCCATAAGATGCAATATTTGAGGAGTGAGGGTAAGTGATCTGTGCACTTACTGCCTCTTCTTCATTCTTTTTGCACTTCCTACCACTTTCAGAAGCCTGATCTGCTGGGCCATCACTGACTTCAAAACAAAACCAAGGCATAGAGACCTGCAAGAACACAGGTAGTTAGCAGAGAGATACTGAAGCCAAACTGCAAACTAGTATCTTAAATAACACATTTCACTAGAACATGGTAAACTGGCAATTTGTATGATGTTTAATTCATATTATTATCAAGATTAGTTACATAAACTACTGGGATGACCAGAAACACAGAACTCAGGATGACTCTTTCAGCCTGAGTGCCTGGCAGGGCATTACCAGAAGGGTGTTATGTATTTGTGTATCCATGTATTTCCCTCACATGCTGTTAGATCACAGGTCTGACACTATGGCTGTTCTGTTCACGTTTCAGACGCTCAACAAAACTGAAATGCACTGAAAAGGCTTGCCTTTTTTAAAATTTTTATTTAACAAAAAAGGGGCGGCGCCCCCCCCGCCCTGGGGGAGAGAAGTGCACGAATATATTTGAATAATAAATTAATTTGAGAATTTCATGGTTTGCAGTTAATTAATTAGGTATTCTGAATTACGGGCCAGTGATTCAAAGCATACTTCTAGCTTTTTCTACTTTGTTTTAAGTGATGTATATATATAAATAAGCCAAAAAACCTTATATAGCTTTTGTTCTCTCCTTCAGATCTCATCTGTAATTTCAGATCAGCAACTGACCATAGCACATATGCTTCATATGAAAAACAAAATGGCTCAAGTTATTTGCTGAGATTTAACAATAATAATAAAAAAACTATACCTGTTAGGCTCACTTGTAGTCAATACTCTCTTCTGAAATGTTGTCTGACAGAGAGAATTCATTGTGTATGTTTCAGCATTCCAAAAATAAGAGTTACTATCATGACTCTTCATCCAAAGATCTTAGATTGCTTAAAAATGTCAGGGATGCTTTATGACAGCCGTTCATATTCTGAGCAGTTTCTTTATAGCTTTAGCTCTAAAGGAGCATAAGTAACATATCTAATCCCAAGACCTGATTACTTTCCCAGTTTTAAAATGGAGACTGCACACTCATTTTCAGACTGTCTGCTGGAAAGGTAACTGGCACCTCCTCTACTCTCAAGGAGTTGGATTTCTATTTAAACCCAATTTCCAGTCAAGTAAGCATGCTTTGCACTATCCAGCATTCAGCTTTTCCATTCTTAATCAGGTGCTACAATTAGAAGGTAAGCATCATTAAGGCCTATGCAAGTTCAGAAAAGGAAAAAAAAAATCAAAAAAGTTGAAGGCCATTGAGTCAAATACTTTGGGGCCCAAAAGTTCAAAATCCTCAGAACAGGCCAGAGAATGAGAGTTTATATATTAGCCTTATGGCTGTGATATTAAGAGCCTTCAGAACCTCCCTGATTATCTCAAATTTTAATAGTATAATTGCTTAAACATTGTAAAGCACACTCTCGAGTAATTTATATGAAACCCTTAGTCATAAAAATAAGCTCAGAGAGATTATATTTATGACAACAAAATTAAGTAAGAACTGAGCCATTGCTAAGTTTTTTCACAGTACCTCCACAAAAAATGTCTTCCATACAAGTTGGAAGACGAATGCAGTAATATTAAAGGATGTCCACAAAAGAAGAAAAAAATACTTAGGCTAAGTTTGCTCAAATGCTGTGGCATTTGTTCCTTACCTACTCTTAATTTAGCAGGGAAGAATTTGGCCCAGAGCTGTCAGAGCTAAACTCTGTTTAAAGCAGTTTTAGCTAATCTTACATGGTAGATATTGCGTACATAAAACCATGGTGTAGTGCAGCCAGCAGTGCATGTAATACCCTGACAGAGCCCTGTAAGCATGATAAACTAGTACAAGACTACGCAGCAAAACCCATCTTGCACTAGTCTCACAAATTCAGTTTTAATTTTTATAAACAGATTGCTTCTTGGGTTGTTATTATTAGTGTGAGCCGGACAGCTTGAATTAGAGAATAATTTATTCCCTGTGCATTTCTAATTACAGAAAAGAGGTTCACTCACTGACACACTTGTCCGTCTTGTTCTTTCCTGTCTTTCAGGCATGGCTGATTGCAGTTAAATAGACAGACCAGCACAAACTGCATAAGAAACACAACTCTGTCAAAAAAGGACTGAAGTGTTACCATTAATTATTCTGGACCATGTGCTCATTTACAACAGATCTAACATGAGAAATATTCTCAGAGGTGTCAAACAGCCTCAGTTTCATAGGTGCATGGGGGTAGCACTGACTAAATGTTTGAGTGACTGTTAGGATGTGACCTGCCAGAGATCCTTGAAGCTTGGGGATTTCATGTGCAATTTGTGTTGGAGCATTCAATAGATAATTTAAATTGGGCCTCTCTCTGAGCATTTTTGAAGGATCTACATGCCTGAGCTTGTTTCGGAACTGCACTAACATCTCAAAAAAAAAAAAAAAAAAAAAAATGAGTATCCGCATAAGCAATTATTTAAAACTCACTGCATCTTCGAAAGGCTTGATGAAAGTGAAAATTGTTTTCTAAAGATTGTTGAAAGGTAGGCGTAACAATCACTGACTGCATAGGAAGACAGCTTGAACAAGCTAACTGGGAGAAAGAACCAAAACAAAAGTCACCATGATGTAGTTTACTATATTTACAACAGGAACTGCTGTAAATACTGAACAGAGAACAGTTCACATAAACTATTAATCAGATGAACAAACTTTGTGAAGAGAATAATGAGTCACAGAATCACAGACTGGTTTGGGTTGGAAGGGACCTTAAAGATCAAGGGACCTAGTTCCAACCCCCCTGCCATGGGCAGGGACACCTCCCACGAGACCAGGTTGCCCAAAACCCCATCCAGCCTGGCCTTGAAAACCTCCAGGAATAGGGCATCCACAGCTTCTCTGGGCAACTTGTGCCAGTGCCTCACCACCCTCTGAGTGAAGAATTTTGTCCTAACTGATAATTCACATTTAACTTTTTCCTCCAGTTCCAAAAAAAAAAAAAAAAAAAAAAAAAAAAGTTGCCTCTATTAAGATATACCCTACAACTATTTTGGGCAACACTACAAAACTATCCTTTATAAGTTCATGTAGAAGAAATATGTATTTTGTGTTCCCTCACTGCCACTGTATTTACTCTTAATAAAATCTGGGTGTTGTAACTTTCATTCACTCTCATGTACTCTGATAAAAATGAATCTCTTCTTCCAAAAAGCACAGAAAGCTCTTCCATAATGAAGCAACAATCTGTGAATCAGTAATAATCCCCTTCTTCCCCTGTAATTACAGTATGCTGCTGTTGCTGAAGGTATTTGCTTATTTTTGCAAAACCTGCATAATTTGTGTATTTGGATCTCTGCAGTGAAGTGTCTCCTTTAAAGTGATGAACAAAGTGATGAACGTTCCCTTACCTCTTTTTCACAGAATATACATGCAGAACTTCATGGCGTTTAAGGTTTTATACAGTAAACCCAACAGTGAAGTTTAAAGAGTTGAAGCTTAAAAAGAGTTTCCATTAAGTGACAACTCTTTATAAACAGTGACAAAGCTTGGTGAAGGGGTTATCATCTGTCAGCAAGTTATTAAGTTATCTCAGGTTTCTACATTTAACTGATATACTGAACATTTTAAAAGGAACAATGTTAAGACATCAGGAAAACACCACAAGCCAATGTAAAGAAATTCAGAATTGCAGGTAATACTGGATTAGCTTTCAAGCCGCACCCTCTGGTAACCTTTGCTGTACTATTCAAGATTTGCTTTGAATTTATGATTTCATTTGATATCAAAGGTTTCTTCTTTCTGCCAGCTAGCTAAATAGACAGTATCTTCATATTGCATTCATTGACCATCTGAAAAGCAAAACTGAGAACTTGCTGTGCTTTATTTATTTATTTATTTTCCAGACTAAAGTGCACCTATAACTACCGTCCCCAGCCTTAGAGATCTTGCTTCTGAAGTTTACATGACATAACAATGAAAGCATTCAGGATCTGTTTTCAAAAGATGCATTTTCACAGGCTATGAAAGCAGGTAGGACAAATGTTGACTGCTTAGTGTTTTTCTTTTTGTTTCCTGGTCACTGTTTTTTTGTTCCAGATTTCAAAACATTTCTTCTTCTGAGTTGAACAAAGGAAAAAAAAATATTTTTCTTTAAATAAAGAAGAGTAGTCTCAGAACATATACACACCCACATTTGATCTCCATCCAGCTGCTGGGTATAATACTCAGTTTCCAACCACTCTTCTAAGCTAAACTGTACCAGACGTGGCAGAGTTCTTACTCTAACAGGAGTTTCAGGAGTAACAGGAAAGGATGCTAATTTCCACGCTGTAAAGTTAATTACTGAAATACTTTATAGAGATGTATTCTTCCTTCAGAAGGGTATTAGATGGCTGAACTGAACATATATTGGCTCTACACAAAAATTCTGGTGTTTGGAAAGAGGGTAAACTACTCTCCAGTCAAACTGTAGGTACACTTGCTCATTTTTGTTTTAACCTCCAAAAAATAGGAATGTTTTATTTTAAGAATATTTTTGCACTTAAGAACATTTAAGTCACTTTAAAAACATTTTTGCTTTTCTTTTTGAGAGCATGCACACCCCCAGCAAAAGCATGGTTTGCCTTTACAATTTATTTCTCTTTGTGTGCATTCTCCAGCACTATGCAGAGATGAAGCATCCCCAAAACACAGAAGAACCATTATCAGATAAATTCTTTTTAGTTCAGCTCCCACTGTTTACAAGAACTGATTAACTAACTTTTTAAAGCCAGCACCAGTACTGGTTCAGATGTCAAATTTCTCTGAACTGAGAAAATCTATATTTAGGGTTAGAAAGACCAAAACTAGAATAATTTGAAGTACTAAACCAATAAAATATTAGTTCTGTGGTAAGACTTTATAGAGACCAAGTAGAAATAAAGAAAGAGGTAATTTTTACTCTATTAAGAATAGAGATGCAGTGAGGAGACTCTAGGACCTATTTTTATTTTTAAAGATTAAATACAAGCAGTCTTTCAAAACACCCTCTAGAAGTTATGTTAGTTCCCACCAAGATACACCTAGTATATGTTGAAGCAAACAGACACCAAGCTGAAGCCTAAAAGACTTCATTCTGCTCTGCAGCTCTACTGTAGGCACATGAAGTCTGCGTCTTTCCAGCTCTGATTTCCCACACATGCTGAACAAGACTGATTTTTGTATCAGGTGGGTTGTGCACTTCTTTTTTTGCTGAAATTGGCAGAAAGCGAGCAATATTAGAGAAATTACAGAACCTTTCAAGATACAATATTAGCTCCATCTAAAAGAAGGGAAAAGAAATCCAGCACAGGCCCACAGAGCTCAATTTAATGCTGTAAAATTACTTGCAAGTTTTTTTAATCAGACACAGGGTTCTTTATAAAAAAAAAAAAAAGCTCCAAATGTTATTCTTCCTTTCACAGATATGGAACCCAACTCAAATTAAATAATTTGCACAAGGACGCTTGCGAAGTCTATGTAATGTCTGATCTGGGTTCTATCTTCTAACTAATACTTCTGAGTCTTAACAGCTCCCTCTTTCCTCTGCAAAGCTGCAGGCTTCAGCAAACAAAGAATTCCTTATAGTTAATTGGTATTACATGGAAACTCAACTGCTCTTATTTACAAAACTACAGATTTATGTCAAGCAAAGCCAATTATGCTTAATGTTTAAACTATTGCAGGTGCTCAATGACATTGTTGCTAGGCAGTAGAAGTGAAATTGCTCTTTTAATGCATCTTGTTCCAACTGGGAGCATGTGTTTTATCATCAATGCAAACTTAACAGATGGAGATCTTAATCCTCACCAGAAAGCTTTCTTCGCTCTCCTGTATTCGAAATGGTGTCCCATGCATTTAGACTTAACTGGGGTGCTCAGTGAACTGTCTGGGACACTTTTTTTTTTCCTATGGGCATACACGAATACAGAATAAAACACATTTAAACCTTAAACAGCACTGCCAGTAATCAGCAACACAAATGGGTATTCAGTATTAGTAATGACCTCCTCTGAGCATAGCACCTACTGGAAAAGTTATGACCAGAAATGGTAGACAGTACAGAGGCAGCTTCTTTCAAGATCAAGACTACAGAGTCCTTTATACTAATTTGTGTGTTGAGGCAAGACTGAGAAAACTTAGGTAGTACTCAAACTACAAAACTGAACTGGAATGTTTCTGTTCACTCACAGCCTGTGAACCTCCCTTCAGAGGTAACTTCCACACTGTTCCAACAGTCCTTGATATGGATTAAAACACATATCTGCCTTTACTTTGTACAATTCAACATGAACAGGTGATCTCAAGCACGAACAGTGAAATCTGAATGTTTTTTCTCTTGTGAAAATTATCAAAACTGTCACAAATCAATAAAATACTGAATAAAAGGTTATTTTAACATTTTGCAGCTGTTTATTACATTATTTCATATGCATATACACCACTTTATTTATTCTCTCCTCCTGTGTTTTTTTTTTTTTTTTTTTTTTTTCCTCTAATATATTAACCCAGATGTAAAAAGCAGCTTCTTTCAAAGTCAAGACTGAATCTACAGATTCCTTTGTATTAATTTTGCTGTGTGCTGGGACAAGATTTATAAAATTCAGGCAATGCTCTGAAAGTACAAAGAATTACATTAGGTTTGTATGTGGTGTCAAATGCTCCAGTTCAAGAAGCATCCCTGTCTGTTGGGGTATAACTGCTAAACTGCTCTGTCATAACAGTGAGCATGATTGATAGACTTGTTCATACTTCTTCCTCTGCACCACTAGCTGAAATTAGTCAATATCCAGCAATCAGTAGCCCTTTCCATCCACCCAAAAGGCCAAATACTTAACTAAGTCCGATAGAAAAAATTTCCTCCAGTCCACATAAAAAAGGTAGTTTTCAGTTGTCAAATATTCATCCCAAAGCCCATTCTAATCCATACAAGTCAAATACATCTTTACGAAGGCTAACCTTTCTGCTTCTTTCTCTATTGCTGAAAGCTTTTTTGCTATGGAGGTCCTTCTTTACAGGGAGTTAGCTAATACTCTTTTTTTTTTTTTTTTTTTTTTTAGAATGACAGGTCTTCATCGGACAATTAAACTACAATATTTTATGTTCTGTGCTGTGATCTGTTTTCATATTTTGATTTCTGAGAAAAAGCAGTCTTAGGAAGTTCAAGGACATTCAGCCTAAGCATGATCAGAAGAAATGCAGATATTCAGAATGTGGAACTGAACTCAGGATCACCAGAACCAGTTTTCTCTAAGTTGATCTTATCACCACAGAAGCTAAGTAAGTTTTGCCTCCACTAATTAGTTGGACAGAAACCATTAAGCTAACACATTAAGAAGGCCATGCCCACACCCCTAACATGCAGATTTTACACTTAATCGTCAAGAACAGATGAGCACAAAAACTGAATTTTACAGACCAGGTCCCAGAGACCTAAAAAGATCATCTTCTGTTTTGGAAAGCTCTCTCTCCTCAGAGAAACCTGATCAAAACCATACCAAAGTGGAGTAGTCCAACTAAGAGTCATGGCTTTGTAATATAAAATGCTAAGTTAATTAATGAGATTGTGTGAAATGTATTTTTCACCAACTAAGAACCTGACTTGATGACCTAGGAAATCCTTCTGCTGTCATGTGTCAAAAGGAGACCTGACCAAGTTTTAGAGTTTAATTCTGTATTGAGTTCCATTTAAAAAAAAAAAAAAAAATCCTAAATCCATACTATGCAAATTCAGAATTCTCATCCTACGCCATTCAAAAATGTGAGTCAGATTGAATTTCTCACAGTTGACCAGAGAAAAATATAAAACTCAGGAAGAAAAAAACAAAAAACAAAAAACAAAAAACAAACAAAAAAAAACCACACACACTTATTCAGCCTGTTTATTTTAGACCCAGCAGTATTTGTGCCTTCAGCTTTCTTACCATCAAACATTTTTCCTAGGAAGTTCAAAGACTGTACAGGGGAGAAGTACTAACCAGTGATATGCCAGCCCCACACTCCAGGGAAAAAGGGACATGCAGGTCATTTGAGAGCATACCCGCATGTGTGCAGCACAGCTGTGGCAGCTAAAAGCCTGAGAAAGAACCTTCTTTGCCAGAGGCAAGTACACCAAACAAGTCTCCAATAATAATTTCAACTTCTGTCTTAAAAACAAGTTAAGTTGCTTGTTCTTCTATTCTTGATGTAAATGGTAATTTTTGTGGTTTTAAAAAATTTGTATCATTAAGTATTAAAAGCATCTCCAGACCAATTTTACCCAGTGGCTCAGATCTTAGATTTTATCCCTTTGTTACATAGTTCTCCTCCTGTTGTGTACAACGCTAAAATGCATTGACAGGGACCACATACCTCTCTCCAGCAAACTACATTCAGCATCTCTACCGCTTTTCTCTGCCCAGTCAGAGATCACAGAGATCAAGCCAAGGATTCAGGAGTTTTGCACTTTACAGCAAGAAGCTTGGAGTGTCTGTGGCTTAGAGGTGGATTTATTGCAATGGAAATACCATTTAGAAAACTATACGCTACAAGCAAATAACTGCCAGGTGGGATGTACAGATTTACTCAAGTATGAAAATTAGCCTACTTCCCCAGTTTCTACTCTCCTTGGAGACTAGGTCCTTTAGCCTTACTGTCCTTGTTGGCCGAACTGTGAATGGTTCCCTGGGTTGTGCAAACTCCAGGGTCTCTTCTAGGACCCCTGGAGTCTCCTCCTCTTCTACACTGAAAGCTTGGCTTCAACCAGAGCACCACTCCCCATCCACTACCCACAGTTCATGTGCCAGCCCATGTTAACGCAGACACTTTTGGGGAAAGAGACTGTCTCTTGCTAGCAGAACAGGAATCAGGACAGGGGAAGTAGGCAGCCTTTCTCTCCCCCCCCCCCCCAAACACTCCTTACAGAGCAAACAATGAGTTATACACTCAGCTCTGTTATCAAGTCAGAGTCCCACATTGTTCAGAATGCACATCTCAGACATGGACAATCATTTCAGACAAGCTTGTATGAAGATGCTTGCTTCTTTCATCTCCATCAGTGTATCTCAGGATCACATTCTTATTTACCACAAAGAAAGATATTTAACAAGTTCCACAAAAAATTTGCTTCCAGATGGGTGCCTCCCCTTTCCACAGTATCTCTTGCCACCTTCTGCTGGCCCTCATCTACACTGTCATAAGTTATTTCCCTTGAGACAGATGTCAAAAGCATTGCTGAAATCAAGGCAGACCATATCTACTATGTTTTGTTTAGAGAATGAATTCTTGTACATTAAGACATTAAGGTAGCCTGGAAAATCTACCTTTGATACATCTGTGTTGCATTTTATTCAATTTTCCTTTTACCTCATGGCTTTAAGTATTCTTTTAAAATTTTACAAAGCCTTAAATCCTAGTTAGATCAAACTAACAGCTCTGAGGTTGTCCTGACTGCCTTCCTTCCTAATTCTTAGATGTAGTTACTACATTTTGCTTCCCCCTACTCCAATTCCCATCCTATAGTTGCAGCATGGTTAAAAATAGAGTTGATTTCCTTCATCAGGTCTTTCATGAGTTTCAGCTCAAACTACTCTTTGGGTCTCTTCAGAAAGTTGTATGCTTTCAGTGTAGTTTCTTCTGTGGTAGAACATTCCTCATATCTAGCAGCATTCTAACTTGTCTTCTATTTTCAATACAACCATCTTTATAGCTAAGTATTCCTTTAGTTTTTGGGTTCAGTATGTTTCTTTATCAGATAAGGACCCTAGTTCTTTCCTCATTCTCTTTAGTAATGATTTTTTAAAAAAGCATTAGTAGCTTGATTAGCATCACTCACAATGCCCAAGTGAGACAATTTTGGGAATGTGTAATTTAACAGATTCTTAAGATGGAATGCTAATGACTTCTAACTGTATCTACCCTTTCCTACTCTTCTCAATTCCTTTCATCTTATTCACTTGTGCTACAATTAATAATTTCGGTCTAAAAAAAGTCTAGTCTCCAGTTCTCCCACTAGCAAGTTTCCTGTATATCATCCTTTAGGAATGACAAATCTCATTGTGTTTCTGCCAAAGCAAAGGCTATATGCCTCAGCACAAACGTTTCACAACATATTTCAGCATGCTTCTAGTAGATCAAGGCAATTTCCCAAGAATGTTAGTATGCAGTGCCTATTTTCTTGAGGGGGGGAAATAAGGTAAAGCAGCAACTTGATGAGGCCTGGACATCAGATAGAGTCAGGCTTAGCACAAAAGTCTCCCACATTCTCAAATATCAACCAGCTGACACTGCCTCCAAAATTGTTTTCAAATGATTGTCACAAAGTAATTTGCTAAACAAATGTATACATGAGTTTATTAAATTTTTAACTAAGTACAAATGTGTGAATACCCATCTATTTCCCTGAACAGATTAAAAGCCTCTCTCCATCAACCTTGCCAAGAAGTGAGCTCTCATTGTCCTTGACATGTATTATGACAGTGCAGCATCCTACAAGGCCAAATCCAATGCCAACTGCTATTTTATAAACTTATAAATAACACAATTAGTGCTAACGTGATTAATAAATACATTAACTATTCCACTAGATAATTTATCATTAGAAACTGGTAGGTAACAATCAATTTTGAGTCCAACAAGGGAGAAACTTGATCAGGTTGTCTCCACAGGAGACAAAGTGGGAGAGCAATCCAGGACACTATCATAGTGCTTGATGTCTTTGTCATGCTTCAGAAGTTTTTCCTCAGGAAGAGCTCCTCTGAACTCACTGGTGTATTCCTGATTCAGATTGTTGTATCTGGGAGGGAGGATACGGAAGGAAAATGCTAAAACAATCTTCCTTTATGGTATCAATTTCACCCATTGTTTATCAGGTAATATTTTGCAAGTTACAGTGCCATCTGTATCCTGGGTTTCTAAACAGTACATATTGTTACCCTATTTTTATTTATTTTACTTTCTTAGAATCTTTCAGAACACCATGATGAGAAGTGCAAAACTGGATGCACATAATAATAGTAATAATTCATCATTTAAGTAGATTTAAAAAGAAACAACAGTATCTGGAGTAATACAAAAGATACTCAGTGTTTTGCAAGCATGCTTTTCTCAGAAATTTTAGACTACTGTAATTCTGATTTTTAAAGGATGATTTCCTCCAAGTCTTAAATTGGTGCTTATCTGAATAGCCCTTACCCATTCTCCCCTCCTCTCTGTAAAATTGCAATCAGGTGAATTTTACTTGGCACAAAATGAATAAGTAACATTTAACCTTAAAAGACATTTTATCTTGGTTTTGATTGCCTTACTGAAAAATAAGGTACTTTGATATTGAAGTGCCAATTTGAAATTAAAATTTAAAAATATATAATAAAATGTAAATAACTTGAAATATATATATTTTAAATAGGAAGACATGAAGAAATTTGTTGACTTTCAAAAACATGTTAATTTGTGGCAAAATTATTTGTTGATCTCAACCTAATTTTATGACCACTTTTGACAGCCAAAACCCTTCAGTTTTCAAAAGTAAATAAGTAAATATTTAATTTTACAGAAGAGTAAAAACCCATTTTGTAAAAGGACAAGACAAAGTACACAGAAGAGAAACATTTCTAACCATGACTCAGGTCACAGTTAAAAGAGGCAGAACTGAGAACTAGCCACCTATATAAATGAACACTTGAGCCTCAGGTTACACTGAAGTGATTGACAAGATGCTACAGTAATCTTTGGTGCTGCAAAGTTAGACTAAGAGGTAACAGGGAAAAAAAAAGTTTCATTTATTTATTTTTTTCTTTTTTAAAAAAGAAGTGTTCTAGAAGTACAATGCCCTTGAAAATTTTCTATTATTGTCATTATCAAATCACTACTTTGTCAAGGTTTCTGAAAGATTTCCATAGAAATGCAGCCCAGTGTGTAGGAGAGAATGCCACTTGCACATGACCTGGGTTGCTTTCCTCTCTGATCTTAGCTACAAGTATTCTTTATAACACTGACAACAAAGTTAGCTATGATTAAATATTCCAGAATACAGGAGGCAGGCCAACTCAGAAGCCATTCCAGATGTAAAAGAGGAATGCAAGTGTGAATTCCTTGCATTTTACATGCAATATATAGGCCTTAAATGTAGGCTCCACAGGTGACATAAAATTGCTTTCTGTATAGGGGCTGAGCAATTCTACAGTCTGCAGCATAAAGTTGCATTTATCTCATTACCCAGCAGAGCATCAGAAAATATGCTCTGTTGATACCACTGCACAAAGCATTAATCAGAAGCATTCTGCTATTTTCTTGCAAGCCCCTCACCTACTGTCCTATGCTAAAGATGCAAGCTCATAGGGACAATAGCAATGTTTACCATATTTTGGTACAGTGCCAAGTGCTATAGTTTTAATCGTGTTCCAACGTATTTATGTCCTTTAGAATAGGAAAGGATTCTCTTCTTTCTTGGAAGTATTTTTATTTTGGTATTAATAAGGCCCCTTAAAGTTAATTACTTCAATTTTTATTTTTTAAAATCTTATCGTAATTTTTACTGTGAAATCTTTCTCCCCCCTCAAGGAGGAACACAACACTGAAGCCTGAACCCTGAACAACACTGTATGATCTATCACTACCAATTCCTTATTACACACTAACTTACAGGTTTCACAAGCATTTCTACCCCTATCTACAAATGAAACGTCAAGTGTTCATTTCCTCACACATACCTGTGTGCAATCGTCCAGAACCCCAGGGTGTTCACCATCATTAAGGAAGCCAAGAAGAAGAAGAATCTCTCCAATTTACCTTCGTGTAGCAAGTGTGGAAACCAGTTGCCTGGCAAAGCAGACATTTGAAGTAGGATTAGTTTACCTTGCAGGATAAGACGTGGCTTGTGTGAAAGGCATAAAGATAAGTCTGTATAAGATAGTCACAGTTGTCTTGAACCCCTCTGTACTTATTTATGCACAAGTTTTAGAAGGGCTAGAATTAAGGTCTTTATATACATCTCCCATGCTTTTAACAGGTCCCTTTTCAAAAAAGCATTTTTAGCGCCTTGAGCGGTGCTCCATTACCAAGATGCTACCTGACATTTTACTTTACCTTTTATTGCCTTTAACCAAGAATTTGCAACACATGCTTGTCTTCCAAGCCTTCATTTTGCACAAATCACAGACCTTTTGCTTACCAAGGCTTTAAGCAACAGTGTGACATTCTGGCAGCACAGTCTCCCTTCAGCGGAGGATAGTGCCACATACATATATGTACATACATATATATACACCCAGAGCCTCTCATACCTAAATCCTTGTCAGCTTCCAAGTTGCTCCTTACAAATTCAAGCTCAGATGATAAATGATTACAATGGAAATCAAGATGCTTAACAGGAAAGCAAGCCCCAGTTTGTCTACATCTGAAGACAATCTGTACCTGAAGTACCATAAACAACTACAGTAAAAAAAAACAAAGGTGAAAAAAATTATAGTAGATACAGAACATCAGAGAAAGGTTTACAGTGCCATAATAGCCTCTTATATGATTTGGTAGTACAAATTGCCTTTGAAGAAGGAGAGACTGTCTTCATTAGCAAGTAGTGAAGTACAACAGGAGCACTCGGCTGGAGCTGAGAATCTGATGTCCACATTACACACAGAAGGGTTGTATTAGGCTAATTCCTGTTAACATCTGGGGAATTTAGTTTCATCCAGAAGATTTTTTTGTGGTTCAAGATCACAGTTATGCAAATCAATGCACAAATAAACAGATGATCAGGAAATTCAAATCAAAATTACACTCCTGATCTGAACTAAAACACTATACTTTGATGCACCCAAAGATCCCTTTCTTCGTTCCCTCAAATTCTGGAACCAAGTCCTTCCCATCTACATAGAATAGCTATTCACCGCTTTAACTAGCTTAAAAGGAAGAGGAAGAAAAATAGCCTTCTATGGCATAGCTGTCACATACAAAGCAAATAGCCTTAACCAATCTTTGGACCACTAATGCCATCTTTAACCATCCAATGCCATTCTTATCTTGTTGATTTTTTTCTAATTAGAGTTGGAGAGAAAAATCAACTAAAGAATTATGCACACATGTACATTCTTCTATTTTCCTCCACATCTTGGCATTGTAAACATGTTTCTTTTCAAAGCAGTTACCTCTAGCTCTTCTGGGATTAACAGGGAACACCTGCCATCAGTGCAGCAGTTTTCTCCCAACTTCTCCACAACTTGCTCTGTGCCATGTCACCTTTCTGCCTGTCACAGTGCAACACCACCTCATCCGCACGTGCAGTGCCTTTTGTAGCATTATCTCAAAGCCAGTTTTAAAATGTATCATTTAACACTGTCAGTCGACTGAGCTCCTAGGTGCTATAACTTCATTTTAGTAGCTTATAAACTTTTACTGTCATAATTCACAATCAGGTAGTTTGTCATTTCACATTCCCCAGTGGCCAATAGAGCTCACAGAGAGAGCACGTGTATCTGATGAAAGGGAAAGCACACATGGGGTTCAATGCTACAGTTTGTCAAAACAGAGTTCACACTGTCTGCTATGTAATTTACATTGGCTACTCTAACTATATGAGCAGCAGGAGTTTCCTAATGGAACGGAGTTTACAATGGAATCTGAACAGGAAAATATGCAGTTAAAAATAATTCTGAGTTATATATATTTAGCAGCTTCTAAGAGGACAGAGTGAAATGGACCTTGGAAACTGTTTTAATGCTAGGAAAGGTGCCACACTGAAGCATTGAAAGGTAGGTTGGTTGCTTTTATCAGGGTGAAATGGCAGCCTGGGCATTAAGAGATCTGGGTTCTACCCCCACTTTACCACTGACCATCTCCAGGACCCATGTCAAAGGTGATTGATCAATAGGTATTTTCATCAGTGGGTACAGTCAAGATTAATTTAATAATTTCCTGGTTTCAACCAAAAATATTTGGTTCTCAGAATCTTTTTATTTTTAAAGGCTGTTGGTTTTCCACAGAAGAGGGGGCTGACCTGGACTACATTTTCTTCTACTTAGATACATTGCGCAGAGAAACCTCTGCTGGCAGGAAGCCTTGGGAGAACAGCCATCCACACTGAAACTTCAGCCAGGTATTTCACACAGTGAAACTACATTTAGGCACCTTATTCCTTGCCCCACTGAAAGCTTCCACAAGCCATCTGCAGACCTAGAATTGGGCACTAGCTGGGGGTTTGGTTCATATTTTCAGGATTTTACTCTAAGCCATTAACATTAATCACTTATTGGGCCAGTTTGTTTGGTTTTGATGGAATAAGATGTTTCTGATACTATTGTGTTTGAAGAGTTCAGAACTTTCGCATCCTTCAATCAGCATGCAATATGATAATTCACTTTTCCCCAAAAGACACTGCCTTTAGGTTCTGTCAATCCTTTACTTTTCTATGGAGATTGCCAACAGAAGTGCCAATTACAAGGTTGGTTTGTCACATAGATAATTGCTCACTGGGAATTAACTTTCTACAACAAGCTCCTGATTTCCATTTTTATTCCAACAATGGAAATACTCAGTAGTATGAATCACCACAGAATCAGAAGTTTCCTTTAGCCAAGTATTTTAGAGAGCCTTTTGCTGTTGGCTAGAGGTGAATTGATTACGCATTTCATGGAAAATTTAGAATAAATTAGAAGACTAAGCCTGGGAAGAGCCCGAGTTCCTCAAGCCTGCTAACATATATTGTTAAAGTGCCTAGTAAACTTCCACTGACATTAAGCAGTCCTATCAATTTTATATCAAAAATGCTCAGACAGTACAAGGAAGAATATTACACGACACAAAAAAACACCTGATCCTACCAACACAGGCAGAGAAGTAGGTGAAGCAGTGGCTGGGACACAGACAAGAGCATTTTCCTATGCTGCTCTGTGGTGGATGACAAATACTGGCAATCAGATACTGCTATAAGCCATGAAAAATTATGTGGAAATAACTGTAGCCCAGTTTTTCCACATATGCTATTACACACAAGAGAACTGTTATGATGACGTTTTCAAGGGATCCATAATGAAGCCTAAAGTTGCATTGGAGGGGGTTCACTTTGTTTACTGAATATCATCATATTTTAACATTGGGAAAATAGAGAAGAAAGCAAAACAAACATAAGACAGAGGTTAGCCTGTTATGTACAATTCCCGCATTTAACATAATCCCGCAACCTAGACTGTGATTATAGAAAAATGTAATTCAGGTCTTAGAAAATAATTGTATCTCCTTCCATAATTTCATCAAGTTAGAAGGCACATATTTTGTGTTTAATCATATCCAAATTAAAGACTCAGTCTGCCTCTAATCATTAATAGCTAAGTAGGCACCAGTGGACACCACTATTTGGACTGCAAGCAATATCATCACTGGTATTTAGAATCACACAAGGCTCCAAACTGGAAATAGAAAAAAACTTTATCTGCATACAAATGTGTCTGGGGCAGTTTCCTTCCTCTGACCTTTTTCCTTTCCCCACTCTTACATATTTACATTAATCTTTTTAGAGAAAAGTGTTTTGAAATGATTGGCATAGCAGGACAGGTTGTGTCTTGCATCTAATTCTGTTAAAATGTTAGGAGAGGTAAGAGATCCAAAAGAAAGCAGTTTCCCAGCTTGTACTGAAAATATCACTGTCACCCATCATCTGTTTGCACTCGTCAGATTTTTTTTAAATAAGTCTTATTTTATCGTATTCATACCATCCTCCACAGATGCGTTAAAATGATTAATGCAGCTTTGACTGTGACTGATATTTGATGTACTTTCCCAATAAAAACCTAAATAAAATTCTAAACTAGTGACATGAAATAGGATATTAAAAGGTTTAAATAATTTTCACAACATGCTGTACTTCAAAATATACACAGGAGGATATTCTTCACTGTATCATGAATTGCTTCATAGCAATCATGGTTGCATTGCTTAGATATGGGAGAACCAGAAATAGGCTTGGCTGAGGTTCTAGTGAAACAAGAATCTTTGGATGAGGCAAAAGCACCCATAACCCAAGACTCACATGCTAAGCCTTGTTAAATCTTACAAAAAAAAAAAAAAAAAAAAAAAATGCATAAACACTCTTCTTTTAGGAAAAGAAAATTAATTTTGATCTTTTGGTATAATTAAATCAGTTTAGCTTTTCATAAAAAAATCAGAATGGTTTTCTTACCACCAGGTTTCTTAAATTGTCCAGGTACTGAGTGTTTTAGAAGCTCTTAAAACAGAGCTGGAAAAATAACAAATGTGAAAAGTGAGAGCTTAATTTATATTATTTGACCTTATCTGACTTCAGAGAGGTCACCATTTTATTCACTGAAGTGGTAACTTTTAGAAGTTTTGGCAAGTAGCCACTAGTCTTTATAAATTAAATAATTATTACTTTGCTGATCTTAAGATTTTCACCACAAACATCAAAGAACACCCCATGAGAAGCACAATGGAAGAGTTTGAAGAAATACAGAACAAGAGAATTTCATAGGAAGAGTTTTCTTTCAAACTAGGAGAAAAACAAAACCAAGTCTAAAGGACTCTGTTTTTGTTACACTCTACCCAGCTTCAGAAGGCTGATCCCTGGCCTACTTTGATATATGACTCAGCAAGACAAAAGTCTGTTGGAGTGAGATCGCTTCAGTCTGGAGGATTATAACAAAGTAAGATACAATAATTTTTCCACTATTATTAAGCTGTGAACTGTGGCAGCTTGGAACAATTTATCTCACTCTAGCAGGTGAAAACCAGGAAAGGAATACCCAGTGAAGTTCCACGTATTTTTATAAAAGAAATGAGAGACCAATAATATGTTTGTTTACATACTAATAGAACACTTAGAGGTTAGTTTTCCTAACTGGAGGAATACAGCAAGCATGAAACATCTTTCATTATATTTTTCCTGTAACTTTTCATGTTTTGCAGTGCAGTTCCTCTGTTTAGGGGTTTATTCAGTCCAGCTGCAACACCTTAATCTGAATACAAACTGTTGCTGAATGTCTTTGACCACATTGTCATCCTGAGCAAAAGTCACTCTTAGAGTTTCCAATCCACTTACAGTAGTGGATAGGGGTATAGCAGTAGCAGGTCTGCCAATGTAAGTAAAGGCATAAGTTAAATCTGTTTTTTTTT
>CM021765.1:66461198-66481411 GCA_011076525.1 Nettapus auritus
TTTTTTTTTTTTTTTTTTTTTTTTTTTTTTTTTTTTTTTCTTTCCCTATAAGCTAAGTGGAAATCTTTGCCACACTACTTCTTAAAAGTGAGAAGTATTTTAGCCAAAAAAGATTTCTCCAGTTTGCTTGAGAATCTTGAGCAAAAAGGGTTAGAACATGGAATTGCATTCTCTGATGAGTTTTTTTCGTCCCAGTCAGGATAAATTTTGAAAGCTCTAATAAAACAGTATTTCTGGGAAGAAACACATTTTCTTTTTGAATAATTAAATATTTTCATATAGACTTGCAGAAAAAAAATCAATGATATAGAATTAGACAAAATCTACCAAATTGTAAACCAAATACAAATGTAAAGTTTCCTTTGGTGCTCTATATAAATATTCTATAAAGGAAAAAATGACATATATAGTGGCACCACATAGTCAAAATGTTTTGATGCAGACATCATGCTTAATTTTTTTTTATATATAAATATTTAATTCTAATAGAAGTAAAAATGAAGTAAAATATCAACTTTGAAACAAAATATTTCAATTTTATCAAAGTTAATAGCTTCCATACTTTTGGGGGAGAGGAGAATAGAGGGGAAAAAGTTAACACAATCGTTCTTGAAGTGCTAGTTTTGTTGAACTTTATTATTCAATGAAAAAATTATTCTACTGATGGAAATTCAAGCAGCTCTGCTCTCTGCCATGATGTTTTAGTACTTAATGTTTCTTTGCCTGATTCATTTGGGTAAGCATTCCTGCTTTTTAACTATCTCCAGGTGATGCTTTTGTGCATGGTATTTAAAGTGTTTAATTGAAGTGTGAATTTAAAAACAGGCCCTATTTCAGATATGTAAACAAAGGTGCCCTTGTCCTTCAGCTCAAGGACTCAAGTGCATTATTTTTTTAATTTACTTATGAAACAAGTCTTATGTATTGAAATAAGATTTATCAACAAAGGAAAAAAAAGCTTAAACCCTTTGCCTTTCTTCAAAGTCAGCAATCCAGATAAATTTCTAGTTCAGGGCTTGCACTAAATACTCTTTAACAGGATGAATCTGAAATAACTCATCTTGAAACATCAATTTATTTGGGAATGGCATTATTTTTCTGGAGAAGGGTGAAAACAGTGAAACTATCTTGTCACAGAATCTTGTTCTTCCAGTAGTTGGGTAAAAGGGAGAAGGGTTCATATTCTAAAGCAGTAATCATGCTCTCATGGCCACAAGCTTACACGTGAGCCTGGCTAATATAATCAATACTCGGCCATGAACATAAGAAGATGCATACAACACAATTTATTTTCTTGTGTTCTAGAGGAGAGGTATAGAGACTGGAGGTGAGGGCATCCTGCATGGTGCCATTCGCTAATTACTCCACCTATCAAAACTAAGATGACTCATTAAAATTTGATGACTACAGCTGCAAGTCTTTTTCCTATCTTAATTCCATCTCAATTGTGAAAGCAAATCAACTTTGGTATCTCCTTTAATTCTGATGTCTAATTCTCCAAATCAATAATCAATGGGATTAGCAACTACTCAGGAACACCAGTCACGGGCATGTTCTTACCTTGAGTGCCTGTGTAGGCTGTCTGAACAAAGAAAGCTCCCATAAAGCAGCCAGCTCCATTGAAGAGAGTTAAAAAATGCATGGAAATACCTCGAATTCTTTCTGGCACAAGCCAGAATGATAGCAATGAACCTTTAAAAAAAAGGAGGCAAATACAGTTACAGGTTATTGTTTGTGCTGTTTTTGTTTTAAGTGATAGTAGAAGACAGATGTAAAGAAAAAAAAATCCAAAGTGGTGACTTTCAACATTTTAACAATAGAACCTACCTGAAGCAGAAGGGCAGGGCAGTCATGTGTTGGTATGTACCCTATTAAAATGTATTGTCTAAACTGTTCAAATAAATCTCCATAGTAAACCACCCTACATACAACTAATGATATTCACAAGCACATAATGACTTTTCACCCAGTCACTTTAATCTTCTAAAAACCTGATGCATAAGACGACAAAGAAAGGCACAGTCATGAGGGTTAAAGAAAGCAGATGGGATTTCAACTACAGGACCTTACATGCAAGAGCCAATGCAGCAAGTCCACTGGTGAATGCTTCTGAAGTTCAGAGCATGCCATAACTTGGGTAGTAAATTTGCCTTAGTTAAGGCTGGATAAAAATCCCCATACAGAAACACCACACGTCACTGGCTACTTTAAGACCTACTGTCTTTTTTTGTCAGAAGGCTAAGCCTGAAAAAGCAACAACTTGGGGTGGGGGGGGAGGGAGCTGTAGCATGCAATAGTAGCATGGATTACTATAGTTCCACCAGTTGTAGTTTGGCTAAACTAGGTTACAGTAACAGTAAGCACTTCTAACAGCTGTTCTCTTTGAGCAGCTTTCCCTGGTCAAAGCCTCTCACTTCCTAATTTCACACCTTGAGCTCTCAACCATGCTAGCTCGCCAAGCCCCAGTGTCTCCCAATCTGCTTTATTACTCAAGTTTGAATGATCTCCAGCCTGAGAAACTTGTTAGCAGAGAAGCCTATTTGGATCCTGGGTTGCCTGAAGCACTACTGAATACAAATGAAACTGCAATTACCGTCTCCCACCCTTTTTAATTTGGATGTCCAAATGAGAGCATTGGAAACATTAAAAAATAAAAAAATAAAAAAAAATTCAGAAGTACCATGGGTGCTTTTTCCTCATTCAAAATAGGAACCAAAAGCCTGAGGGCAAAAGAAAGCAAGTGAGCCTAGGACACCATCTGTAAATACAACAGTACAGTCTGAAACACTGGACAGTCCTAGCTACTTTAAAGTCTCTCAAAGCCTAGAAGGTGCTGGGTTGTGCTTCTTGTTGTTTTTTTTTTTTTTTGTTTCCCCCATTCTCCCCCAAACCTGGGGTACAAAGTACACATCTTGACCAAGTTCTGCTTCGTAATTGTATCCTACTTAAATTATCCCTGCTGTTTCAGTTGCATACTCAATTCCCCAATTCTCCCACAGTACTTCTGTGAAGTATTAACCAGCTGCTGCATTTCACCCTGGAGACTACTGCACTTCGATGGTGGGTGAAGTGGTCCCCAGTATATCCTTTAACTAACAGAGCAGTTTGTTACAAGGCTTCCCATTTCTAAGTGCTTTGAGGAATGATGACAGGCACAGAAATGTCTGTGGAGAAACCTTCTAACCCTTGGTAGGGCAAGCAGCTACAGTGCATCTGATTGCTTGGACACTGGCAGTGCACCACAGCTGCTGTGGCCAGCAGGACAGCTCCACATCACCAACCTCATGCACTGTGGCAGCAAATGCCTGCTGCAGTGTTCCACCAGACAGACACAACACCCCCTCAGCCCTCTCTTTTTTAAATACTGGGCTTTAGGAAAGTAATTTCCTTCTTCAAAGCAAGCTAGGGTTGCAAATTCAAGCTGTGTGATCTTAAATTTTATCTGTGAAGGAGAGCAGTTCTTTTTATCATTTTATTTATTTCTTTAAAACAGAATTTCAGCATTAGCAAAACATTAAAATACTGGTATTATGTATTCTTAAAGATGCAATGCTATCCAAGACAGGCAATTATGCAAACCTCCTATCAACAAGATAATGAAATATATTGTATAAACACAATTGTAAGTATCAGAGCTCAAATGTAGATAAAGAGTTCAATATGCCAAATCTAGCTCCTCTAACCAAGCACTTCAAAACTGAGATACTTCCTCACTTCCTTCTAATTACAGGTGCGAACATTTCTGTCTTCAACTTGGATCATGTACTTCCAGGCCAAGTAAATTATTATGATAATTGAATTTGACCTTCTGCATAATACAGCAGTAAAATGTCAGGAAAGGTGAAACAACTATTTCAGTGTCTAGGCTGTCATTAACATTGATGAAGATCCAGTGAATGGTTCCTCAACAGCAATTCAGTTCAAACTGAAGTAGAAAACTAGAGCTCAGTTTAGTAGCATGAATACAGATGCCCACTGCTGCCCAAAATGCTCTAGTGTGCCTCAGCCATCTGCATGGGGCTGCCCCATAAGATGCAAGAACCATGCTCTACTCTAGCAGCAGTTGGAGGCCAGGCTGGTAACATAAGGAACCTGCTTGCCCCATGCACACATCTTTGATGCTCCATCACAAGAAGTATCAGACATGTACCTGTGGGCAAATTAATGTAGGCCTGCATCTCCACTGACTACAGTAGCAACCAATTTTATGTACCTACCTTTAGTTTTTTCCATGTAAATCACAAACTCAAACTTAGCCAGTGTTCTTGAATCACAACTATAACTGCAGCTCTTAGTAAGATGCTTAGTCTTTATTTTAGCAGAGAATGCGCTACTTTTCTTCCTATCACACTCTAATGATAATCATTAAAAAACAAAACAAACAAACAAAAAAAAACATAATATCAAGCCTTTTCTAAAGGCTAATGTCGTCTTCCAGTTATTGGACTTCTGTTCTGTCCCACTGTGCCAGGTAAGAGCGCTATTCTAACAGAAATTTTCTTTTTATGCAGAAGCATGAGAAAACTGTAAGCAAGCTACCTCCTTCCTACCTTTTGTTGTTAAGCTAAACAGAGGTCAGGGTTTTTTGTTTGTTTGTTTGTTTGTTTTTAAGCTCAGCCTGTAACCTAGAAACCACATAACCTGTCAAGAAACCTGTCTCTGTTAAGTACTTCAGAGCTATCTGATGAAGAGGCATTACTGAAAAGTGTTAAATATTTAAAACTAGGGGAAATTACCCTTTTAGTGACAGACCATGACCTGCTCTGAATAGTCTTACAGTATAAAAATGATGATTCTTTTTATTATTTAAGAGCAGGAAATAAATTTGAATATTTCTGGGGTTGTACTGGAACAACAGACACTCAACCTGTAAAATTAAATGCTTATGGAAATCAGCTAGCACAAAACTTTACCTGCGTCTATTTAAATGAATGTTGATTAGATATTGTTAACATTACAAAGGTAATCCCTGGATGGTAGAACATTGGTAAGGACTTTGTGTGCTCCTCAGAAAACAAATTTCTGGAATGTCAGTGCAGTTTTAGAAAGATAAGTTACAGAAGGAAAAGAAGGTTCAGATTTGTAATCAGGAGTATGTCTGCATAGTTTATGGATGGTAAGTGTGAGCTAAGCTGGGCCTGTGCTCTGCAAAATGAATGTTTATTTCTGGCTCCATTACATAAACTAAGGCACAATTCAGGCATCTTTGCATGACTCCCGACTGGAGCACAAACAGAAGTCCTGCATCTACCTACAATATTCCTCAAGCTACTGTGTCAATTGAATTGTGGTATCCACCTGCATATGATCTATGTCAATGAAAAACATAGTAATTATATTAGCTGGGTCCTTAAATGAAAAGGGTTAAGCTAAATTGCTTCACCTTGCTTTGGCTGTGGCCTGAAAGTGTTCAAAGACCGTAACCACAGCTCAATTGCCATGCATGTGTTTGTTCAGTCTTGGGAAAATCAGTTATGAAATAGTTGAGAACAGAAGATGAAGAGACCTCAGGATCTTATTTGAATCATCCCACTGCCTGACCAGCTTCCACATCCAAGACCCAGATCCCACCATTCTCATCATCCCCCTCTGCTCCCCCAGTGGTGGATTACACAACCCAGGGAATCTAACCGGGCTGCTGCAGAAACTTCCAGTTAATTTGGAACAATATTGCTCACTCTGCATTACGGCCAACAAGACAAACCATGCTACTTCAAGCAGGTAAAGCATAAATCTGCTCATTAAGCCTGTGGAATAGAGTCAGGGATAAAAATATTACCTGGTAGTCTAATTACGTTTAAGAATTGATATCATTCTTTGCAAACGAGGACACACTGGCTTTAACCTATTAATTTTTACTTACAGGAAGGTGTTACAAAGGCTTCAGCCACTCCAAGTAAGACGTACTGAGGAGCTAAGTGGAAGCAAGGCATGGAGGAGACCAGGAGAATCTCCTCGGAAAGGGTCTGTTCCACCTGAGGGAAATGCTTTCGGTGTATTTCAGAGAAACCAGCAACCATCACAGAAAGTGCAGCAGATAACTGGCCTGCAACTGGATAAAGAACACAGAGTATTCACTAAGTTTGCAATTACAGGATTACCAAATATTTACAGTGAGTCAGAGACCCAGTGCATGCAAAAGTAATGTAAGATTTTATTTATTTATTTATTTATTGGGGGGGGGGGGGGGTGATTTTGTTTGTTTTAATTCTCTGGACAAAGAAACAGATAAAAAAGGTATGTCCTACACCCGCAAGCTTAATTCTAAATCTATGGTAAAAGGACAGCAGCTCAGCACACAAAGAATGTAGTGATGCAGAACAAACAAGAAAGGAAAAACCTTTCTGAAAAACAAAGTCAAAAAGGAGAATTTATAACCATAATTTTTAAAGACTATGGGAGTTAAGAAGGGAAGAGAGCAAGAAGGGAAGGCAGCTTTTCCAGATATCACAAAAGATTTGGTACCAAGAGCAGAGGGAAATTTTCCAGTTCAAGCAGCTGTAAAATTCTGAAATATACACATACACTGTATGCTTTACCCATTTGTTTTCTGTACAAAAAATAGTAGTCCAGTCACTTAAGCTACTAAAGTTGCAGACCATGGTAGGCGGGAGAGAAAGAATTAATCACTGCAGACCACACATCAAGAGATGAAGTGTTCCTACATTTTTCCCTTTCCCTTCACTACAGAGTTCTCCTGACCTGTGTAGGAAAGTGTTAGTGCATTTGATGGGCTGTTTAACATTTTAGGATAAGATCAGCTGCATTACTAGAAGACAGAATCTTCTGCTTTTTAAGTGCTTGCACCTAAGATATTAGTTGTCTCTTTTCTTCAGTTGTGCTGAAGTATCAGTGCATGATCCCAAATACCTTGTTCAGTATATTACTGTACACACAAAGCATGGAGTGTTACCAGCTGCCTTAGTGGTAAGGCATAAGTACCACACAAGCACAGGAACAAAGGACAGGGGAGACAGCTGCATGGGTAGCCTCAGTGCAAGACAAAACTTCCAATAAACTAACAAAAGGATCTAGAATTGCTTTAACCTGAAATGTTTAACCTTCTGATGTTTTGATCTCCCATTGATTTTGAACAACTTTGCAATTCTTCAGCCCTTAAAAGCTATGATGTAAGTACAGACATGAGGATGTCTTTTGACAACTTTGGCTCAAATACCTGGACCACATATTGTTTCCCTCTTGTCTTCAGAGGACTCACCTCACTTCATGACTGGAAATAGTTACACTTATTAGTTTTGACACTGACAAAAGTTTTGTTTCATTTTATATTTATAATATGTACTGAAGTCCGACTCTGGGCATTAGGACAGAAGGGGTAGAAAATTCAAGGCTAAGGCTTCTTAGTTATATGCCACCTTTGTGTGGGTACCATCAGCCTGGAAAATACATCAGCTACATTTGTGTTATCAGAAAGCCTGTTGGAACTGGAAGTTTGTACGTTTCTCTCCTTTTGTCATTTCTAGACAATGGAGCCCACGGTTCCCATGTCAGAAGTGATGTACTTCTCACTTGGTACTAATAAATCTCTCCATGCTCCCACAATTTGTTGTTGTTTTTGTTTTTAAAATGTCTAGCTACAGTTTCAGTGAGAATGACCTGCTCCCTTAACTCTCCTTGCCATCACAAAAGCAAAAACATTGGCTGTAGGGAAGCAATGAAAGGCCTGGCTATAGGAAGAGCAAAGCTGCAGCAGTCGAGTATTCTGTGGTGTTGAGCTGCCAAACATGTCCTCCTTAGTGAACAAATCAACTGTAACTGATGGACAGCTATCCAGCAGTGACACAATCCATTCTCTGCTGAATCTTCTGTACTGCTGGTTAAATCAAGCAACATAAAAATCTAATAACTGGAAAAGCATTAAATTTTCCAAAACCTCTTATTTTTCATGAAGTCTAAATACTCAATATATTTGCAACACAATCTAAATTCACGTTAAGATTTTTCATATTTGTTATATCATACCAAATTTACAAATAAACCAACAATTTCAGAGAAAGTAACACAGATTGCAGTTTTCACATAAATCTTATTACAGAGCAATCAGATAGTTCAACATTATCTTATGGCTCATCTTTGAATAATTTCCTGAAACTTTCCATATGTTAAGAATATAAGTCTTCAAACTTCTCTTACAAAGCTTGCATTAAAATGTAGTTATAAACTGGCTTAACACCAGTATCCTGTTTATACTTTCATTTTTTTTCCTGAAAATAATTGTGAACCTAATTAACTGTTGGCAAAAATATTGGCACTTAGAGGTCTACCATATTTGCAGTGCAGTCATATGCTTGGATATCTGAAGTCATTACCTGTACTCACAGGTATTTTTTATGCCTCAGGTAATTTATCACCCTTAACAGGCGGGTACTTTAATAAATGAAGCTATTAAGGATAAACCACTAGTAGAATAAGATAAACCACAGTAGAATAAGGATATTCTACTTCTGTTTAACATAACAGGATACAACATTAATAGTAACTTGAAGTTTCCTTGGTTTTAAGGAAAAACTATTATCTGAATGTGCTTTTTGTGGTTTAATGCAGATGTTATTTTGAAAACTAGGGTAATTGCAACCTGCTGCGTTATATGCATCTGGTTTATATAAAACTTAATAACACTCTTAATTAGGCTAATTTAGTCAGATTAATACCTCTGTGTGTGTCAGTACTCACTGTGCTGCTTGCCATGGGGCACTGAATTAATTGAGAAAATAGTCATTTATAAATATTTTTGTCTGAGTTTTGTAACGCAGGCCAGATGATAAAAAATGTAGGAAGTTTAATGAGAGTATCTCCAAAAAAGAATAGGTTTAAGCAAATGTAGAATGGAAGCTGCTTTTCTAATAGAATTAGATGTAGCTGATATCAGTAGGTAAATGCATAGGATCCCTCCAGATCCCAGAACATACGAGGTCTGGGGTCAGGGACATTGGGGTGGGGGATGGCAATGGAAGAAGGACAGTGATGTCAAAATGAAGGAAGCCCAACTTTGTAAGGCACCACCCATATTAAAGCTATCATTGCTTCTAGGCTATGAATTTCTGTGAAATGAGCTCCAATCCACAAGTCTGAGCTTACATGATTACTGATGGAAGTGTCGGAACTAATAAAAGGCAAGATTTCTTCACACTATTTCGATGAGAAAAAGATAGCACTTCAGCTCTGGAGATCCCCCTCTGCTTCAATTTATGGAAGTGAAGCATGCAAGAAAGTGTGTTTAAATTAAGTTTCAGTTTAATAATTTTATTTATTAAAATCCTGGACACCTAGACAAGTATTCCATATTGGATATTCAAATAAAAATTGTAGTGCTAGAGAAGCCTGCTCCTCTCCAAGAAATCTTCCATTTTGAATGTTGAGCCTGCTCATTGGGAATAGCAGCCCAGTGATACACATTAGTTTGTTTTAAACAAAACTGTTTCCTATTGCTTGCCAGTTCTAAAAACACACTGCAGACAGAACTAGACAGAACTCCCCCCCAACTTTTGGTTCAACTAAAGAGTCTGGAATGAACTATAGTGGTGATAACAGTTTGTTTCAAAGCTGCACTCCTAATGTAGTCAAAGCATAAAATACGCAAAGATAGCCTCTACATATAGCTTAATTAATCAAATTCACCATTTTGAGGAACAGCACCTTTCTTAAGATATCAGAGCTACTAACTGAAAGAACCCCTCCCCCACCAAAAAAAAAACCACACACCATCTTCCAAAGAAAATAAACTTTCCAAAATTAAAGGCTAAATAAACATATAGAAGATAACCAAGTTGAAGTCCTAAGTTTAAATGGTTAGTACTGTTTCTCTCACCAGTTCCTCAAGATTACACCTATCTATTTTCAAGTGTTATTTTCAATACCTTCTTTTGGTCCTTCCTAATACCTTCCTAAACAAAAAGTTATGCATTTTTTTCTTAATACCTTTTTTAATAGGACTGTTTTCTACAATTTCTTTGAAATAGTCATCTCAAACCCATCCCAAAACAAGTCTAGCTTAGTATGTATAATTTGAAATAATTGTATAAGATCATTATCACCTATTGAAGTTCCTCTTTTGAGAAACAGAATACATATAAAAACTGTGAACACATGGTTTCTTTAACATACCAATATAAATTGTAGGAGAACATCCACTTCCCTTGGAACTGAAGAGACATGAGTTAATGCATTCCAAAATAGGAACAAGAACCAGTAGTGGCACGATGCTTATTACATTCATTGCTGCAATTGGCAAGACAAATCCACTGAAGTTCAAGTTGGAATTCATGGTTTGGAGATAATATCCTGATGGAATCTGTATTGTGGAATACAAACCAACTTCATTAGTATACCAGTTACCTTTCATGGATAAGATTTTACTATATTTTGAAACTTCTCTAACTCTTTTCCTTCTGAAAAAGTCAGAAAACCAATTAACTGTTGACCAAATGGAACCACCATTCACGATAAAAAGACTTCCAAATGGTAATATTCTCATTCTCTGCCAGGATTTAACATTTTCCACTTATTTAGTTTACTCCTCACTTAAAAAAAAAAAAAAAAATCTAAGCAGCAGCCTGTCAGTTCATATTAGCTCTAACTAGGGATGATCAAATAAACTATCAGTCAACACTAATTCTGCTCAGTGCTTTAAACACTCTGAAGAAGTCACTAACAGAACAGAATTCCCTTTTCGTTTGAGAATAGCAAGATACAAAGATGTTTTGAATTTCTAATTGTGTGCTCTAGGTCAGAGAAATTTTTAGACGCTCTTGCCAGCACATGGCTTTAAAAGCTACATGGATTTGGCCACAGTCTCAGAAGCAGCTTAGTGTGACTGACAGCCATAGCAGATATACAAAGGGCTTCATTTTACTTCTGGAACTCAAACCAGAAACCAATCAGAAGATGAGCAAGCCACCAATGGCAATCATCAGGGTATGAAGTTAGGTAGGCTTGTGAGACCATCTCTCATTTCAAGAGCCAGTAGATCTTCCTGCTTGTGTGAGGCTACAGATCTGTTGAGCTTATTTACACATGTATAAAAGCCCACATTTAGTTCTACCAACCAATTTTTCCGCTTGTGTTTTTTGAGGAAGCTTGAAATTTCAATGCTTAATTCACCATGTGAAACAGTTACAAACCACTCCATTTTACAGACCAATGGGGTAAAAAGGTAACTTGAGCAATTCAGTCATGACAGAGCTGGATATACAACTGATTTTTTTTACTCTCATTTCTGCTTTCAGTGCACTTTAGATCTCTGCAGTATCCTGCATGGCATTTCAGCATGACTGGCAATGCCAAATACAGTTAGAATATTATTTATAGCTGTCTGAAAATTCAGGTATAGTTCGTAACCTAGTTCCATCAAGGGTTACCCATCAACAGCTATATTCAACCCCGGCCACTGGAAGTCTGTTCAGTACTAAGGAATTACTCAAGTGCTAGCTCTTAATAAAAAAAAATATTTTCACCTATATTTCACCTCTAAAAAGAAATATAAATTGTAAAAGGATGAATAAGTGGCAACAGAACTGTGAAAAATCAGAACCGAACCAAGTTTTGTTGGTTCCTCAATTCCATTTCCTATTGCAAATCAGAATTGACTTGACTTATTAATAGGAATTAAATTATCATCAACCTGAATCACAGGCAATGAAATCTGTTAATAATATGGAGAAAATATTAATCTTTATGAAAAAAACATTGATCGATTGCCTAGTTTAAGAAATGGCCTTAGACGTAACAAATCCTGCTGAAAGTACTCTTTCAGTAGTGCATATAGTCTTCTCTTTTCTAAATATATTCCTGGATATTATAGCTCTGATTATTGATATCTGGTTTGTTTTTTCATCTAGTATCTAGTCATTAATGCATCACTTCAGCCATTGGGGGGGGGGGGGGATTTTTTTTCTCTCCTTCCCTCTCCTCTCTTTTAAATTCCTGGCATGTATGGGGGAAAAGAAGAAAGAACGAGGCAGATGGATAAGAATGTAGAATGATGTCAAGAAAGTGTCAATAAAAGAGTATGTGTTACATATTTTTACAAATTTCCTTAAGCAGCCTATGCACGCATTTTAAAATGAATAAGTAAAAATGAATTACTAAACCAGCTCAAATTTGTTATGCCAGTTGCCAAAAGGTAAGCTGCTTCAAACTCCTGCTCAGCCAGGATCATCCAGTCAGAAATTAATCTGAAGGAATCATGTCAGCTTAAGTAACTTCCTGACAAATTTACATAACATACACTCAAAAGTGGAAAGAGTCACATAACCTGGTAAAGAGGCTTTGAAAGGACTGTTTCTTTCCACAAATGGAAAATCATCCATATCCAGCATAGGTACACCAGACGCATAATCCCACCAAAACAGTAGATGAAATATGCAACTAAAACAGCAAAGAAAGATTTATGTCTTGCCCCAAAAGTGAGTGAATATTTGAAAAGCAATTTCCCAGTTTCTTAGAAGAATGCTGAACCTGAGTCTCCAATAACAAAGCAGTATGAGGATCACAAGACTCCCTAGCACTAGGTGTTTCAACCAATAACGATGCATATAAATGAGCAGCAAGAAGCCACACAAGCTCCTTCACGAGTCTTCATTATGTTGATTTTGCTTATTTAATGAGATGAGAGGAAATAAAGTATAATCTCAGGCAATTAATATTATTCTGCAAAGTGGTTCAGCTGGCAAAGCAACAGTTAAAAAACATGCCTGGAAACATGGTACTGAACACATTAATCTTATTCAAGTTGATTTTTTAAGCTGTTTACTCACCTGCATAATACACGTTCTGTACAGAATTTGGAAAGCAAACAGTGGGAAGAGCCTGGCAAGTGACTTTGTGCTTTCCACCTGAATCTCACTGTACTGACCACCATAGTTTTCCTTGGCGTGATCTAGCCAGTTTGTTACACCTCCACCAAAGTAGCGATACCGCACACAGCAAGTTTTCAGTGCACTAGCAATTACCCCAAAAGTCGTCAGAAGGGAACTGTCTGAAAACAGAGATATTTGCCATTGGTTTATTTTTATTTGCTGCCAAAATAAACAAGACAAATAAATCACTTTGGAATAGAAAATACAATCCAACATATTTACCCTTATGTCTTTTGGGAAAGGGGGAAGAAAATAAGTCTGGATCTGTTCAAAAGCATTGTTTTGAAGTCATTTGACTCACTACTTAGCAGGAAAAAAAAAAAAAAAAAAAAAAGTAATCCAGCTGAGCATCCATAGATACAGAAAAAAAGTGCCTTTTACTAGCAGTTATTTAACATACCATGACAATTTGTTGTTGTGGTTGAGAAGGAAAAGTATTACCCTCCTTTGCTTTTGCTTTCTGTTGATTGAATGATGTTAGTTTTCAATTCAAGACAACAATGAAATACTGCATATCTACTGGAGTCCAGCAAGGAGACAACAGTAGCAAAATGAGAAGGAAAGGGAGTCCTAAACAGAGAGAAAATCTTGAGGGATGCATTTTAAAGCCATAAATGTTATCTCAGGACTTCCAAGTAGCATGCAGTGGGAGAGGAAAAGTTTCCAATCTATTTTTTTTTCAGCATATTAATTTTTGCCCACAGGTTAACGGGCTTGGGAATTGCTTACTAGGTCCTGAGACAGAAGTAAAAACAGTAGAAACAGAAATAAAACATGGACAGAACTGTTAGCTTGGGGCTCAAAGATGCAGATTCATTTACTTCTGGTAAGTTGCTCATCCATGAGAGTTGGGGTTGTAGCATGTCTCTGCCTTTCTGAAGTGTTTAAACACTACAGTAACTTTTTTTTAATACATGCTGTCTAAACATTAAGGTGAACCAAAAAGATTGTAGAAGAAAGTGTCTCTCTACTATTTCTGGTGGAGAATATTTTCTAGAACTGTCCATCTAACACCTACAGTAAGTTCTTCAGATACTAAGAGTACTAAGGTAAGGAAATTACATATAAATGTACTTAAACTGACTGTTTGGCATTAACATATAGACTGTTGACATTGTTGAATAAAATCTGAAGTAGAGATCATTATCAAAATAAAAAGCGGATACAGATTTTATTCTCTGTGACTGTACTAGTGAAGTATTCTTACTGCTCATGGTAAATATTGCTAGAGTTTAGGACCTAGAATATTTCCAAAATGAACCTTTCAAGAATGAACCTGAAGACAAAGAAGTCTTTAGTCTTCCAGGGTGAATTGATTAAGAAGGTAATCAGAAAATATGTGGGACTTAGGGTCTTATCAAAGGCAATTTATTTTCAGAAGTAAAAATAAATGGTAGCAGAAAAATCTGTATCAACTCAAATTATTGGCATAGCTAGTAATTACGTGGTTTTGGTCAGAGGAGTGATAATCTCTTGCTTCATCCTGTGTGACAAGCTGAACATTCACGAAGAATTAAATGCTGTTATGCAGTGCTATTACCACTCTACAAATATTTGGACCCAGTCAGAGTTGAAATTAGGATATGCTCAGAGTACCCCCAATCAGACACAGTGGATCTCTCAGACAAAGCAATGCAACGGCTCTGTCCTAGTCTCAAATGTAGTTATGACCATCTTTTTCCTTTGAATTGGAATATATAGGACAGGTTCTTCCTTGCTTATTCTCATTGAAAGAAAGGCTAAAATAGAAAGACAATCCTGACATATCAGTGCCTTTCCTAATGGATTAGCTGAGGCTCTCTTTAATGTAATTTCAGAGAAATACCTAGGAAATATCACTTTTATGAGTTACAACTGGCAAATACATTATTCAGCTGCATTTCCTAGCATGGAGTTCTAAGCAGATTATAACCTCTAGTAAATGAGGAAGATAAAACTGCTTGACATTATATTTCAGATAGCAACTTGAATGATGCATAGACCTAACCTATATCAAGAGGTTTTTTTTCCAATTATACAGTTAGAATAAGTATCTCACCTGTTCTTTGAAAGCTAGTAAGTAAACCCCACAGAACTCCACAGTAGTGAATTACTCAGATTACTGAAGAACACGCTGATTAGTTAAACATCATGCACTTTATACTTATATTGCTAATGTTTTCTTAAAAATATCCATCTCTATAGATATTAAAAATTTCAGAAAGCAATTTTCCTTCTCCATTATTCTTCAGACCTTGGTTCTAATGTTCTGCTACTTTGACCTTGATATAATCATGAATATCTATGATACTTTATTACAATAACAATAAAGAATCCTATATTGCACCCTAGATGGTAGATGCACATTTCTTCCTCATCTCTGGTCACCTGCCAGTCCTAAAAATTATAGCAGTGGGAAGAAATGCAAATGAAGACCATGCTTGACAGCTAAACATAATTGAATGCATGATCCATATTTGAAGAGCTACCTTAAAATAAAGAAGGTAGCATATATAAGAATCATGTAAGGTCACCTATGGATTTTAATAACAGTTATGATTAATTTCATATTTAGCCATCTTACTGGAAGTTACAAAGTATATTATCTTTTATTTTGACTAGAGAGATAAACACTTTGCAGATGTTAGTCTAGAAATAGGCATTCTACAGAAATGTGGAAATATATGAAAAATTGAACTATGTTCATAGGAAAATTCATAGGGAAAAATCTCTTGACCAAAATAATATTCTGCTTGATTTATGGATGACTAATACAATGACTTATCTACAGGATTATGTTATTTCTCTTAGTAAAATTAAACTGGTTAGATGATAAACTACTACAGATTTAGTCCATATGAAAGTTTAGCCTGGGGATAGATACTAAAGAATGTTTTTAGCTTCTCCAGTTGTAAAATCTTTAGTGAGTCCCAGTGAGCCAGACAACCACCATTCTCTAAACAAAGCTATCTATTTTGATGGTAGCCTTTACAGTACAGACCTGAGTCAGATATTATCATGACTTTTTTTCCATGTGCATGCGTGCACACAGAGGGAATGCATTTCTTTAGGTCCGTTTGTTTTGACTAAATCTTTCCAGTTTATCCATCACTATGATATTCCCAGGTATTTGGTTTACACATCCATTCCCTTGCATGCGTATAGTACCTGCTCCTGTACAGAAAACCACTCTGAACCTGTCTCAACATTGCAGAAGGTATATATAGGTTTACTAGATACTGCTTTCATTTTTTTCAGCCTATACTGAATCTGCATGTCTGTCATTACAGAAGATGTTGTCAATTACACAGAGACCCAAGTAACTACAGCCAAACACGTATTGTGGAAGAACTTATTTATATATGCAAGTTGATCTCTTCTATGAGAACAATCTCTAAAGATACTTCCTAAGAGACAGTTGCTTCTTACCTGTTTTGGGTTTGTAAATCATTTCACCACGCACCATGTGAATTGTGATCATAGCCATAAGTATGGACACAAATGGGATAAGAAAACCAAGGTTCCTGGCCACAGACTGCTGGATATAAGAGATACTGACAAAGACAACCGCTGAATTTAAGTTAATCAACCAATAAAACCTAGTACACAGAGACAGAGAGAAGAAACAAAATTGGAGAAGCTGAATAATTTATAGACTTTACAGAATATAAAATTTAAAACAAGATACTAAATGCACAGTAAATATAGCAACCATAGACAACATCACATATTGACACAGAAGTTGCATTGACACAGAAGTTGCACCAAATTTCACTTCAATGTTTCAGGTCCATGAGGTAAACAATTAAACTAACTGTACTAGGGCAGTGGAGCTGAACAAATTATCAGTCTAGTACCAGAAATATTCTTGTGGGTAAAAAGAATATATCAGCATCTACCATTTACACTTTTAATACCTGATAATGTAAGCTTTATGTATGCAAAATAATGAAACCACATTTTAAGCTTAACAGAGAAATAACAATGCATATAGCAACCCTTCAATTATTTCCTCTGTGGACCAGGTGTCCACATTATATACACTGAGAATTTTACTTCACTGTTGTTCTAATCTGATCCTATAGACTCAAAGCCTGGTAGTGGATTGAGGGTACCAAATATGTCATCATTTTTGTGGCTAGGTGTTCTAAAAGGAACCCAGCTTCTGCACTCTGAGGTCTCCTCAAGAATGCAGTGCTGATATAAACTGAAATGTTGTTGTGAAATGCCCAGAAGAAAGTGATTTTATTAAAATGTCTAATGGGAATTTATACATTATAACAACTTAAGTAGTATTATCCAGATGACTTTTAAAAGTATTCTTAATGTTTACAGAGTATGGACTTTTTTTTTTTTTAAACACAATATAACAATCAAGATGAACTTGCTGAATGAAAACAGATCTAGATTTTAAAAAGCCTTGAAAACATTCTAAAATTGAACTTAACACTTTTTGGATTCATTCTGAATACTGAATAAGTATATATTCTGAGTACTAAATAAATATTCCTGCCACTTGAAATACTATTTGCTTTTATTTTTTAAGCACATCAAGCTCTAACAATTTAAGTCTTGATTTATCTAGACTCAGACCTAGAATGAGAATGGGCCAGTATCCAAGCTATATATTTTTCTGTACTACAACGTTTTAGGAGGTGGTAAAATTTTTCAGAAGCACTATGGAATTCTCTGCAAAGACAAGGTGAACAAAAACAGAACGGCTAGAATGAAAAAGAGAAGAGAAATACTACTGGTCCCATATTGTCTGATTTTTTTTTTTTTTTTTTTTTTTCCTCCAGCAGATCAGTAAGACAACACTGATAATTTATCCTTAGTCTGGACTGTACCCTTCGCACTTATTCTTTACTCCTGTAGACAGAATTTGTTTAGGTGGTCACAGCCATAGATCATTCCAGAGGTTAAACCCAGACCCTGATGTGCAAAGCAGTCATCTAATTCAATTCACGAAGACAACAGGTAATTACAAGTTTGTACTTCACTATTTATTTTATCATTAACACAGTAAATCTGTGATTTGTTTTGAAAAAAAAAATTATAACTTGTCTCAGAACATAGGCTCATCAGGAGTATGCAATCTCCTCTTTTCATCTATTATGTTAAAATTCAGTCCTGTGAAAAACACCTACCAATAGAAAACAGGCTACCAAGGGAAAATGCTTATATTCTGAGAGATTATAACAAGATTAAGATCACTAGGAATAAAACCCCATTTAAAAAAATCTTGAGATTTCAATCAAGTAGCCCTTCCTTGGATGTCATCACAAAAATTATTTCTTAAAATCACACACATGCCTTTCTTAATATTTCCAAAGCCCCAAGAATTTACCTATTTGGATTCCCCCAAGGAACTTTTTATTCATGTTATGTCTCCTTTGTAATCAACACTGAGAAATTTCACTTTGATTAAAAAAAAATTCTGAATGGCTAAGACCACAGTACACCAAATTCTCTAGAGCTATCTTTCAGAACAACTGATTGCTCTCCAGTCTTAATCCCCCAGAGTCTTATTTAATCAAAATTATGTTGCTAATTAAGGATTAAAAAGTAAAAAGGAAGGATTTTTTTTTCCCCATCTCTCCTATGGGCAGGTCAAGGAGAGAGAATCTGCTCTAAGGAACTAAACAGTCATCCACCTTTGGTAAAGATGCATTATTCACTCAAGTTTGAATTTAATTCAAAACTCTGATATTAACATAATTGGAGGAAAACAGAATAGCCAGGAGAGCCATTCCCAAAGGAAGAGAGATCTGATTCATGATCTTCATTGATTCCTCAACATTATATTGTCAATATGCAAATGTGCCGTTTTAATTTTAAAAGTGTGCATGCATGGGGAAGGGAAAGAAAAGGGGGCAGTTTAGAGCTTGTTTCACCCTGCCTTAAAGCACGAATCCAGAAGTTCCCACTGATACTTCTTTGATCCTCATTCCATAGTTTAACCAGAAAGTAAAAGTGAATGTTTAGTGCTACAAAAGTGGTAAGTAAATGCAAATATATGACCAAAAGCGATCCCTCTGACAAACAGAGAGGAATAGTTAATTGAAACAAAAACAAACAACAAAAAAACCCTGATTTTTTAGGAAGCATTTTACCTCCCAGAAATTTTTCTCAATGTTTTCCTGAAAAAATATGAAATACTCCAAATACTACAAATGTCAAATAGTTTCTCAGGCTAAATCTTCACAGTGGCCAGGCTGAAATAATACAGCAAATCCTTACCACTGATTTTAGTGGTTAGAGGCTACTAAAAATACTTAACAACAATAAACCAGAAAACTACTGCTGTCTGTCACTTCTAAAAATTCATTCTGATGCAAACTTTAATGTATTATTGAATTTTGCCATTGTCAGTGAGTAATAGCAAAATATCCTCAAGGTATAGACATGTTAAAGGTAGAACATTGTGTTCCATTTGGTTTCCTAACAGCAGCTATGTTATCAAGTCTGAATATTTGGGCAAATCAATTCATCCTAATTCCAACTGAAGATTTCTGATGGAGGCCAAAATAGATGATCACCTTTAGCCAAATTAGAACTATAGCAAAAGCTTTTTACAGAAACTCTTGGAAATTATTCCAAAATCTAAAGTTTCTGCAGTTTAAACAGAAATCCCAAAACAAAACCCACCATCTTGGAATCTGTCTTGTAAGTCTGAAAGTGAATTTCAAGGCAATGCTGTATCATCCTCTACAGATATTTAGCTAATATTTAGTTACTAACCAGTTGAAAAAAGAAAGAAGTTCCTTTGGTCCACAGTCCTCAAGGTTGTACGCACTTAATGGACAAACTATAGCTCTTATGCCTCCTATTCCCAGGCTAGCTGTGAGTAGTGCAAAGTAGAATACTATTTTCTGCTCTTTTTTTGTTAGCGTATGAAGAAGAATGTGTCGTTTGTCAATGTAAATGTCTTCAAATGGGAAAGCCACAACAGGTAGCAGGGCTGTTCCTGGAATGGGAGGAAATTATTTGAAACAGATTAAAATCAGACTGATAAATTAGAATTTTTAAGCAATTATGTTGAAAAGACATGAAAAAAATCAAAGACAACAGATGATTGCGAAGAGAAAGGGTCTTACTCTCATACAGATCTAGAACCTTTCTGGGTATCGCTAAATATAGAAAGGCAAGATGAGGCCTCTGAGAAAACACTTCTGCCCTAAATGCTTGTAAGGATTCAGGTCCTTCAATCAACTGAAGAGCTCACTCTGGAAATGCAGCTCTTCACATTGTGCCTTCTCCATTGCCTGTCTGTAGAGGGCAGTAGCTCTCCACTTCGCAGAAAGGACCAGGTGAGGCATGTAATTTGCCCGACAAAAAAAAACAAAACAAACAAAC
>CM021765.1:66481511-66569339 GCA_011076525.1 Nettapus auritus
CCCCCCCAAGAAGTTCACCTATAGGAGCACTGCAATGAATTGCTTTTACCAGCTCTAGACTGCAATGCAAGTCTTTCAGATTTGGTCAGCTACAGATTCTGAGTTTTAATTGAAAGCTAAATTCAAAATATAGCAATGTGCATACACCACCAATGTTAGTGAGACTAAGACTATGACTATGCATTAAACAGATGAGAAATATATAATGGTCTATCAAAAAAAGTTTTGATGAAATGTTCAGTTTAAAACAACACCCAAAACCATCAAATTCTGTCAGTGTCACTGGTCTCCTAGTTTAAGATGTGTATTGAAAGGACAAATTGCAGAAGCACATTCCAACCCAGAAGGCCATGGGGGGGGGGGGGGGAAAGGAACATAATAGTCATTTTTCCAGGCTGCTTGCACAATGGTTTTTCAGTCAACTCAAGGGCATTCAGGAAACTAGAGAAGATGATTTCACGAATGATTTTTTCCCCTTAGCTTGTTGCATGTCTAAACATCATCATGGCTAGCTATTGCAGAAGTCACGCCTGCTAATCCTCAACAATTGGTGCAAGAAGAATTTCTATCTGCTCAGTTTAACCAACAGAACAACCACCAGCTGTGAAATGCACTAATCTCTACGGAAGAGTCATACTTAGTTTGAGCAGTGCCCTTATACAAAAGATCTTCAGAAAAACAGGTGGGGAAGATTCAGAATGTGCTATCAGAAATCAGGCTCTCAATATAGGTATGAGGATATAGCCTCTGTACTTACAGCAATGTTTGTTCATACTGATGTGTACTTAAATGCATCTTTCCCACTGGTCCAACTAAAATACACATAAAACCTTTACATTCAATAAAAATCTTGGTACCAACAACGGGGATCTCAGTTGGGATTGGGATTCTGATCTCTCTCTCAAACTGACTAAAGTCTCACATTTGCCCCCAAACACTAGTAGTGATGTATGCTTGTTAATGTGACCAATTTTAAGAAAGAGATGAGCATCTCTGTTCTGAATAGCTAAGCCAGTCCAGAGGAGTAAAGTTCATGTGCCAGCTATCCATAAACCATACATGCAAATGTTTCTTAGTCTTTTTCAAAGTACTGCCTCACAAAACGACATACACAAAAAGCTACAAGATATTTTACAGAAGAAAAATGAAGTAATTAGCTATTAGTTAAGTTGACCAGGAGGCTGGAGAAAATTATTAAATTTCAAACTGTTCAGCAATGTATTTCTGTAATACAGTTATTAAAACATTAAATAGTCACCAGGCCGTCACCTACCTAGGAAGTGTAGAAACATGCAGATGCACACAAGCTTGGTCCTTCCCACAAGGCATTCAGCAAGCCAGCCAACCAGCACTGGCGTCAACATGGAGGTGCCTACAAAGCACATATTGACAATAGCTGCCTGGTAGTTACGATAGCCAAGTCTGACAGTGCAAAAGAGGATCATGTTGCAGACAATGCCAAAGAACGTGAATCTCTCACACAGCTCCACCAGCAGCACACAAATGGCCTCTTGGAGTTTCTTCTCAGGCTGGGACATGTTTCCAGCATGGTTGCGTCTACTGGGTGTCAGTCTTTGCTCCTTGTCAGCAGCATCAACCCAAAGCTGCTTCTCTTGAACCTCTCCGCTGTCTGCACCAGGCATTCTTGACTTTTTCAGGGTGGTCTGCATAGGGCAGCTTAAGTTGCAGGTATACTTCTGTTCTCCTCCACTGCAATTAGCAAACTGTTAAGGCTCTCGCTTTGAATTCCACACTTCACCACTACAATTTCTTAGGGCAGCTGTCACATTTGTGCTATTATATATAGGATCAAAAAGCATTAAATAAGTAAACAAATCTTCTCTATCAACATTTCAACTTCTACATTTAGCAATATTCAGGTATTCAATCCATTTATTTAATTAATGAAAAAGATTTTTCCCCAAAATTATATTACCTGTTAAATTATGTGAATCCAATACAGTATGTGCAACTCTATACATATGTTAAAGATAAAGGTCTAAATACATGGGAAAGCTAACATTATTGGAATTCAAATAATAGATCAAGAAAATAATTTGGATAACATAAGATGGTGTTTTAATTAGAAAACAAATGAAAAAGCAAGCACTTTTTTAAATGTTAACAATAACTAATCTATTACATTTGTTATATTTGGTTGAAATTTAGATAAGAAAGTTAATTGTAAAAATACGTAATGCCACTACATTTAAATTAGAGAAGCAAGTTTTAAAAGAAAATAAGTTAAATACATTACCAAAGAAAAAAAGCAATCTGAAAGTAACCTAAACCAAAACTATTTTTCTAACCAGATATTGTGCTACAACGCATCATACAGGACAGAAGCACAAACCATACACTCTCTCAGCAAAAAGCAATCACCAGCTTGATTGGTAATTAGAAAGAGCCAAAGTTATAGTGCTTTTTAACACTTCTGTGGATAATACTTTATCTACAGAGAAGTTTGCAGATTTCCCAGATCACTTTTTCCTTTTTATGGAGCTCATTGAGATCACTAACACTTGTTTAAAATACTCTCAGATATGAATGAGAAGTATTTTGCACAAACATAGACGTATACAAGGCAGTGGTAAATCAGGCCTGCTTCTCTAAACAGAGCTCTCAACACCCCCAATGGCACTTTTTGAAACATCATCTCTGCTGTTTTTTCCCCATCCATCTATATAACTACTCAAGTTTTACATCCTCAGATCTATTAGGATTCCTACATCCCAAAATAGATGCACAACAGTATATAATCAGTATGGATAAGGACAGATTCCAAAATTACCTCCAAAAAATTCTCAGTGTTGCTGTCAAGTTCTGGTTTACTTCTCCAGCTTGTTTCTAATGCATCCATGACTCATATGCAAAAAGTGGGAGTTTTGAAACCTAGGCTCAAGTAGTAAGAGACTGCTCCCTAAAATAATTCCAATATTTGCATATATTTTAATCTAATAAAAGTCTAAAGCCAGAACTCAGACACCAAATAATTTCTTTTTTTTTTTTTTTTTTTTTTTTTTTTTTTTTTCTCCTTCCTCTCTCCCCTCTCCAGAGATGTCCAGTTGGGGATGAAAATGTCTGTAGAATGTAACACAACCAAGAACAGCTTCTGTCTTCTCACCTGTAGCAGATGATGTGATCATTATTTAGACCAACCAAGCAGAGAAATCCAACCTAAAAATCACTTGTAATTCAGTTTAGTTTCTCCATCAAAGCCTAGTGAAGCAAACTCTAAATCCAAATACAAGTGACAATAACATTTTGACTAAGAGGCAAATAGATTTATTTATTTATTTATTTTGCATGATGCTACTCTTATCTAACTATTCATGAAGAAAATTCTTTATTTTATAAAAAGAAAATATGACTATACTTCAGAATCAGAGAGAAAGAATTAGGATAACTATACTCTTACTCCTATTACTCCTATAGGTATTTCAATAATAAATAGTCTGTTTTCCTACAAAATAGTTTTCTTTAGAAGTGTAAAGTTTACCTGTTCTCATGGGTGTTAGTGATTCAAAGTAAACCATATCATGGTAACCCCTAGAGACAAGAGTTACTAGCTAGGATAACTGTATCCTAGTTCTCATGTGGTTTCATTTACTCTAATATTGGGTAGCAAATGAAGAAAAATGAATAATTGGTTGACCCTTATAAATGCCATAGAAAGGAAGAGCTGGGTGATTTTCATTGTTGTTTAGTTTGAATTGCCTTTGCATGTGGCTGTTATAGGTGTGGTGGTTATGACAGTCACAGATCACAATCAATAAATTAGTTAATATCCTCAGCACTAAGACCATATACTACTTCACAGAACAATGTGATCTTTCTTGATTTATTTATTTAACCACTTTTGCAGCAGTTATAAGTTATCCAATTCCTTGATGTGGTTTTAATTGAGTTTTAGTTTAATCACCTGGAAATCACTTGTCCTTAATAAAAGAGGTAGTAGGACTACATAAAGTAAAAATTGAAAAAAATAGATTCAACTTCCAATATGAACTTTAAAACAAACAAACAAACAAACAAACAAACTGTTGGTGTCACTTTGGCCAATATCCTGTTTATTATCTCCTATTTCACAGGGGGATCATGAAACTTTTTCTACTTAAAGTCTTATCTTGGACAACCACTTTAGAGATTTTTGCACTGCCTGTCACTGCAGTCTTGGAGGAACACTGCACAGATAACCATAAATCAGTAGTGGGATGAACAGGTACCAATTCCAGAATATAATAGTGTTTGTCTGGGAGTTCACTGCATCTGAAATCTGGATCTGATGCTTCTGAAGAACTTTGTGAGCATCAGAAAAAAATGTGGGCTAATATTTGCCTGAATATTTGCTTGACTACATACAAAACCCAAGTGCTCTGTCAACAATGTAAAAGGTCAACCAAGAAACTCAAATGCAGTCATGAGGAGGTTGAGAAAGTTCATTTGTGAAATCTGTTAGATTAACAAATCTACTCTAATAAAACTGTTTTGTATTTCATTAAGATATATTACATGTTGTAAAAGTACGCCTTGAAGGCTGAAAAGTAGCATCTATGAAGTAAACATTTATTAAAATTTTTGATCATATGAGAAATCCTCTGGGGAGTTCTGGAACTATGGCATCACATCACACTTGGATAACTTTATTCTCCCTTTAGTAATTATTCTTGCAAAACTTTCCACACTTTAATCAGATGCAGCTTGGAACACAAGCGCAGTTCTGCCTTGCTGCAGGAGAGATGTAACTCCTACTGTCTTGTTCCATGGCAACTTTTGTCTGTGAAAGTGCAAGACCAGCATGATAATTTTTATTTATGGAAAGGCTATGTTTTAAGAAGTATATTTGTTTATTTTTCCTTTTGTAGTCATAATTAAATAGAATGTAGGAAAGATATTTTTCTTTGTTCTGCCAGAAGGTAACACTCCAAGAAAGTGAATTGAACCTTTCTCTCAGGAATGCGTAGGAGTGCAGAAAGCTTTCTCATTGTTGTTGTTGCAAAAAGCTTACTGTTCTCTGTTTGTTCTATGGAAGAGTGATGCAGCCATTTCTCCCTGAGTCCTACATCTTCTCTAGTCTATTTTTTTTTCTTTCTCCTTCCCCTGCTCAAGCATGGAATGTGGCTAAAGGATAGAACTGACAGCCAGCAAAACCTCCATAGCTTTTTTCCACAGATTGCCTCTCTGTGTGCAAGCTGTATTAGTTTGCTGGGGTCTTGCTCTCTCCATCTTGACAACAGAAATTGCATTGAATTACTTCACAGAAGTGCTAAAGGTTTAATTCACTAAAACTTACAGTGGCCTTCTAATTCTCAGATAGAGAGCATTACAGAAAGACAAAATATTTTTATGAATAAACAATGCTAAGCCTAAGCTGCAAAGGCAGTCAAAGAGCGGACAAGATGTATCATTAAGTACTCAAGCAAGTGCAAATGCAAGAAAGTACAAGATGTGGACATACTGGAGTGAGTCTAATGAAGGGTCATGAAGATGATGGATGAAGAGAGCGTAGCATATCTCTTTGATAGAGGCTATTCAGCTTGGAGATAGCTCAGGGGGATCTGATCAGTGTGGATAAATGTGTGTTGTGGGGGATGTAAAGAAGATGGGGCCATGGTTTTTCTAGTGGTGTCTAGTGATGGGACAAGAGGTAAAGGACACAAACTGAATTATGGGAAACTCATTTTAAACATACATGAAAATGTCTGGGGTCATCAAATATTAGAAGAGGTTGTTCAAAAAGGCTGTAGAGTCCTCATCCTTGGAGATATTCAAAACCCAACTTGACACAGTGCTGAGCAACCTGCTGCAGGTGATTTTGATTTGAGTGAGGGTGATGGACTGGAGGATTGCCAGAGGTTCTCCCAACCTCATGCATTCTGTGATTCAAAGCAACAACAATGAATATTTTGCCAAAGTAGAATCTGCGGAAGAGGGTAATGGAGGCAAGAAGAGAGGTTCTTGTCCTGTTGCTGGGTATGGCCTAACTGAATGGAGAGAAAGGTTTCCTAACTTACTTTTTAAAATATATATATATATATATATATTTTCCCCAGGGAGATGGTTTTAAAATTGCTGATTCTCAAACCATTGCTATAGATGAGAATTATTTTGGCATGATTGCCCTGTTCCTTCAAACTGCACATCTTTTATTTTGGGGATTTTGTTCAAACATACATAATTATCTATGCTAAGCAGTTTTTCTTATGTTCTAAGGCTCTTGTCTTATTACACCTATTTGACGGTTTTATAATTCAGGAGTAATTGAATTGCAATTATTTTTCATGATGCATGGTACAGTTTTATATCATGTTGTTGGCAGATATTCTTTATGATGTCGTTTGGTCTAATGGGAAAATTAGAAGTAGCTCTATCATATAGAAAGATGGCTTTTTTGTGTCATGTTATAGTTTGAAGATGGCACTCAGGATATTTTCTTTTGACATATAGATTTTTAGGTACAGACTGAAATGAGATTCTAAAGCAGTGTGCACAGTTGAGACAATATTATCTGTACATCCAAGATTATTTCAACTATTCTTCCATAGTGACAGTTCATTTATATTCAAGTCCATTTAGTAGACTGTGGTTAGTGTTCTAAAATACATGTATAAGTAGTACATACTGGGAGAGTTTCTGCACTAAATTCATCCCTGATCCAACCTAACTGGTTTCAGAGAAGCCGTTAAAAGGTGTTAGCATCTTTTTTAGGAGCAAATATTCATCAGAATAGGGGATTGGCAGTAGATCTCCCACCTCATTGAATAGCTTTCCAAACACCATAAGGCCCAGTCTCTTAACCTCTCCTGCTGGAGCTGTTACACAAAGAGTAAAGCTTTATGAGTGGTAGGGAAGATGACTTGGTAACCTAGAGATTAGGGTTGTTCTCCTCTAATCTGGGGAGAAGTAAATTCAAGGCGCTGTGTCAATGAATAGTTAATTATGTCAACAGAATTGATAGTCCTCAACAGCCAGGAGCAAGAAACCACCATCTGAGAAAAACACAGTTTGGCACATTGGAGAATGGTAGAAAATGAGAACTGAATGCTAAGAGCCAGCAGAGCATCCTTTTACAAAGGGAAAAGAAATACTTGGAAGTTTTCAGTTTTGCCTGTGAAATAATATTTGGAATCTCACAGATTTTCATGGGATGGGACAGTGGTCATATGAAACCCAGATCATCTGTCCATATTAAAATCTCATGAACAGATGATCACATAGAAGTTGATAACAGAATGTTTCAGATAGATAGCTATCTTGAAACATATTTTGTTTCCCTCATCTGTTCATACACATTTCAGCCTTGTAAACTGATACAGGAAAGAACACGTAACTTATTTATTCAGCTGCAATGCTGCATGTCCAAAAAGCTGAAAATTGTGTGAATTACTACAGACCCTGTCTGTAGCACCTTGTGTGGTCTGGAAGAAACTGGCAGGGCTGATAATGCTTCTTCTTGTGAGGGCCAATATTTTTATTATTATTATTATTATTTTTTTAATGGAAGAACAGAGTTTTCAGTTTTTACGAAAGGTACCAGCTTTGCCAGCAGGCCAAGGGAGGTGATCCTTCCACTCTGCTCAGCTCTAGTAAGGACGCAGCTGTCGTATTATGTACAATATACTTCATTGTCAGAAATTTGCCTAAAATTAATGACATTGAAGTTATACTCCAAATCAGGGAATATATACACTATTAATGTTTCAAAAATAGCTCTTATTCTTGCTTCTGCTTTTTTTACAGTTTAAATAAAGGCAGACAGGTTGAAATTTTGTACCAAGTATGATCCAAACAGTTTTTTTTTGTTTTGTTTTGTTTTTGTTTTGTTTTTGTTTTTTTTTTTAACAGTTTCAAGATCAATCTTCTAGATGTAGGTCTGAACTGAAACCTTGAGTCAGAACATGTCTGGGCAGGTTTGGATCCTGATGTGGTCTTCCAAGTGCAGGCACTTCTTTAAGCTTTCTCTTGTGTTTGGTATTTAATGTAGAAATTACATGCTTCTGAAGTGAGAAGGCACATTTCTTAGTTTTGCTGGCACATGGTTATGTTACCTGTATTTAACTATTGTCATGACCTTTGGCTGAAGTCCCAGAACACCCAATTAGCAAGCTACAACTAGTACAAAATACTATTGCTAGAATCTAATCCAGTGTAAGGAAGGGTAAATATGTAGCTACAGCTATACTTTTAATTATGGAAATAAGAAATGAAAAGCTCTTTTAGGATACTATTGACAATACAGTTCAGGTTGAGTTTTTCCTGTTTTTAATCCAGTGTTTCTGAAACCCTTGTGAAGAAAAATAGGCCCAAATAAAAATTCTATATCTAAAGTCCCTCAGAGACTGGGAATGAGGCTTATCCTTCATTCGCAACAGGTAGGTCATTGGGAGTTTCTCTACTTGCTGGGAAGGACTGTTCCATGTTACTCCCGTATGGTTAGATGTAGATATACATACATCCTAAGAAGCCTTTTCCCTGCTCATCTTCTCCCTGGATGGCACAGTGAGATAGGGGCTGTGCAGAGGCCTATATCTCTCCATATTGTCCTCTGGGATATTTACAGCCTCCAAAAATTAGTCCAGTAGCACACAAGAACCTCAGCAAAAGGTAATGTCCTTGGTCGAAGCATGAGCCTCAATGTGCAACTGGTTTGCCTCATTAGAGGCACTCAAGCACTTCCAGTTTTCACATAAATCCCAAACTATGGTTGCTTGGTGCCCACAGAAAGGTATAGGATGCCCTTAGACACCAATCTTTTGTCACCTAAACCTCCAGATTCCAACACAAACCAAGTCATCTGCTGATTGTTTATGAGTTTCACAAACGATATACTGAAATGCGGTCACTGAATCCATCTAATACTTTCTTCCTACAGTTCTCCAAAGAGATTTCAGTGGGGAGGCTGAGTACAGTGTACCTAGGTGAAAGGAGAAGAACAACTTGGATTCACTCTGCTCTCTAGCTTTCATTAGTTAGCTGGAGTAAAACTAAGCTTATAAAAAAGCACCCTGAGTTGTCTTTAAGGCATGTGTGCTACTGATTTAACACTGGACACAAAACATACTAGTTTCTGTAACATGATAAAAGTGATTTGGCTATCATTTCAACCAAAGCATGCTTTTTCATTAAAGTAATGTCAGTTGCTTTGTTTTGAAAACATCAATATGTAGAAAAAGAAGAGTGGTTCCAGACAGCAAGTTAGTAAAGAGGGAAAATAATATGTTGCTATCAAAAGTATATAAATGATAAAAATAAAAATAATAAGTACATGTCTAAGCAGTTTTATTGCAGATGCATGATTTTAAAGGCACCCTCACGTTCTCAGTAAAGTGTGCTCAACTCCAGCAGGAAGGTGCTCTTGAAAATCAGTGGACATTATGACAGTATGTTCAGTGGTTTGCACTGATGATACATGAGACTGAGAAAATTTTGTTAACTCGTAAGTACGGGCATCTAGATTTAATTCCTCTGGATGTCTTGCCACTGAACATGGAAGGTGGAAAAAAATAACCTGACAATAAATTTCAGCTTAAACATATTGGATTAACTTTTCAAGCTTCAGCTACTGCTTAACCTGGATGATATTGACTGAAACAGACTAAAGAAGGCTGACATAATCCTTTCTACTGGTTGAACTGGTGGGTGCTGGGATGCCTGTCCCAGGGTAGTGACGTCCTCAGCTGCAAAGGTTTGTGAAGGGAACATCCATGCCTAAAATGGTGAAACCGATACATCATGTAACTTCATAGCAGGCTGTACTTCTGGCCTCTGCTATTCGATGACTTGAATGCATGCTTTTCTGACTACTTACAGCAATTGAAAGATATCACTGCATTTCCAAAAGTATAATTACTTCAATAATAAATTCCACTCTGTGAGATCTGAATTTGTATTTGGATTTTTTTTTTTTCATCTTCTGCTTAAATATAAACTATAACCATCAATGACTGTTACACCTGCTATTAAGTGCTCAGGCAGAATGCTTGTCATGGTTGATACAAGAACTGCCTGCAATATCTGTCTGTTCAGTCTTCAAAGCGTGGAAGCAATTTGGGAAAATGAAACCCCAAATAATATTTATTAACCTTTTAATGTTTGATACAGCCTTAAGATTAAGTGTTGGTTTTTAAACACTGGATTTTAACTTTCACTCTTAATTGATTCTCTGTTTCAGGATAGAAATACAATTCTTACATGGATTACACAGTATTTAAAAATAATCCCCTGAGGTACGCAGTATAGTACATTTTGAAAATCCCTCACCCCTCCTTTTTTTTTCTAGAGAGGTGTGCTTGAATGTGTGATTCCAAAACAGTATAATCAGACCAAATAGCTTTATCAAAGATAGCAATTCAAAGCTTTTAGTGCAAATGCTTACACTTAGAAATTCTCTTTGTAAGATTGTGTTTACAGACTCTGCCACAATAGGTAAAGGAACAAAAATACCTTTGATGATTTAGCAGAGAAAAGGGTAGTACTGAAAAAGAGATGAGAAAGAGTGGGATGCAAGACATTATTGAAAAATAATTGATACTGTTACAGGGAAAAAAAATGAAAAAGAAGGACAAAGAGAAATAAATTTGGTTTTGGGTGCTCACATTTTACAATTAGATACACAAGCGTTTGTGCCTCAGTAAAGTTTTGTCATGTTCATACTACATATTGACCTAAAACCACATCTCAGTTCCTTAGATTTCCTCCCTCTTGCTTTCTCCTCGACAGACTTTTTAAAGATTTTAGATGTGAAATCTCTTGCTGAGATGTACATCAAGTAATTATATTTCTGACTGAACAAATGAAGGTGGAGGAATGCAAACTAGGTTTTGGTTATCACACCAGGATGTAACAAGAAAAGAAGAGCAAAAGGATCCCCTAATTTCCTTATCCAGTTCCTCTGGCCAAATTGGAAATGCCAAATAGAAACTCAGGTGCAATGCAATGCACAAAGGAACCACACAGACTACAGTGTTTAGTAAAGTCATATCTCCAAAATGATTCTTTTCTCCATGTGTAAGGGTATGCATGAATTTTGGAGGTAAGACCTCAGGCTGTAAGAAAAATATGTCAGGAAGTGACCCAAGAAATCAGTCTGCACATGTATAAAAGGAACCAGTACCACAGAATCTTGCAAACAGAGTTTTAGTAAAGACAATGTTTCATTTTTACCACCACAGTTATCTCTCTATCTGCAATATGCAGTTCCCTTCAGTCCCCTTTGCCCAAACAAAGCACTACAAAAATACATAAGAAAACTGTAAGACATTAAGGCAAGTACTTTAGAAGCTGCAATTGCTAAACTTTGGATGACCTGTGCAGAATATGTTCAGACTTTTTTTTGTGTAAATTGTGAATAGTCTTTAATTAAAGAATAAAATTTGTTAATAATCTCAAAGCACAAGATGGGTTTATTCTGGGAATAACTGGCATTAAATGAAAGTTTCTATAAAACTCATCTCTATTTTATGGAGGTTGTGGGAAGGTTTACCCCTAAGGACTGACTCCCTGACTAAGGAGATCCAGTTGACTTCCACCTTTCCCTTCCTCTCTCCACCTTTTTCCATCATTATTCTTCTTCAGTCTGTTCCCAGACTTGTTCTTCCTCCCTTCACCACCTTTTTCTTAATTCTCCCATTCTACATCTCTACATCAAGAATTGCTGCCTTTTCTTTGATGGGGATGGAGAGGTAAAGAAAGAGGTAAAAAAAAAAAAAAAAAAAAAAAAAAGAGAGAGAGAGAGAGAGAGAGAAGCTGCATTTAATTTTCTTAAATATTACAATACTTTAAAAGTTGAATTATTACACTACTTGTCCACGTAGTATAAAATCTGACAGAATTATTCTTGTCAGGCAAGACTCCATGCAAAACTTGCCTACTTTCATGTCTGCCACTCCTGTGGCAGCCTGGTGCTGGACTGCCTTCATTCTGTCAGGAATTACATATATTTCAGAGTCTACATCGCTCTAACCATCTACCAGGCTTCAGGCCAACAGCTGGAGTTTGGAACAGCTAGAGCACACCGGGATGGGAACACTGCTTCCATCAGTGAGAACTTAAAATTTTTGGGCCTTCTTCCAAAATTGCCACAAACACAACTTCAAAAATATTGACTAACTCTGTCTCTACTTTTTTTTAACCCTTTCCACACTGCAGGCTGCATGGGTGCTATCTGGGATGGTTGGGAAATGGAGTTTTCCTCCTTGGTGTTCCGGTGCCCAGAGCCCCATCACCTTCTGATGGTTCAAAGTAGTAAAACCAGCAAAAACACATGTAGGTGCTGTATGTGGTCTGGTACATGCTTAGGAGCAGAGAGGGGATGGGGTGTATTCTTTGCAAATAAAAACTTCTGAAGATGCAGGTGAAGATCCAGCAATCCCTCCTGGGCACATAAAACTGTGATTTCAGAGGAATATATAGTTACTAAATACAGCCACATATTTAGCATATTTGGCAAGTGTTTCAAGGGATGAGGAAAGCTCTGCTGGTGCCAGCAGCTTTCCATAATTTCATCTTCAGGTTCCATGGAAGATATGCAATGAACTTATGTCTCCCAAATTACCATACCTCACTACAATAAAATAAATGCTGAATTCAGATATTTTTTAACATCTATTTATCATTGATAGTGTGTATAACTTGGTCTGGCTCCTTCCAAGAGAAAAGAATTATGCTTCTTGCTGAAAAAATGGCGAGGAGATGCTTAATGTGATTGCAAATAACTGTTAATATTCAGGCAGCTGATGGGGGAAAAAATATCAATGTTATATGCAGAGGTGCAGAGATGTTACATTTGTAACATAATCACCAACACAGCACTTGCAGCTCATGTTTGTTCACATACTGCAGAGGAATGTTTTCTAATCATCCAAAGAAGTTTACAGTGTTGTGTTGAGCTGACACCAGTTGAAATCAGGTCACCAAGCAAGGGACCATAATGAAAAATGTGTATAGCACATACGTGTGCTGTGCAAGAGGCTGCTGCTTCCAGTTTAGTAATGGAATCATGATGATTTTTTTTTTTCCCAGTGAAAGTTTTCGGCAGTCACACAAGCATGCTTTCATGGAGTTGTCGAGTCCTAAGAAGATCTAAGACTGAATCTTAAGTTTTACAGCTTTTTTCTGCTCATAGTCACAGTGTGTTTTACCTCTGGATTTTGCAGGTTGACCTCAGCAGGTATGACAGAGCTTGCCCTTCCCTGCGAAAGATGGATAAAATTGAATACATTGACTAAGACCAGGTGGGATTTTAAGTCCTTGGCACAGAATAAGGGGAAGAATAAGAGTTAGGTTTCGGAACATGTGTATGAAAGTAGCTATTAATATATTTGCTATGATTTATAATAGTGTTTTAAATGCATCTTATCAGAGCACCAACTGCTTTTCAAAAATTTACTTGTGATTTTTTAAATGTGTATGTATATCCAGAGGTTCAACCTGATAGTCTTCAAGAGCCTCAGTTTTCACAGGATATCTCTAACTAGTCACTTTCCAAAACATTGTCTGTTGCTAATTAAGTCTGGCACATTTCTGTCACATAGTCAAGGAATGTCATTTCCCACATTATAGATGGGTCAACTATGATCCAGAAAATTTGTGGCCCCCTTGTAAATCAACAGCAGGGACACACATATAAAGATCAGAGAAGAAATTACAATACAAAATAATGATTCACCAATGTTTTTCCAAAATCTCTACAAGCTGTGATACCAAGCTTTTTTATTCCCTAATCCGGAGCTGTGCTGACCATATCTCAAGAGTCATTGTAAAAAGATATATGAAGCTATATAGTTCCTACTCAGTGTGATTTTTTTTGCCAGTGAGGGACAGGATGCTTGTCCTCTGGCTGTTTTTCCCTGAATGTCAGTCCCATAATGCAACCAGGTTACCAGAGTAAATAACAACCTCTTAATTCTGAGGCAGTGTCTGTCATTTGGAGTATGATAGGATCACTTCATGTTCCTTTTTCTCAAAAATTCAAAGAGGATGTGTGGGTTTCCTGGAGATCCCGTTTTTCTTGTATAAAGACTATCTGTCCCATTAGTTAGGTATTTTAGCATATCAGGCACAAGAAAATACTGTCCAAGTATGTTTTCGTGTTTGTTGTTGTTGTTGTTTTTAAGTTGTTTAGACTATATTTTATTTTTTTCACCACACAAGAAAGTGAGTTCCTATCATATGTCACTTTGGAGAACATAACAGCTCTTCACTTCCTCTTTTTTAACTCTTTACTTCTTCAGGCTATTTAGTACTTAGCCTTTCCACACCCTGCATAAAATAAAGCACACTGAATATTTGTAAGAAAGAGAAAAAAAACAAAATCAAATTAATATTGCCACTAGTTATGGAACTTCAACATGGCAGGACTCCACAAAAAGCAAGCACATGGCAGTGATGTGTTCTCACTAGCTGTGAACTCCTCCTATAAAACTCAGGCAAACTACATGAAACCAGCAGAAAGGATTTCTTGGATTTCTGGTACTTTCAATATTGCTTCCAGGTCATAAGCATTCAGCTGATGATCCACTGAAAAATTCCATGCTTCCACTTTGCAGGAGTTTGTCACATATTTTGTTGTCCCCTTCAGTACCTGGCTGGGGATGGCTGGGTCACTGAGGAAGAAACCATCACAAAACTCCACAACACACCACCACGCCATTTCCAACTGGGCAGTTGTACTGGGTCTGGCTGGGATGTTAACTTTCCCTGCAGCAGCCCATACAGTGCCACGCTCTGCACTTGCAGCTAGAACAGCAGTGTTATCACACCAGTGTTGTGTCTGCTGCTGAGAAGTGCTGGCACAGCATCAGGACTTTCTCCAACCCTCCTGGGGGGTGGGCAAAAAAGTGAGAAGGAAACATCACCAGGGCAGCTGACCTAAACCAACCAAAGAGATATTCCATACCATATGATGTCACACTCAGCAATAAAAGGTGGAAAAAGGAGGAAGAGGGGAGGGGTGGGCTTTCATTGTGAAAACATCTGTCCTCCTCGCGAACAATGGCTACGTGCGTTGAGGCCCTGCTTCAAGGACGTGGTCAGGCATCGCTCATTTGTGGGAAGTAGAGAATAATTTCTTTCCTCTGCACTTCCACATAGCCTTTACTTGTTTTGTTTTGTTGTTCCCTTTCCCCCTCCCTTTTCCCCTTTCCCTTTTTCCCTTTAGTTGAATTGTTAATTAATAATTAACTTAATATATAATAATATATAATAATTCCCCTCACATACATATATTTTTCCCTTTAATTAAATTATCCTTATCTCAACCCGTGAGTTGTTCTTTCCTTTACTTCTTCCCCTTCTCATCTGAGGAGGGGGAGTGAGAGAGCGGTTGTGGTGTTCGGGTGCCCAGCACGGTAAAACCACCACAGCAGTGCACCCAGAAGCTAGGACAACATGTGAGCCTCATAGTAATACAGTACTTCAAAGTGACATACACCTTCACCTAACTAATAAACAAAATTATTCTAAGTGTAATGAGAGCTTTGTTAAAGTCTTATCTCAGTATACTTTTCTACTCAGCTGAATCATAGAATCAATAAGGTTGGAAAAGACCTCCAAGATCATCTGGTCCAACCACACCCCTACCACTAATGTCACCCACTAAACCATGTTCCTAAGCACCATGTCCAACCTTTCCTTAAACACTTCCAGGGATGGTGACTCCACCACCTCTCTGGGCAACCTGTTCCGATGCCTGACTGCTCTTTCTGAGAAGAAATGTCTCCTCATTTCCAACCTAAACATACCCAGGCGCAACTTGAGGCAATTCCCTCTGGTCCTATCACTAGTTATGTGGGAGAAGAGGCCGACCCCCAGCTCCCCACACCTTCCTTTCAGGAAGCTGTAGAGAGCAATAAGGTCTCCCCTGAGACTCCTCTTCCCCAGAGTAAAGAACCCAGTTCCCTCAGCCGCTCCTCATAGGACTTGTGTTCTAGGCCCTTCACCAGCTTTGTAGTCCTTCTTTGGACATGTTCCAGGGCCTCAATGTCCTTCTGGTAGTGAGGGGCCCAAAGCAGAACACAGTACTTGAGGTGCAGCCTCACCAGAGCAGAGTACAGGGCGATGATCACCTCCCTGGTCCTGCTGTCCACACTATTCCTGATACAAGCCAGGATGCCGTTGGCCTTCTTGGCCACCTGGGCACACTGCCAGCTCATGTTAAGGTGAGCATCAACCAGTACTTCCGGATCCTTTTCCTCTGCACAGCTTTCCAGCCACTCTGCCCCAAGCCTATAGCATTGCATATGGTTGTTGTGGCCAAAGTGTAGGACCCAGCACTTTGCCATGTTGAACCTCATCCCATTGGCCTCTGCCCATCAACCCAAACTGTCCAGGTCCCTCTGCAGGTCCTTCCTACCCTCTGGCAGATCGACACTTCCCCCCCAACTTAGTGTTGTCTGCAAACTTACTGAGTGTGCACTCAATTCCTTCATCAAAATCATCAGTAAAGATATTAAAGAAGATGGGCACCCAACACCAACCCCTGGGGAACACCACAGGTGACCAGTCACCAGCTGGATTTCACTCCATTCACCACCACTCTCTGTGCCCGGCCTCCCAGCCAGTTTTTAACCCAGCAAAGAGCATACCTATCCAAGGCATGGGCTGCCAGATTCTCCAGGAGAATACTATGGGAGACAATGTCAAAGGCCTTGCTGAAGTTTAGGTAGACTATGTCAACAGCCTCTCCCTCATTCACCAGTCGGGTCACTCAGTCGTAGAAGGAGATGAGGTTGGTCAGGCAGGACACATGCCTTTTGTGAACCCATGCTGGCTGAGCCTGATCCCCCAGTTGTCCCGCATATGCTGCGTGATTGCGTTCAAGATGACCTGTTCTATCACCTTTCCTGGCACCGAAGTCAGGCTGACAGGCCTGTAGTTCCCTGGATCCTCTTTACAACCCCAAAAATTTCTGCTATGACTCGGTTTCAAACCTAGGTTGCTGCGGCCAAAATGCAGAGTACGGACCACTATACAATCACGGCCATCCTGTACCTGGTGTCACCATTGAGCACAAACTTTTCTACTCCAGCTGGTAGTGAGGATCTGCTGCAACTCTAGCCTTGAGCTGGGAAGATACCGACCAGACAGTGAAAAGCTACCTGCTTTTCACTTTTTCTGCTCTGCACACCTGCAGATACTATGGCTCACCAACTACCTAAACTGTAATCATACAGCTCTTGTCATAAGAAATATATTGGGTAAGTTCGGGGGCAGGTTAACTTGCCATAGACTCATAAACTTTATGTATGTTTGTATATATATATATATATTTATATATATATATATTTGTATATATATATATGTATATGTGCTTATTACTTGAAACAGTTTCTATAAAAGTCTGCTTTCATCTTTTAAAGCAGTTCTGAAGTAAGCTAGATATCAATGATAGACACCCAGTAATGGGATTCTTTCTCTTCCTTTGTTGTTTTTGTTTTTCAGTAGAATGGGAGGAAATAAGTTCTCCAAAAAATCCCCATTTGGTGTTTCTAAATGCTGGTGAGGACAAGCCCTCTCCAGGAATTTAAATTCCACGGGTTTAAAGTCCATTCAGTCCTCTGCCTGTTGGCTGCAGCTACCGACAAAGACTTATTTAATGAGTGCCAATTGCGACAGCACATTTTGCAATGCTGAGGGACCAAAGGGTGCAAAACTTGCTCTGAGAAAAATGCCTGGTCTCCATAAGGGAGAGTGTTAGGGGGTTAAAAAAAAAAAAAAAAAAAAAAAAAAAAAAAAAAAAGAAAGAAAACAGTATTGAGGAACTTCTGCTGGATAAAGGCTGAAAAATATTTTAAACCTCATTAGAAATATAAAGTTTGCCTATTTCTCCTGTTTCATACACTGTTCAGGCAATGAACACATATGCTGTCACATTCGTATTTTACGGGCTCTTTTTTTTCCCAAACCTTCATACCTCAGACTTGAACTTTAAACTTGTGACAGTGTTATGTTCATTAGAATAAGAATCACTTGCTATTTCCATTGCAAAGCTCCCCCCAAGAGGTTATCTTAGCTGTTTTATAAATCATATCAGGAGGAAAGCTGGCATAAAGGTTGACAGCTCACTCTAGATAATCATTTCCCCTTCTCTTAAGTGACTTTAAGGAGAAAGGAGTGTGTAGCTTGCCAGTTCTGTTTTTAGTGGTCAAGTATCCACATCTAACCACCAGCAACATCCTGACTAAATTAGCTTTTAAGCATTTTACTGCAGTACAGGAAAATCACAGTCCTGCTCATAAGGAGAAAGACTCAAACATTCATCAGCCATCAGGCTGTATTTCCTTTGTCCTCCCAGTGCAGAGCTCATTACACACATTAATAAAACTAAATCCTGGACAGAGAGACTGAAGGAAAAAAAAAAAAAAAAAAAAAAAAAAAAAAGAGAGACCTGTCCCTTTAAAACTGCTCTACACCACCATGAACTGATTCCAGGCTTTTGAAATCAATAGGAATCTTTCCACATTTCTATTGGACTTTGGAGCCAGTGTTGTAGGAGAAGGGCTCACTATAGCAAGAGTAAAATGGTGGGTCACTGACAGTAGATGTAAGACTTTCTTGGAAGTTGGTAGTGACAGCAGCAAATATTAAGGAAGAAAAGGAATCTAGCAATATTGTTTAAAATGTATGCATGACTCATCTCCTAATCGTTGCATCTATCCCTGAAATTGTTGTCTCTTACTTGAATAAGGATAATAAGGCTGTCCTTATGGATAATCCTGAAAATGTGTATCAGTAACTAAGATATAGAGAGCTTATTTTCTCACTGTCTTGTAATACAGCATCAGAAGACAAATTCAATTCAATGCCATTGGGAAGAAAAAAATTCAACCCTGATAAAAACAATACTTTTGTACATGGCATATAATCAGACTTTGAAATTAATTTATTTTGGATGCCAAGAACTTGACAAGATACAAAAAGGGAGTGGACATTTATGCAGACAATGAAACCATGTGCAGTTGTTAATTATGTGGAACAAATGTTTTAAAAAGACATAAAATCTTATATTTCAGATATTTAACAACTGTAAACTCACCAGCCCAAACTGACAAAGACAAAAAGTAGTTTAACTTGTTTAGCTACCAATAAATAGTTAATTTTACTGGTGTAGAAATAAAGGAAGTTCTGAAAGTAGAGCAGAATCTGAATCTTATGCAATAACTTTAATGGAATACAGCCAATTAAAGAGATACTGCATAAAGCAATACCGCTTGCAGTTATTACTAATTCTCAGTGTTCTCGTCACTTTATTACGCTGCTCTTTGCTAGTACAATACCCCCAGGAAGCACATGAACCTTATATCTATTACACGCTGGTAGTTTCAGAGCTTGGCAGTCTATTCACATTGATAGAAGAGATTACTATTATCACTGAGTTACTTACACATGTAGCTCTTAAAAAGACAAAAGACTACACAAGACGCCACCCAGTAAAGTCGGTCACAGTTGAAGGCATGTTTGCAGATAGGGGTGAGGACACTGAACAGCTTCTACAATCACCTCCTTGCTACACAATACTGGCACTTAGTTTCCAGGGCGGTCAGGCTCCCTCCCTTAAGTCTGCATGAAGATGTTTTAAAACACACAGTTTCCTTGTATGGTACAAATCCACTGAATAACCAGATTTTGTTTGTTTGTTTGTTTGTTTCATTATAAATAACATGAAGAGTTATCATTACCAGTTGCAGAGCTGTGTGTGACTTGCTGTTAAGCAGGTTTTATTCCTAGCTCTCACCTGCCACCAGGTGAAATGTTGAGAAAGAGAACTAGGAGGCAAATACAAAATCAGTATTGTGTTTGCTCTAAAGGAAACAAGGAAGCAAGCTGCTGGAAGCAAGCTGAACCAAAGCTGCTGCATTTTTTCTTGGGCTTAACTTGTTTTCAGTGTTGTAACAAGTATTGCACTAACTGGTAAACTGTACATAAAGGTCACTTCATGCTCCTTGAATGCAAATTCATGGAAATGAAACTTGTTAGCTATTAAAAGGGAGCCCATGATGTGGGATATGAAGAACCATATCTAATTTCTAGAGAAGCTACCTTAAGAAGGTAAGGAGTTACGACTGGCTTTATTTTTCGTGAACTTCACAGACAGAGAAATACTGACATCTACAATGGGAATCTAGTGGAACAACCAAGCAGCTATTCCTGAACTTGCCCAGCATTTTTACTGAAGTTAAGACCAAAGAGTGTGTTTAACATGCAGGTCATAAAGAAAGTTGTTGCATCAGTGGGAGCTCCTGTCATTGCTGTCTTAAACTCCTGGAGACGAGTTTGCCTTGTGACTGGTGTAGTCACAGAAAACAATGCACTGTGGCTGGGTGCTGGGGTCAGTGATGAGCTTAGGACACAAAACAATAATCACCTGGGCCCTTGTTCCCAGAAGCACAAGTGATGTAAAGCATCTTTCAAGAAGACAGAGGAATTCTTCTCATGTTGGGAAATATATACATATATATATTTTCCTTTGCTTTGGACAAAGACCAGGGTGGTATGCTCTTCCACCTGTGCACTTCCCTGGCAGCTTCTGAGGACATGGCTTCATTTCACCACGTATGCTCTCTGAGAGAGAGAAAGATCATTCAAGTGTGTTAATAATTGTTTTGGACAAGAAGTGCCAGGGAAACAGCTCTATGTGTGGAGGTCTGTTTCAATAAGAGTTAAATATCATTGTGTCTAGAAGGCCATTTACATTTTGTGTTTGATTTGGACACTGGAGATGATATTATTCTTATAAAGATCTAGTTTACACAGAATTCATTACAATGTCTGATAAGCCAGCTACATCTCAGCACTCTGAAAGCATCGGGGTATGGGTATGGAATGAAAATTTTGCCTTGTTTACTCCAGACTTACCTTAAACTCTAACACATTTTGCATGGCCCTTTTGCATTTTTCTGCTATAGATGCCAAGCCATTAGTATACCTTCCTGCTTGTAATAACCTAAAATTAATAAATGAAATGTTTATTATTATGACCAGACTTCATTGTTTCTCGAATGTGGACAGTTCAATACAATTTCTAACCTGCACATGCTTGCTGCCTGGGGGATATGAGTCATGTTTGTTTTAAAAGAGGCAGCACTCACAGACTGTCAGTCACCTGGGTTATTAGAAACAGAGCACTTTAAGAATTACTCTGCCACCTCCTCACCTCTAAATATAGCTGGTGTGCGTGGGTCTAGGCGATTTAGCTAGTCTGAGAAAAGGTCTCATTCCAAATAATCAATTAAATATCCATCATTTTAAGAACTATGTGGGCCTCAGGCCAAATGCATCTTGGATGTAATACCTTTGACTGTTTAATGCTGATATTAATTATTTGTATTACAACTCCAGGTCCTACCTCAGAATGGGATTTCTTTTTACTAGCAAGTAACAAGGCCTGTTCCAAAGAGCGAGCTATTTAAGTAGGCATGATGGACAAAGAGCAGCAGAAGAAAACCATCATTATTCCCTGCTTCTCAGATGGGAGACAGAAAGACAGATTCAATGACCTGCCAAGGTTCACATAGGAAAAAGTAATTCATAAATCCTAGCACAAGGTCTTAAGCCATGAGATTTCTTCTCATTCTTTAATCAATAATAAAACACCACAGATGTCTAAGTATCTAATATCTACAGAATTGCTCTAAGGTCTGTATGCTTGATAAAATTAATTTCCATTCAGAGCAATGGAATGTGAGGACACTCTGTACTGACCAGAAAAGTAGGCCTTGCATAATCTGCAGTCTTCTAATATACTTTTAATAGAGAATGTAAAAATCAGGGATAGTCAAATTAAAAATAGGGGAAACAGTTGCCAAGTTGCTAAGCTAAAACCAAAATAACTGATTAAAGAAAAAAACAAATTAAAACAAAACAAAACAAAAAACAGGTCTAAAAAAGCAGACACTATGAGTGAAAACATTTTTAATGATTTTTCCTTTTTTTTAAAATTAGATAGTTGTTTGTCAGTGTTATGTGTTCTGTTGGCTTGAGCATTAGCGATGCACTTGGTCACATTTTTTAACTCCCTCATGGCACAAAGGACTACCAACAGAAATTCTCACAGAATCACCTACCTGAAGGATTTGAATTTCAATGAAAACATCAATAATCAAGGAATTTGCAATATGATCACAACAGTCAACAACACTGAATTGCTTATGCCAATACCTACAGGTTGTAAGAAAGAAGTTAAGCACTGTGGGAAAAGTTCATCCATACCACCCTCATAAAGGTTACCACAGAGAGCTTCCAAAAATACCAGAACTCCTTATACCCAAATCTCTCAGTCTCTTTCAGATTTTTCCACAAATGTAACAGGAATCATCACTGTGTTGTGCAGTATGTAATCCATCCTGAGCATGTAGTGGGCATAAAATTTGAATCTTCCCATCCCCCTCTATTTCTTGTTGAACTGGCTTTTTACTATTGCTCTAACTTAAGCCAGAATCTTACAATAAGTTATCACCATGCCTTAAATTGGGCACAGTACACACATTACTGACGTTAATGAAATTGCATAGCTAAACATATATATCCAATGTAGTTGTTGTGATAGGTATGACTTTGTTTTTAAAGCACCTAGCTTAACCGGAACATGCAGCTATTGCTCCAGTTAAAATATCAAATAATAGTACTCATGCTATTTTTAATAAAACATGCTACATTTATAGTACTGATGTTGCAGCAAAAAATACAGAAATTAAACCATGTTTCATTACAACCTATCTTAGTCCTCCATCCTTGTGTAGATGTAAATCAAACCAATTTAACCATCACTCTGCTGTAAGATACTGTAAGACACTACAATTCAATACTATTTTCCTCATTTCCAGTGTTATATAATAAACTTTGATTCTCTCAGGAATTTGCAGAGGGAGCTGATCAGTATTCCTTGTTAAAACTAATGAAAAAAAAAAAAAAAAAAGCAAAAAAAAAAAAAAAAGCAAAAATTAAATTTGTTACTTTATAAGACACATTGAGGTTCTTGGCAAGGACTTTCTTGATGGAAACTTTGTCCCATTAGTGTTTATTCTGATAAGGTATCTTTAACTGTTGTAGGGCAAAGTTCTTAGGAAATATATGCCATTGCTATCACTCTCTGCAGTTGTGAGACGTACCCTCCAGATAGGCCCTACTCATTCAATATCCACTCTGTGAATCTTCTTCATCACAAGGAAAATTCAGGTTTAAAAAAGGTGCCACTGCTTATGGCTAGGCTTATTCTTCAAAAGCATACAAATAACTGAAGTCTTTGTGATCCACTTACAGAACACTGGTAGCGATAAGGCATTTAGTTTACAGGTACTAGTTAGACAATCTCACTTCTGTGGAAGTGTTAAGGCTGCTTATTTCTGCAAGAATGGCAGTCAAAAGACTTGACTTTAAGTGAGTATCAGCCCATTAAATGATTATATTTTATGTGTTTCTGAACTTATAGTAAAAGAAACTTTCTAGGTGACTTGTTTATTCAATAAATTTTAGTAAAGGAAGGAAACGTGCTGATGCTCATGATTGAATGGAATGTCCATAGAGTTTAACAAGACCTTCTGTGGAAGACTGGTAGCAGAAAGATCACATTCAGGCAAATCAGGCAACTGTAATGTGCCCTTGACCTCCCTTATGTAGCATTAATATCAATTTATCTGCCTTGTCATGAGTAGAGTAGAGGGAATGCTGAGTGGTAAGTAGAGGTGATAAGAGTCCCTGAACTGGCTTCAAAAGTAGAGTGGGTATAACTTCAGACAGGCTTTTTAGAGCTTATAAATCAAACAGTACACCTGAAAATTCAGAACTAAATGACTGAAGTAACTTCATGAAAGATTTAAAAACAAAAACAAAAACAAACAAACAAACAAAAAAAAAAAAACATGGACCAAGAGTAATGGTGAACATACACATAATTTAAATATATGGTGCTAGAATGTGCCCTTGGGTTATAAGGTTATGAACGGTATGAAGTTCAACAAGGCCAAGTGCCAGGCCCTGCACCTGGGGCACAACAACCCCAAACAGGTACAGGCTGGGAGATGTGTGGATAGAAAGCTGCCTGTCAGAGAAGGACCTGGGAGTTTTGGTTGACAGTCGGCTGAATATGAGCCAGCAGTGTGCTCAGGCAGCCAAGAAGGCCAACAGCATCCTGGCTTGCATAAGAAACAACGTGGCCAGCAGGTCCAGGGATGTGATTGTCCCCCTGTACTCGGCTCTGGTGAGGCCTCACCTCGAGTACTGTGTTCAGTTTTGGGCCCCTCACTACAAGAAGGACATGGAGGTGCTTGAGCGAGTCTAGAGAAGGGCTATGAAGCTAGTGAAAGGTCTGGAGAACAAGCCTTACGAGGAGCGGCTGAGGGAGCTGGGACTATTTAGCCTGGAGAAGAGGAGGTTCAGGGGCAACCTTATTGCACTCTACAGGTACCTGAAAGGAGGCTGTAGCGAGGTGGCGGTTGGTCTGTTCTCCCACGTGCCTGGTGACAGGACGAGGGGGAATGGGCTAAAGTTGTGCCAGGGGAGGTTTAGATTGGATATTAGGAAAAACTTCTTTACAGAAAGGGTTGTTAGTCACTGGAATAGGCTGCCCAGGGAAGTGGTTGAGTCCCCATCCCTGGAGGTCTTTAAAAGACGTTTAGATGTAGAGCTTAGGGATATGGTTTAGGGGATGATTTGTTAGTGTTAGGTCAGAGGTTGGACTAGGCGATCTTGTAGGTCTCTTCCAACCTAGACATTCTGTGATTATGTGATTCTGTGATTTATGCTGCTGGACATTATATTTGACTTGACTGCTGTAGACTAGAAAGGCAATGAATAAACTGAGTGCATCATGCAGTGCAGTGCTAAAAGCTGAGAAAAATGAAAGCAGGATGGGAAAACACTAGACGCTCAAACAAGGAATAGTCACTCAGCTCTGTTACAAGTCTAAGAAGTTAAAGGTGAAATCCTGAAGCCTTACCTACAAAGAGCAGCTGGTTTCAGCACAAGGGAGGATAGAACTTGGCTTTTGCACTAGAGAAAGCTTAATGGATGAAGTTTCCTCTTCAAAAGGTTGCCCTTCAATAGGGATGGATCAAGTTTTTCTAAGACATGCTTGTGATAAAAACCTCTATAAATACCTGAAGGGACAATGTAAAGTGGATGGGGCCAAACTCTTCTCAGTGGTGGCCAGTGATAGGAAAATGGGTAATGGGTATAAATTGAACTACAGGAGGTTTCATTGCCATATGAGGAAGAACTTCTTTACATTTTTGTTGACTGGAACAGGCTGCCCAAAGATGCTGTGGAGTCTCCTTCTTTGGAGATATTCAAAACCTGCCTGTATGCAATCCCGTGTAACATGCTCTAGGTGACCGTGCTTGAACAGTGGGCTTGGACTTGATGATCTCTGGAGGTTCCTTCCAACCTCAACCTAGAAGGTCGCTGTATGATTCATGAACTTGAGCTTTTAATTGAGCTTAGATATGGAGCATAATGGGAAATGATATTTAACACAAGATCTAAAGTAGTTGGTCTTTTCATTAACTTTGGTAGACTTCAGATCACAATCTGAAAGATCGAAAGCTACTGCACAGAGTATGAAGCCCACAGGCTAGAAGTGGAGCATGAAATCTTTATCCCTACTATGAGCATGTCAGGATGACTAGTGACCAAAAGTTATCGTCTAACAATTAATTGTTCAGTTGGCTGTTGAAACAAGCTCAGGATCTTAGTTCATTTCCCAGCAAATGACAGTAAGTGACTGTCACACCAGTATTTTAGTCAGGTGTCACAGAAGGGATCAAGAACTGACTTGTCATCACTGACTAGTTCTTCTCTCACCTCTTCCTGTAGTTCATTCAGGTCGTTGTTGAGGTGGATATAACATGCCTTTCTGCTCCTGTCCTTGAAATAAGGAGGTGGGAACAACATACTAAATATTATCTGCCCTTTTAGGTATGTTGTCATTTACCTGCCCTACCTCAGGTTCAGTTAACTGATTAATCAGGTAACTCCCCACGCAGTACAAAGCCTTAGAAATTGAATTTGGCCAATGTGGACCACATTATGATTCTCAAAACATCCTTTATTTGTTTGGATCTCATAAACTATGGTATAAGTGGTCTCAGTGTGACTGTACGTACAGTACTCCATACTGCACATGACTGAATAAGATAATTATACTTCATGGTCTCTTGCTGAGTCTGAGTAGTATAGTACAAAATATAAAATGATATAGACACCTTAAGTCCCTAAAAAGGGTTAAAGGAGGCTTTGAAAAACTTCTGTTGGAAAAGATCTGTTTGGTAGATGATTACTCTGAGCCCAAATAGGCTATAAAATTTCAAGAAGAAAATATGTAAAAGGAATGAATATGACTGCTATTGAATACGTTTTTTGACAATTGTTGTCAGTAAGCTGATCTCATGAAACAGAAACAAATGAGTTTTTTTGACAAGGCAGTAAATGACTGGATTTGCACACATATGCCTATTTATTTTTTGTTACCACAAACACCATTTTCAAGCACACAACATTACAAACACTAATAGCATGAGCACACACACACAGAGGATCTTGAGGGGCCAGTGAACAGAAAATTAAATGCATCACAAAATAAAGAACCTTTTAAAGGAAGCAGTGATGATGGAATGAAAATTCAATAAAGCAAATAAATTAATTCTGAAATTGGGGTGCGCTACTACCCAAGACTCTGTTGGACTCAATGCCCAAACATGTATCCACCCAGACATGATTTATCGGATAGCAGTCATGCAGCCTCACTAGAAATACTAAAGTAATGTTACTAGAATTTTCCCTTGTCTTAACACACATCCCATCCCTTCTCTGACTGTATTCTAATCTGTATTTTTGGAAGGCAAATTACATTTAAAGGACAACTCTAACAGTATCTACAGCATGGCTGTCTACATTTCATTTCACTTTTTGTGTTCCACACTCCCTCACAATATAGAGATCCTCAGTATGTAGCTTCTTGTAGATTCTTTACTGCACCAGAGTTGTAAGTGTATTTCACAATTAGCATGATCTGGGATACTTTTCCCAGGACAATATGACATGGACTAGGAAGAGGATTCATGTCAGGTATCTTTGCTTTGTTCTTTTCTTAGGATACAGTCAATCACATTTTTCCTACTATCTCTTCAACGCATAATTCACCAAAATCCCTTATTCAGCTTCAAAAGAAAGTAATTTTCTAGTGTGAAGACCATTCATGCTACCATTGGAGGGCAATAATCAGATATTGCCCTCTGAAAATATTTATGTGTGTGGAAATTAGGGTAGGGTAAATAGCAGAAGGAGCTCAGTCCTGAATTCTCTTGCTGTAGCTACCAGGGTGGGAAGCCATTCTTCCATGGAAATGGAGAAAAATCCTCTTGTCCTTGGGGTGGTAACCTGGTTACTTTTTTTTTTTTTTTTTTTTTTTTTTTTTTTACTTTTATATATATATAAGAACGCTTTCCAATTCTCATTTATTGCACAGCTCCTACAGTCACATATACATACACATATATGTACTGGTGAGTCACTATAGCTACTGTCAAGGCCTTTTTTTTGTTCCCCTCAACTTCAATGTACTCATTATATAGTAAAATGCCTTAGCCAATAGGAGATTGGCCCATTACTGCTGATAAAAAGAGCAAAGTTTTTTTGTGATCATTCCTGAGTGAGGAGAGGTACATATGATATTCCATGGCTCAGAAAACCAGCAGGAAGAAAACCAGTTTTGCTCCATGAAGAAGTGACCAGCCCCAGATCTGTACCGTCTCACGACGTGTTGACTTCCCTCCTGTTCTGAATCCAATCCTCTTGGTCAGGGTGTAGGAGATGGGAAGGGAAGAGGAAAAGGGTGAACTCAAGGCCTTTCCCTGCTGCATGGCAGAAGGAGGCTTCGTTCCTCCTGCTAACCTCCACTCCAGACAAGGCCAGTGGACTACTTTTTCTGCAGAAGGGCATAAGAGCGTAGTACAAAGCTCCTGTGTGCACTGTGCACAGATAAGAAAACCTTGCCCTTAATGTGAAAAGAAAGATTACAGAGAGGAAAAAACAACAACCCAGCAAAAGCTGGCACAGCTACTAGAGCTGTTATTGAGGATGCTATTTGTCATCTGCTGTATAATAGAGCATGCATTTGGAAACAGGCTGGCAATTCCATTTCATTCACTTCTCTTTCCTATTCCACAAGTGTCATTGAAAGTAAGCAGCAAAGTCACCCTCTTCATGAATTTCTCAAACTGAAATGCTCTCCTGAGGATTGTTATCCTGCTGCTATGTGATCTAGTCTGGAAGCCTGCATGTACCAAATTAAAGAGAACTCTATGAATCAAAGCTGTGAGCCCGAAGTATATAATGAACGCAAGAGCATGTAAGGCCCAGACCTGCTCCCGCAGAAATGAGCAACAAAGGTCTGATTCTGATTTTGCTTATCCACCTATAAATCAAGAACAACTTCACTGAAGCATACATCAGTGAATAGGGAACAAGCAGTCTTTCACTGTGTTTAGTACAAAACACTTTCCCAGCTTGACTTTGTCTTCAGGGTCATCCTGGAAGAAAATGTTAAGAAAATGTTAGAACTCTGTCTTAAAAGAAAAGTGGTTATGATATAGTTGAGGAGTGGATTAGCAGAGCCTACTCAGCCCCCACCAACTGCTCATCTGCAGGGAAAAAGAAACAGGGACACTTCTCAGAGACCAAACTAAGCAAGGCTACTTCTGTCCTTTTGCTGTACTTTCAAATCCCTTCTGAGTCCAGAGCTGGAGGCAGGATTTGATGACCAGATACATTGAAAGCTATTAATAGATTCCATAAAATTTTATGTGTGTATGAGCACTCTTCTTTCAAGCTAAAAAGACATTGCAGCTGAATATCCCTTTGTAGAGTGAGACTTAAAACACGGAGCGTCAAGCTAAGCCACAACTGGGTTATATGGGCCAATAGATTTTCACAAGGACTAGTTAGAATTGCAATGGCAGAGAAATAATTAGTTGCAACAGAGTGTAACAGAGAAACTCTGGTTATCATGGGTTGGGGGAAACAAAGAGAAACGGTATTTTTGTTAAGGCATAATACTCATCAGAATGGCAAGACTGAAGTTATGCAAAAGAAAATTCCCCATTTCTACCAGAGTGAAGAACACATGATTTTGTGATGTTCTTTGTAAATGGGACTGCACCAAAGAACATCTCTACCAGAGAGAATAATTGCATCCCTGTCTTATCACCTCTTCAATGAGAATTGCCTGGCAAAGCACCATGTACTGGGTCACAACTTTCCCCAGAGAGGGTTTGTATTTGTGTAATGACTGAATATGAATTTGTAGCCTATTACTGGGCATTATAGCACTAAATGAAAAATGGTCTTTTCCCCAATTAACTTTTAAATCATTTGCAAAACTTTTTTTTTTTTTTTTTTTTTTTTTTTTTTTTTTTTTTTTTCCCAAGCTAAAAGATGGAGCAAGACACAGACTCTTGTCTTGCTGCTGTGGTATGTTTGTTTTTATTTCCCATTCCAGGGCTTTAGGGAGCATGTCTCTGCTAAGTATTTCTGCAGCTGTTCAAAGGTAATCTTACTGCACAATACAGTATCTGAATAATTGTCCCAGGTGACCATTAAAGTCTACGGCTGCACCATAAAATCATGAGGAGTAATCTTGCACCACAGCAGAAAATACCCAACAGCCAACCCTGCAGAGTGTCATTCCTGTTAGCAGAGAACTACTGCAACCAAGTAAAGATTCAGGAAGACAGAAAGAGCACAGGGAAGGCTTTGGACTTTAAATTGTTGCTTTTCTTGCCAACTAAGCAAAAGTTGTTGATGATTGTTAAATATTGAATTGTCTGTATTCATCCCTAGCCAACCGAAGTCAATGGACTTACATCAAGGATGACATTAACCCATTACATGCAAATTGTTTTTGTTTGTTTGTTTGTTTGTTTGTTTTTTTCCTTTCATTCTTTCTCTCTCCCCTTACAGTTTTATATACTGCAGGAGAGGAACCCCTTTAAAACCTAATGTATGGTAATACAGTTTAATTGCGGTTGGTTGGCCTGTTGGGGATAAAATGTACTGGTTCCAAGTCATTCTGCTGACTCTAAACTTGGCATAGCGCAGAGAGCTGGGGGAAGGGAGATTGCTAATAAAAATAGCTGTGCTACCTGGGAAATCTCTGCATACTGCAAAGGTACTGCTGGGGTAGGCCCTGCAATTGCAGATAATCGATTTTTTAAAACAATGATGTTTGACTCACACTGACTACACAGTTTGCCTCTTAACCCTTAAATAAGTACAACTTGCACAGAAATTTAACTCCCAGATGAGCACTCTGTGGGCACCCATTCCTCTCTGAACAGCAGGTACTAATTTGCATTCATTATACAACTTCCAAGTTGTGAGCTGGGGAGAGACGAATTGCTTAAGGCAGGAATCTCTAGTCTTCATTTCCTGCAGCATGACAACAGAGACCCAAAAGCAGGGGTGCTTGTTTCCTCTTCCCACCTCTTCTGATCTGTCATTTGGACAGAATCCCACCCCACAGCCCTCCCACCAGGTAAGTGATTTGTGCCAATGTGGAGCTGGCTACCCACAGCTCAGGACAGAGGCTTAGGGGAGGTGATTATTACTGATCAATACCTCACTTACATGGAGCACTTGAATTCTTTCTTTCAGACGGTTACTCCACAAATGTCTCCTTGTCAGCCTTCAGCTCTTGTAAGTATCTCCAAACTGCCAGACAGAAGCTGCTCTATTAGTTACATGTGGTTCACATTACATCAGTGATATGCATACAAACATTGTGTACACAACTCAAATTTTAGATTATTAATAATGCGCAATGGGGCCTTTCAGCCCATTCACATCCATCTGTGGAACAAACTCAGTTAAGATTATCAGTGACCAAAGGTTCATACCATCATGGAGCTGTTCAGCACCCTCAGGGAAAAATGAACTTGCTTCAGCCAAGAGGGCCTAGCACTTTTACTCTTTTACTTAAATACCTACATCTACATATGTAGAAAAACAACATACTATGATTTCGGAGCACTTTCATACTTGACTTTATAACTTTACCTATTTGGCTATAAACAACTACAGGGCAGTAAGCCCTTTCCTAACAGATGTTATTGATGAGTCTTCTTCCTGCACCGGCAAACAGCCCAGGACTAATGAAGTGGTGGAAGCTGAAACTAGTTTCAGTTTCCTCCTCATCGCAAAGGTAACTTTAAGTGCAACATTAGGGTTAGGGTATTCAGGCATTGCTGATTTTCTTCATTTCACACTTGCAATTGTGCAAATCACAAACACTTGAAAATTCATTTAATTCTACCCAAATACATCCTACTAACCTGGATTTTCAAACTTCCAGTCTGCTGTGTAGCAGGCACTGTAATAGCCACAGCTGACATTTGAAGAACTTAAATGCACTTAGCAAAGTTCCAGCTTGGCAATAATTACATTCTACCCATCTAAAATGCTGTATGTAATTTAAATTTCAGATGCTAGAGGGTTCTCAATTTCTCTACCTGCAAAGTCTGTCATAGAAGTGCAAAACTGCTAATACGTTTTCCTACCTCTCCTCAAGATTAGCTTTATTTCAGCAATATGATGCTGAAGTAATTAACTAGTCTGTGAAAGTGCATTTTGAGATGGGATACATCACAGATTCCTTGTCACAGATTTGCCATTAACAGCAGCAAACTTTCCCATCTCTGGCTAAATCACAGACTAGAAACAGCTCTGATAAAAAGCTGCAGCCCACATAGGAGAGAGGTAGTTGTGAGTGAAGCTAGGAATTGCTTCTTAATTTTTATGGCAGCTTAGCAAGGAAGTGCCCACAGAACAGACCTAGAAACCCCACCTCACAAAGAGTAGGTAAATCAGATGGGCTTATATTTATTTCTTCACTCTGTGCAAAGAAGCCTCGACTTTCTGGGCCCATGAAAAGTTGAGTAACACATGTGGACTAGAATAATAGAAGACCATGGTCCTCAAGAGTTCAGAAATTGAGAAAATCTTGACAATTTTTTGGAGAATGAGTACAAATCTCTCTCTGGATGCTTCCTGGGAGGTTGTTATTAGTGGCTTTTTTGAAAATAAAAACAGTTAGTAAAGGCTGACAAAGAATCTGAGTGGATGATCTGACCAGGAAGAATATACATGCAGAACTGGGAAAAGGAGGGAATCCAAAAAGAGGACTTATTATTGTTCTGCATTCCTTGGGATCCTTACTTAAGTTGTGATGCAACTTTCCATTATCTGTAACATTTTTGCTTGTTCACTTCTAGGAGTTTCTTGTCTGCACAAATACCTTGGCATTTTCTATTTATATATTTTTTATCTGTGTCTTCTCGGTAGCTCACTTAAACTGACTGCAAGCCTCCTTGTTTCTTTGAAGTGGCAATGTAGCAAGAAGCCTCCCAGCCTGGTCTCCAGTTGCGTAATTCTCTTGTGCCACTACAGCAGAGCAGTAGTACTACAAGAAGGAAAACTTACCTTTACTGGACTCTTCCAGTAATGATTATAAACTCAATGTCTTAAAATTCATTTTGCTCTATGTACTTTGACTCCTCTCTGGACTTTGTTCAATTTGTGAAGTGAAACTTGATAAGTCTTTCAGCTTTTATAAATATTTTTCTCTTTCTGCTACTGCTGTGCTATTTTAAAGGATTGAATTTTGCTCTGCAAGCTGCATTTAATAATTCTTAACAAATAACTCTCTGCACAGGATTAGCTTAAAAGTAATTTATGTGGCATCTGCATAATCTGTTTTATTGGCACATCTGAGCACTGTAATGATAGTGACTCATGGTCTTTACTAAAATGAAATATCTTGCTTTTCTAATGAAAAACAATTTTACAGATCGAACAGCCTCACAGAAACTGAGGTTAACACTCTTTTCACTTCAGTGCAGCACAGAACTTTAAATACCTCACCAAGTATGTCAGTCACCACCAGTCAACTGCAAAGGTGGCTCTGTGCTGCTGATCTATCTTCAGAGGCAGGTCCATTGCTGCAGTCTGCACAAGCAGGAATCAAAGCAAACAGTGTTCCATGATATGCTTAGAAATAGACCTACTAAAACAGTTCACCTATATGCTTGCCCTGACTCTTCTGAGCCAAGTCTTTGGGCATCAAGCTATGTGGGACACCAGTTTACAGATACTTTTCATGTGTTTGAGTATTTCTTATATGTCCACATCCTAACTTTTTATCCCTGTCTTATGTGGTCCTTGTAGCAACGATGCTACTTGATGGAAGGGAGCAAGCAACTTCAGAGGATAACTTTAATCATTGTCTCTTTAAATAGCTATCAAGTGAGCTTTGTGGGACTTTTGAATTAATGGTGTGTAACTGAACAGAAAAACTTTTGACAAGACCATTCTTGTGCTTTGTGGAGATGTCTCCTTTCACCTTCCTTCCATGTTTGGTGGTCACCACCTACTGTGACTGAGCAAATATGTTATATGCTCTTTCCTTCTCTAAGTGATTGATTGGGATTCTTTAAACAACCTGAATTCCACTACTGAGAATTGTTGTCCTCCAAATACAGCATGTATAAAAACCTATTGAAATGCATACTTGTTCAAAAGGAAAACACAAGAATCACAAACGTGTGTAAACCAAGTACCTGTTAAAAAGGTGAAGAGTTGTTGTTATTACCCAGTGGCACTGGTGAGCAGCCGTCGTTGTGAACCCTTTGAATGCAGCCAGGCTGGTTCTGTACAAACACAGAACACCTCCTTCTTTAGAGAGCTCACAACGTGAAGAATGCTGTTTTGTAGCACAAAATAGCATTTACCCTATGCTTGGTAAAACAGGGAACCGTAAAGACATTTTTAGTGAGGCAAGAGATATACATTTTGGTGAAACTGTTCCTGACTCATAGTTATATTGCTACAGTTTCTGTGCATGATTTGAGCTTTTGAATTCAGATCTTCATGACTGAATTACTAGAAGAGACCCGCTGGGTGTGCACAGATGCTATGGAGTCCTAAACCCAATCAAAAGTCTGCTTATACCAGAGTAGCCTTCACTGGGTTGTAACCAGTAGCAGGCATTCCTAACTGCAGAAGGATCCTTTCTTGCTGTTTTTGAAGCAGTTCCCCGGAGAAACTTGATAGCAGTTTGAGATCTGAAGCAGAAGCACGTGAATCACAGTGAAACTACATAGGTGTCAAGATTTGATATAGCAAAAGTGCTTTCTAACCAGAGGGTGTAGGTTTTAACAGAGCAGCACAAAAACTGACTGTGGTCTGTTATACTAAACATTTTTTTTATTTTATTTTATTTATTTTTTTTAACACTTTCCCTTTGGCTTTAAACAGTAATTCAGGTTTTAACTAAATATGTACTGAATCTCGGTGTTCTTAATTTGTTTTACTCTGCAAATCAGTAGTTGATATAATGCAGGAGGTATTATTTGCTAATTTTACAGAACAGCTGTTTGAGGAAATAACTATGCTAGCAGTGGGCTGGTGAACAGAAGCTTTAGGTGGGGTGAAAATGTATTGTTGGTACATTCTTTACCAGTCTAATCATGGTGAATAAATGGAGCCACAGAAGGAGACAGGATGGAACAGGGTTAATCAATACATGCTTCTCCCTCACCTTCCTTGCAGTCAAAAGAGAATGATTACACTTATCTGAACTTAGTGGGCAATATCCATTCCTTGCTGGAGGTTAAATGAAAAACTCTTGTGTTCCTACTTTTATGCTGATCCTAAATTTGTGTCTTGATTCTACTGTCTCTGGCTATATGGATAGTTCTTCAAGTCAATGGGAAAAGTGTCATGAAAAAGGGTTGCTCACATGAACGAGGTTTGCAAGATCAAGCCCTTCATGATCAGTATAACCCTGGGCATCAGGCTAGTATGGCATCCCTGATTTACAAGAGTAATCCTATTAGCATCAAAGGGACAATTCACATGAGTAAGGGCTGTGAGAATGGGTCCCTCAGGAGCAACTACCACCATAGTTATGTATCTAACCTCACTTAGATCACAGCAGTTTTCAAATGTTATACAGGCACTTTGTGCTGCTACCGAACTTTTAAGAGAAAATAGACCTTGAGCACAAGTTCACTTCTGCTTTACTATGGCCCCGATTTTACACTCTATTTAGACTCCTCTTCCCCCTACTCTTAAGGAGTCAATTTGCAAGAAATATTGGCTTCAGTTCTTATTTCTTTTCCTTCTTTCCTTCCTTCCTTCCCTCTTTCCTTCCTTCCTTTTTTCTTTTTTTTTTTTTCTTTCCCTCTGTTCTTGTTTCTTTTTTTTTTTTTTTTCTCTATTCTTCTTACCTTCCTTATAACTAGGGGAATTCCATGGTGGTAGGAAAAAATGTTGGTCTCAAAATTCAAAGACTCGGAGCTTTCTGTTTCAAAAGTGTTTGTTAAGATCACACAAATCAATCTAAATTTATAGAAGCCATAAAACAGAAAAGAGAAAACCAAAGGAAACAGTGGTTTTTGTAGAATTTCTAGCTGCATTTCTGCATCTCTTAATATCCTCCCTGTATCTACTGAAAATTGCCTTTCTCCTAGCATTCCTGTATCTCCAGGTCTGGTTCTGAGAACTGCATATGAATCCATCAGCAGCTTTTCTTCTCAAGTATAATAATGTGAGTTTAATTTAACTCTGTTTAACTTAGTACGTTTACCTTCTTTTTAAACTTGCTTCAGATAAAGAGGAGTATCTATCAGCAAAACAGGAGATGATAGAAAATAATTATATTTCTATCGTAGTAGGACTAACTAGACTATGTGATTTGGATACACATGTTTTAGATTGTGTACAGATATTTTTGAAGATACAACTTCTGCCTTGAAGTAACAGCTAGGAGCAGCTGAAACATTTCCAGATTTCCAGTAAATACATTCCCTAGGAAAGGAAAATCTGCAAAATTTGCTTTCTCTTACCTATTCACATTCATGTGACTTGTTTTGTTGACTTCAACTGAAATACTATTTGCTGTGTCACTAGTGGGAACAAAGGTTGTTGAACCCAGCGCCTACTGCACTTAAAAAAAGGTCCAAAGCTACAGTCCTTGCTCAACTGAGTTTTGCTGTTTCATGGTTAACATGAAGTCACAGAAGGTCTGCATACACAGGTATGTAATGTGACTTGAATCATAGAAGTAGCCTCAATGAATGCTGAATATGTGTGCAAGACTAGTTTTTCATAATGACGCAGCTTTAAATATGATATCCCCTTCCTCCTTTATACATATCTACATAAACTACTTCTGAAATGTTTACTGTGCACCTGACTACATTTGTCTACATCTTCATCGGTCTTGTTTACATAATCTACTTAGTCACAAACATCATTTCAGTTACAAGAAGTGCCCTGGAGGTTGTGCCATTGTCTCTGCAGAAGCAGAGGGTGGTTTGAACACCCCATTTCCTTCTTTCATCACATTCTGGTGTGTTGGGAGAAGTCCTTGCCCAACAAAGAAGTTCCTTTATTGTTAGGTTTTGCAAAACAGCATAACTGTAAGAGCACCGATGGTTTCGCAACATAAATAATTTTGTCTTTGGTAAAAGTTCATATCCATCAAAATAACAGAGGGGCTGAAAGCACTGAGATTTTTCATAGAATCGTAGAACCATAAAGGTTGGAAAAGACCTTCAAGATCATCTCGTCCAATCATCACCCTACTGCCAATGTTACCCACTAAACCATGTCACTAAGCACCATGTCCAACATTTCCTTAAACATTCCCAGGGATTGTGACTCCACCACTCCCCTAGGCAACCCTTTCCAATGCCTAACTACTCTTTCTGAGAAGAAATGTCTCTCCTCATTTCCAACCTGAGCCTCCCCTGGTGCAACTTGAGGCCATTCCCTCCAGTCCTGTCACTGGTTATCTGCAAGAAGAGGCCGACCCCCAGCTCCCCACTTCTCTTCAGGCAGTTGCACAGAGGTGTAAGGTCTCTCCTCTTCTCCAGGCTAAACAACCCCAGTTCCCTCAGCCACTCCTCACAGGACTTTTATTCCATGCCGTTCACCAGCTTTGCAGCCCTTCTTTTTGGTGCTTTCGGTACTTTCTCAAGCAAGCTTCAAGACCACTTAGCAACTTGTGTTATCGCTGAACACAGTGCCTGGTGAAGTCTGCCACGGTTGCGATATTTGCTTTCCCTCCAGGGTTTTAAAAGCCTTTAAGTCCATGAGCGTTCAAACCAAAGGGCTTTCTCTTTGCTTCCTCCCACGGTTTTCTTCCAGCTAAACTCCGCGAGGCCTAAACCCTGCCTCAGCGGGGTCACCCAATCCCGCGGAGCCACCAAGCCAGCTCCAAGGCTCCCAGCGGCCGTGTCCCCCGCCGACCCCTCACTGGTGGGGGAGCGCGGCCCTCCGCCCCCCGGGAACCAAGCTGCCCAGCTGCCGCCCAGCTCCAGACCCGCCTCCGCCGCCGCGCCCGCTGGGGCGAGGCGAGGCGGGGCCCCGCGGCCGGCGGGGGAGTCAGCGGGCGGCTGGGAGCAGCGGGGTAGTGGTGCTGGGCGCTCTCTCTCCGAGGGGACCCAGGCGAGGTGCGTGGACGCTGCGAGATGGCGGCACCGTGGCCGGGCGGGAGCGGAAGGTTCCCTCCCTGGGCCCGCCGTCTTCCGGGGCCGTGCTCGGAGAAAGCGGGGTTTGCTCAGGGATAGCCCGGGAGTGGGGCGAGGGAGCTCTTTGGGTTATGGCGGGGGGGAGTGGGGAAATCGCCTCCCTCCGAGGAGCCCTCGGCGCTGGGGGAGGCGGTGGCTGTCCCCCGCCCCCAGGGCTGCCCCCCGAGCTGGGGAGGAGTTGCTCGGCCCGGGCCAAGGAGCGAGCACCCAGGACGTGTTGAAACTTGCCGATTTCTTTCTTTTTAAAGGGCGCAGTTTCTGGTTGGACGCCTGCAGCAGCCGAAACGTGCCTTGAATTCACAGCTGAGGACGGCACAGGTTTGCTAGGGAAGCCCCGTGACTTCAGCGTGGCCGCGGGGGTTTTGTTATGGGTTGAGTTTTGAAGGCGGTTTAAATTATTACCGTTTATAGAAGGGGTGGGTGTCGTGTCAGAGTTAAAGGATGCAACACAGCATATATTTTTGAGAAGCTGGACTTTCCATCACGTTTTGAAAAGTTTTAACAAATGAACAACAAAGGGCCATCCCAGCTGGTATTTAGCTGATATTGCTAATCACAACTGCACAGGGAAGGCCTAGTCTGTCAGCACTGGGACAAAAATCATGTGTAATGTGAATATTAACATAGGTAGGTACCCAGTGAGGACAATGTAGCTTAATTATCTTCCCCTCTCTGCTTTTAAGAGCCTGTACATGGGATCCAAACTTTTACTTCTGAATTTTGCATTCACACCACATTGTGGTATTACATTTACAGGTCAGTCTGCTGATAGTTTTAGTAAGTATATCCCTTTAACCCCTGACTGTTATACAAGGTAGGGTTTATCTTGGCTTTTGTGCTGATGAATTCTTTGTCTTCAGTGAGGTTTTGATCTTCCCTTTTTGTAGTGAAGACAGGGCCTTGAGAATTAGAATTTAGGAGAATTAGAAGAGGATAACCCTACAAGTAGGGAAAATGGATAAATGTGGTATAGTTCCAGCAGGTAGAATAAAGAGACCTTGGTGAACAGTTTTTCATGACTTTACATAGTTCTTGGATGTATTTTCAATGTGGCTTTCAAATTCAGTGGGGTAAAAGTGCTCCAAAGCCACAGATTTACTTTTTTTTTTTTTTTTTTTTTTTTTTTTCTTAATCTGAAACCATGCATACTTTTTGCTGTGATAATAAGTTAAAACTGACAGTGTCTATTCATTGCTGGTTGTTCTCAGAACTGTTAAGCTGCAGTGGGAGTGGAAAGAGTTGCTCTGAGTTTCCCATAATCCCTAGACCCAGTGCTTGGCCCAGTGACTGAAGCACTCTTTTGTAAAGGATAAAGGAGGTAGCAAAATCCCATCCCCACATCTAGACATGTTCAGGCAAGGCTAGATTTGCATCACTGAGCAAACAGCTGCTTACCTCTGTCCCTCACTTCGCCACCAAGGATGTACCTTCAGAACAAGAGTCTTCTGTTGTTCACAGCTAGTCCAGTTTCCCTTGTTTGGTTGTAGCTGGCAGTGACTACGTGCTGAAGGCAAAATGAGTGAATGTTAGATCTGTACATAATTTTAACTTTTTATTGTTAAAATGTTATAGGAAACTTTGAAGTTAGCCATGACAAAAAATGTAATTTTTTTTGGTCTCAGAATGACTGAAGCAGCTGGGAGCTAAGAAATACTAGTTATATGGATTCCTACTCACTAAATGTGTGATTAAAGCAGCTGGTGAGGCAAAAGCCTTGCTCTGTGCAGAGCACAAATTGGATGTGCAAGTGGACATGCTTTTCATTTTGTATGCATTCAGTCCTCAAATCTTTCTTAACTTTATGGTGTTGATAAAAGATACCGCCTCCATAAGATGGTGGGTTTGGTACAGCCTCGCTGGAAAGGGACTTCATTAGCTTAAACCTCCCTTGATAAAAGCATAAATAGTTCTCTGCTTTTTGTCATTACATCTTAATCTTTGCCCGTGAATCATGCTAAAAGCAATTTTTAAGAACTAGGTCTCAAAGGAAGAAAATGCATGTTTAACTCAGTTTGATCACAAGTTATTGCTGGGTGGGAAGATACTGGCTAGTTCGAAAGCTGAAATGCAATTATAATTGTGTCATTTTACAAAAAAGGTAGGCAATACTAATTTTCCTCTTTAAACACTCTAGTACATATAGTATGTCATCACAGTCTTTCTATCGTGGTAATTGCTTAGGGAAATTCACTAGTTCAAATGACTTGGTCTAAAATTGGCTTTTGTTACTTGAAAAGTGTACTAGTTTCTTTGGCTAAATTTTGTTTGTGTGATTACACTAAGTATTTTGCTTGTTAAAAAATAATATTTTGAAAAATATTTTTTCAGAGAGCCAAAGGTGTGTTGTCACTGCAGTGATGCTAAAAAGAGCTGTTTTGTCAGTCTTGTCAGAACTTTGGTCTTCTCTAATGTTAGTCTAACTTCAATATTTTTTTAAAGATCATCAGTGAGAAGTGGAGAAATGGCTAAACTTACCCAGCTAATTGACAATGAAGTCTTCTGTGCCTATGCTACCTATGCAACTATTGTTCTCCTAAAAATGATGCTAATGAGTCTTATAACTGCGTACTTCAGAATCACGAGAAAGGTAAGAAATTGGGAATGTTGTCTGGTAGAAGAGCTTGAAATCTGTATTGAAATAGAGATATCACAGGCATCTCTTCTTTTCACCTTTCAAATACAGGTGCTTTTCTTTCTTTTTTGTTTCAACTTTCTCCTCTCTTCTTTCCTAATGATATGCTGGGTTTGGCCAGCTGGTGCTTTGTTGGTATCAAATGGAGAATGTTTTTAACCTAATTATGAGATATTTATGAGACTGTCTCTTACAGTTGCATTTGACTTATGCTACTCTTCTAAAACATATCTATTCTTTTTAATTGAGAAGTTTTCGGAACTATAGTTTCCACTGTCTTGTGGATAATGTTGGTGTCCAGGCCATCGAATTTATAATGCAAATAAAACATGATATGAAGCTGTGTTAAGTGAATAACCAACCGATAGTGTCGGAGAGGGGATATGAGTTCTATTTGTATGTTTCTATAACCCTTTCATCCAGTAATTTCAAAGCTTTTTACATTCCCTAATTGTTTCAAACTTCCCATTTCACATAGGTCATTAAAAAAAAAAAACATTTTCAAAAATGAGTGACAGGCTGAAAGTTTACGTGGATTGATGGATAGTCTGGATAAGTGTATGAAAGATCAAGTGAGGATTACTAAATAATGCAGAAGCTGCATATAGCTCAGGAGAGGGTGCCCATGGGAAGCATCATGATGTGTTTGCCATGTTCTTGGTGATCTCTAGGTATCTGCTACTGGCCATTCTTGGAAATGCTTGGTCCTGAGATGAAAGAGCCCTGGGTTTTGCCCCCTATGATTGTTCTTGTGAGATCTGCTTCTGCAAGACAGCATGTGCTTCAGAGAGTTTGTTGTAGTCCGTTAGTTGAAATTCTGATTTTTATACCTGCTAGATGAAAGAGAAAACAGCTTAATTATTCTGTTGTTTGTGATGTTACACAGTACCTCTGAGGTCCTAGTAGCATGGCATTTGAGCAACTGCTGATTTCAGATGGTTCTCTAGGTATTTGGCACAGCTGAATGTTGAGTCTAGTAGATGACACGCACTCACATGTTCAAAATAGAACACATATTTCTGTGATTTCTGTGTTGTAACCTTACTTCCTTTTGCTCTAGAAGCAGGTCAGCTGTATGGTCCTATATGTAGATCTAAAGAAGTCCTGTCTTAATGCTCATATTGTTTTGGGATCTATATGTGTGCAGATGGCAGTAGGACTTTCATTAATTTGGGGTAATTGCTTTTCTTACGATGGACAGTAATATTAAAAGCAGATAATAAGTAAAGTCCTTTTCATTTCTTATTTAAAACAAAAAAGTCTTTAAAAGAAAATAGACTAATGAAGTGTTAAGAGAAAATGTAGGAGAGCAGTAGAACAAGGGAAGGTGGAGTGTTGCTGACACTGTTAATGTCTCCAGAATTTTGAGGCCAAAGATATTTAACAGCACGGGATCAAGGCTGCCTCAGAAAGCAATCATATATCTTTTAAAATCTAAGTCCTGTATAGCCTGAACAGTTCACAGAATGCATATGTTACTACATCTCGGCAAAGAGACGTATGCTGAAGTCTGCACCAGCTGAAGTGAATGATGTTTTCAAATGATATCTTAAAGTATTGGAGGTAATAAAGGGTCATATAAGTGGCAAAATTTGTACCTAAAAGGAAAGGGATCAGTTTATTTGGTAATAATGAGGATGCTGTTATTGTATAGACTTCTGAAGAAGGAAAGGATCCAAAAGGGCTTTCAGATAATTTGTCAAGAATAGTGAAAAGAAGCTTAGGTAGTACAAACAATTTTACTTTCCAGGTTATGATGTTCCTTCAGGCCCCTGACATTGCTTCAGTCATCTGCTGTGTTTGTCCATATTATAAGAAGGCATTGTTTACATGCATAAATTATGTTAACTTGTCAGCATGCATGCTGCACATGGGCTAGGTTCAAGAAATTATTACTGTATTGAATGATGTACTGTCCCCTGTTCTTTAACTGCAGGTAAGTTATGTGGGGTTACAGGAGCATTAGTAGAGAGTGTATCTTTGTATGAAGCTACCTTGACTAGAAGCAGCATCCTTGCATCTAACATCTCCTGTGTGTTTTTATTTGAAATAGGCGTTTGTTAACCCAGAAGATACAGCAGCGTATGGTAAAGGCGAGAGTGCCAAAAAATACCTGCGTACTGATGCAGATGTCGAACGTGTACGCAGGTAATGCATGGGAGTCTTTCAAAAGTTACTTTAAGTAGCAGAATCAGCCTAAATCAAAGAACTAATTTCATCACGTTCTCTTTGGCAAACCCATGCCTTTTTATGTTGCTATTTCTAGTAATCTTTTATGTTAATTTGTCCAAATGAACAAACTATTCCACATTCAAATGGTCAGCATGCACACTACAAATAATGTCATTGTCTGGCTATAATCGCACACTCTTAGATAATATCCTGAGTGGATGGGGCAAGTGGTGAGAAGATTGTAAAACATGATTGTACATTGATTTAGTATGAATCAGTGTATGTTAAGTATAAATCAGCTTTCAGTATATTTCAGCGTGAGTTGCAATAGTTGCATCTTTTACTAAAGTGTAAAGGAAATAACGGGGAAGAGGAATTAAATTGTATTAAAATCAAGGAACTCCAGAGTTGTAATGAGGACATGATTTGGCAAATTGTACTGAGTGGGAGTCCAAGCCTGTGTTCTTTTGGCTGGATTGAATTGGGGTTACTGCCTGATGTATCAGTTGTACAGGAAAGTTGACCAGCCTTCTGGAAGAATGCTATTAATAGTATGTCAGTGTGCATCCTGCAGTGTATGTATTTTGTTTTGCAAGATTCATGGCAGAATGTAAAGTGTAGTTCAGTGGGCTAAATGTTGCAGCTTATTTAATTTTATTTAGCTATTGGCAAAAATTTTCTGTTACCAAAATCATAAGATTAGAGATGCTGTTTGATATACCTGTACTAACAAGGCACAGGAACCTTTAATATTCTTAATGCTTTCTGTATCATTATTCCTTAATGAAGCTTTTAGTTTATTTGCTATATCCAAGTTTTTATAACGAAAACTTCAGTGTGAATGAACTGTTCTCATTAAAACACCATTAGGGAAGATCTAGAAAATAAATACCAACTCTGATTTCAGAACAGTAGATCCTTGCAAATATAGATGATTGTAGTTCCATGAAGGCAAGTATATTTTTGTATATCTCTTTTGGATTAAAATCTCGGAAAGGAGGGTTTCAGTGGGCCGTAAAAATATAATGAACTTTCCTTCTCTTCCCCTCTGTCATTCAGGGAGTTGTTGTTTGATTTGTTGGTTGTTACATAAAACTGGGCACTTCTTTCTGAAGAGTAATTCCTTTCTGTTTGTAAATTTTAAGAAGACAGCTAAATTGCTACCAGCTTTAGGACCAAGTGCACTTTTAATTCAAATCAGTATGTTAGGAAAATGACAGTCACCTCACAGTCTCAGCTACCCAGATAGGATTTTTACAAGACTGTATTCTCAAAGCCCGTGCTGCTGTTTTGCAATGTTTAAGACTTTCCCAGAACTAGTAAGTCAGCTTCTCTCTAGTTACTCCCTTGGTGTTAGAGCATCCATTTTTTTTTTCTCCTGACAGTGGTTCTTAATGGATGTTTATTTTCAATTCCAAGCTTCAAGGCAACAGAGAATGTTGGATAGATTTATCATGGCTTCTCTTCTATATAAGTGACTGGAATTTGTTATGTTTATGGGTATGGAAAACGTTACTTTTTCACTGTACTTTTTTTGGGAAAAAACAAAAGCAAAAAACGTATCTGGAGGATATGTTTTCTTGTAATGATACATGAGTTCAAAAAGCACCTGCAAAACAGCACCATGTTCTGTTTCTAGTTGACAGTGAAATTTGACATAATTACTAAGGCTTATGAGTTGTTTCAATCAGCAAATTTGGCTGGAATTATAGTTTATCTGAAGAGGTAAAGGGAGCAGGGAAGGTTTAGGAAGAGCTGTGGAACGGTTCAAGATCTGGAGTTCAGTCTCAACACATTATTTGTAAATTATACTATGGTTTCAAAATTTCAAACACTTTTCCACTTAGCACTATTTTAATGCTTAGTAGTGAGGAAAATGAACCAAGAGTGTAACTGTCAGACCTGCTAGGTGCTAAAAAAAATACCATTCTTCAAGATGATTGAGGCTCATGAAGTTTGGATAGAATGTTTAATATATAGGGTGTTTCATGTTTTCTTTATGGAGACTAAAAACAGAATCGATAAGATTGGAGTAGCTCATGAAGGTCTGTCTAATAATGAAGTCTGATAGTTGCAGTTACTGTCATCTAGTTTAATTGATGTTCGTTTGTGAGAGGGTACAGGAGAATTCCAGCTGTTGTCTTCCTATGTTTCATTCTTGCACACCATGTTGTACTCATATACTTCATGTAAGTCCCTTATATTACCAAGATCTTAGAGAAAAAATAAGACATTTCATATAGAAGATCAGAAGCATAAAAGTGTGGGGGTGCAGCAAGAGAGACCAGAGTGATGTCAGGTGAACATACATTCAAGTCAGGGCCTCACTGTGAAGAAAGCCAACAGAAGTGTTAGGGCCTTAACAATAGCACGCTTTGAAGATGCTGAAAAATAATAAGACTTGAAGTGATTTACTCAACAAAATGTAACACTATAAAACAATTTTGCTTTTCTCCCTAGAGGCCACCTGAATGACCTTGAAAATATTGTCCCATTTCTTGGCATTGGACTGCTGTATGCTCTTAGTGGCCCTGATCTGTCCACAGCCTTACTGCATTTTAGGATCTTCGTTGGGGCTAGGATCACTCACACTTTTGCATATTTGATCCCTCTTCCCCAGCCTGCCAGAGGTTTGTCTTGGGTAGTTGGGTATGCTGTTACCATCTCAATGGCATACAAAGTGCTGAAGATGGCATTGTACGTGTAACTGAGTCATAGCTTGTGTGTATCATTTGACATTCCATGCAAAGTTTCCAGTGGTGTGTGTTGATGTCTTGAATGAGCCATCATAAGTTTTACAGGGTGACTGGAATTAATTTTTTAACAGAGGCTTTTCATTCCTGGTTAGAAATATTTCTTTTTGGAGAAAAAAAGTCCCTCTCTCTGCATTCCGTATTCATGGACTGCATTGCCAAAATGTTAGATTGAACGTTCTCTGTGCTATTTGTCAAGTGCTTATAATTCTAAACATACAATGATGCTGTATTGATAGCATGTGTGGTAATTTTCTACAGATGCGCTATTTTTGGCTGTAGCTCTGAAGTCTAAATCAATAAAGATAAGATGAAAAAAACTGTTTGAATTTTTGTTTTCATTTCGACTCTTCTAACTGCAGCCAGCAGATAGAATGTCACTGTATCAGAAAGAGATTTCCAATCATACAGTTCTTTGAAGAATGCTTACCTTAATGATAAGATGTAGCCGGTAATGCTAGAAAATCTTTGATGAAATTGTTGTTTGTGTAATCCACTTTGGGATTCAAAAATGCAAACCATTGTAGCTCCATTTCTCTCAGATGAGTAGATTAAAAAAGAAAAGAAGTATTTGAGCTAAACACTATTTAGTGACACTGGTGAAAAGTTGAAGTAATTATTTTTGTAGAAGTTACTTTATACATAAGTTTTGTGACTGGATAAAATGTAGACCCTTTGTAAATGATCTTTTTTTATTTGTGAATAAATTCAGCGTAAAATGAGTGACACTTGCAGATGTATATATCAAGTATTTCAGATGTGAATTAGTTTGTATGTCATACTGTTATAAATATGTTGCTGATAGGAAATTTTACTCTTTGCTTATATCTTTCTATGATGTGTTAATTTGAAATAATTTCTTTAAAGACTCTTCCTGGTCTTTTTTTGTTTGTTTTGATGAGATTTCAAGGAAAGAAAATAACCCCCAAAAGACTTTATATCCAGTGTGCTGGTCATTGTTAAATTTTAAGTGGCAAATCATAGCCCATTGTGTTTGGTTTTCTTTCCTGCCTCCATACTTCTGAAGCTGTTCTACTAATGGACAGCCCAGAGAGGAGTGGAAGACTTCATTCGGCTGTCTCTATATGCCTTTTGTCTTGGCTTGGGTAAAGTTGTAATAGCGCAAGGCATATCATGCTGGGGCCTACCAATCTACCTGTTGTTGAGGTGAGTCACTGAAGGTCAGACAGTGTTGTACTAGGCTGTAGCTGAGAAGGCCGATAAGAAGAATTGGGAAGGATGCAGACAGACTGGGTAAATGCAAAGAAGGGGGATTTTTATTGCAATTCAAGGATAGTGTCTAAATCTTACTTAGTAAACAAGAGAAGGGTAGGACGTGAAATCAACAAGTAAACATTGATTTACCAGAAACTAAATTTAACAAATGACTGAAATAATGAGGAAATTGATTCTTCAGAAAGAGGATATTCAAGAGAGGATGATTAAAAGTCAAACACTCTGGAATTGTAAGCACACGTCAACACCTTTGGGTTACGAGGTCCTCCAGCAGGGAACAGAAACACGGAAGCATGGACTTCCATGTCTCTTCTCCTTGCATCTTTCTCTACTGCTTCCTGCTTTTCCTGTTTTCCACCTATACTTTCTTTCTCTATTAGCTTTTTATGAGAAGTTGAGACCAGCTACCTGGCAGGGTATGACTGGAACAAGGTAACATTGCCCATCAGCCCTTCCTAGTTTGAGAGGGACTGGTGGTGGAGATTGAAGGAGCCAGGCTGGGGCCTTGAACTGGGGCCCAAACCATAGTTGTCATAGTCAACTTGACAACTCAGATTGATCCATCTGTGACTACCCTGTCCCCTTGTATTTTAATGTCAACATCTAAAGTTGTATTTTTCTCAATTTTGTGGCTTGCCTCTTCTTTCCAGCTGTGTCTTCCACTGTCTTTGGGAAATTGGGAAAGTAGCCACCATATAGAGGGATCCACTTGAAATTCAGCAGAGCTAGTCCTTCCCTTTAACACAAAAAAGGCATTATTTGACAGAATGAGAAACTCACAGTACCAGCTTTCTTACAGAGGAATTATTAGTATGCTTTTGCCCCCTTACATTCAAAGTTGTTTGGTTTTTAATTGATTAATTCCCAAATTTTTCAGTTTTTCTAGTACACCTGCAGTAGCACTAAGGAAGCAGAGGTCTTGTGCATTCAATTCATTCTGTTGTTTAATAGTACATTATCTTAACCACTTAACAGCTATGTGTTCATAACACCTTATGTTTAAAATAGGAGATTAGTTAATTAACAGGCATGTTAGGAGGTCAGAATGTCACAAGTGGTCCACAAGGAGGGATGCAGCCTAGCACAATGCATTCAGGAGCAGCTTTTAACTCCTTTTTCACTGAGCTTCTGTACAGAAATTTCACTCTAAAGAGAAATATCTGGAGCCTATCTTTATTTCTGTGATCTTACATTTGAAACAAAACTAATTTTAAATACCTTCCATTTGCTCAGTGGTATCGAAGCCTTGAACATACACTCACTATGTGCTGAGAAGTAGAAAAGATAAACAGAAACCCTTAGAAATACCTAGAGTGATTCAATATTATTCTGTGTTTCTCATACATTTATTTTAAGCCTATATTTTATTTTCCTTTGCTCCCACAAATACCATCTGTGAATCTGGGTGGGGTACAATCTGTGAAATCTGCGTTACCAGTTTCAGTGAAATTCTGACTGCCAGCTCTGTGGAAGTTATGTTCCAGTGGTCCTTTTCGAATGACTCTTGTATTGCTCCAGGCTGTGCGTTAGAGATGTGTCTGTGTCATACTCAGTTGTACAGGTGTATACTTTAAAAGGTTAGCCTATTTTCAGAACTAGTAAATTAAATTGGAAAAGAAAAACACTAGTTGAATACATTGCTGATACAAAATGATTTTTTTACCTTTATAAACATGTATATGTGAATTTCTGACTGAGATTATCTGGTTCTGTTAAAGAATTGTTAAATGAGGTAATCTGTAACTGATGAAGCAACTGGCTGTTATCAGCAGGTAGGCTACTTCTGAGCTGGTGGAAGTACAGAAAAGGCTAGACCATAGGAAACTCAAACCAGTGTCTTGTAGGCTTCATTTCCATACCTTATGCATCTTATTTCTACCAGTAATCGTAGGTGGCTGGAGAAACTACAAGTTTTCTTCTCTCTGCACATTATTCCTGACATTTTACATTCTTTTGTAAAGTACATCATGGTTTGAAGTGGCTGTAATAGGTGACCGTAAGGTACTTTAAAGTACTAGCTGATATAGTTTGATCTAGTTAGTTAATTTCCTTTCTCAGTGAATTGCTTTGTTTTCAGACGTGTAAACTTGTGAGTAACTCCTCAGTTTAGATTTCAACTCAGAGGTAAATGTTTACATGACTGTAGACAAGGTTAGTTTGTCTAGGTATTCATGGCTGGAGACAGATGTGCTGTAGGCAGTGAGTTGCTCTGAGAGCTGGTGACTGGTGACTGAGAGCTAGGACTTGCAATCTCAGCATGATTTCATGTACTGGCACAACAAAGCAGGTGTTTAAAACTATAAATAATACATTTGATGTTTCCTTGAACTTCTGGGAGCAAGTTTGTCTTCAAGGTTTTATTTCAAGAAGCTGGTTCAATGCTTCTGAAAGTGATGACACTGCATGTCATCAAAATGGACAAAAAGAAAAGGTTAGTCTCCTAATTCAAATCACTTTGGGGTTTTAAAAAATGTTGTGGTCACCCAAAGTCTTTTATGGTCATTACTCCATGCTTAGCATTGTTTCTTACTTACTTACAGAAACAAAGTCAGTCTATTTTTTTGATGGACAGTACTTGTAATGTATATCCTTTCTCAGGGCAAAAAATAAGAACTTGAAAAATACCCTTTTAAAAGTAATTAGAATGTTCTTTGTTATTAATCAAACTTTTTAACATGTTTTTCATTTCAAGTCTAAAGTTTTAAGAAAAACTTTTCTATTGCAGTACAAACCTTGTCCTGCCAACTGAGATGGCACATCAAATGCTCAATGAAAAGTTGTACCGACGTGCATTAAAATACTCTCATGATTAAATACCTCCAGCAGTTGGACACTTAGAAAAATACATCTTTGTCATTCATTTTAAGTGAAGCAAAGTGGAATTAATTAAATACTGATTTTCAGACTTCCAAAACTTGATTAGTAACTCTCACTCAGAGATTTTGAAGGCTAGAATAGATCATTACTTCCTTCAGCCTGACCTCTAGTGGAAAATACGCCATGGAATGGCTGCCCTTCATGCTGAGCTTAGTTTAATTACAGCATGTCTTCCAGAAAGGTATGTGATCTTTATTCAGAGACATTAGGAAACAAGCATTGATCGACTTTTTTCTTTAACTTGTTTCTCTCTGGAATATGCACATTAAGATTAATCTTTAAAAACAGGATTTTTTTTTTTTTTTTAAGTCAAGATAGTTACTGTGTTATTGCAATGCAAGGAGGAATAAAATATTTTAAACAGGTGGTTTTGTCCTACAATGCACCCTATTCTTCACTCCTGTTCACTCTTGGAAAAATAAAAATGCTGCAAAGAGAATTTAGCCTCTTTCCACATGTACAAAGATACAATTTTTCTATTTTAAAAATAGGCATGAGAAATGTGATTATAATGCCTGAAGTATTTTCTGTATGTTATTGCTAATTAAGCACATAGGAAAGTAAGTTCTGGTGAATATGATTCACAAATACTTGCAATGTATGAAGTTGTAACCATGATCCTATGTTCTAAATTCTGTAAATGATAGTATAGTGATGTAGGGCATCACTTGCTAGCCTAGAGTGAAGCGTCTTGAAGTGGGTGTTTAAAAAGAGTGGAAAATGACATCTCCGCACACTTCTTCAAAGCCTACTGAGGTGTAATATGGGCAGGGGAATGGTGGCTGACTTGTATTAACTAGTCAGCCTCCATGCTTTGACATGGCATTCCCAAATACTGACCTGTGTGCCAGGTGGCTGCTTTTGCCATGGAAACACATTTGAGAGTTGTTTATTTTTATGCCTTAAAGGATGTTATTTTAGCAGTGACCACCTAATCTCCACGACCAAATGCTTTCATCTCTAGTTCTGTGCTGGTGGATCCCAGTACACATCACCACTGACAGTTAGCATCTTTCTTTTATTCCACATCTTACATGTACTGGTGGACTTTTGAGTGAGCATAAGAAGAGAAGTTCCAAGAAGCCTGTCTCTCTTAGGGGGAAAAAAAAAAAAAAAAAAAAAAAAGGTTTTGGGGGGGATTTGTCTCATGGGTACTGCTCGTCCAGTGAGGGGGAATACATTTAGAAGGTAGTAGCAGTCGTGCAGAAACAATGAGAAAAAGAAAGAGTGAAAGGAGATAGTGTGGTAGCGTGGTGCAGCCTGAAGTAGCAGACTCAATGCAGTACTATTAACTGAAGATTAATAGATTAAGCATTCTCAGAGAGGTAGGCAGCATTCTGCTTCTTTTGTAAGTCCACTTTATTATCTCAGGCTAAAATAAGTTAATTTTAAGGATTTTTTTCCGTGTACTTCTAGTCATTATATATCTGCAAAGAGAATTATTAATATCCCAAATCAGAATGGATATGACCTTTGGGCTGTGTCAATTCAGTAGCTAATTCTTTTTAATCAGCTGCCTCTTAAGGCATCTTTGTGATACACGGTCCACCACTATGGGAGATAGGAGTTGACATCATGATTACAAATAATGGTCTGTGATGCTGCCCCAAAATTAACATCACATCTACAGCACTGGAGAGGGTGCCGTTTTTTTTTGTTTGTTTTGTTGTTGTTGTTTAATGGAAGTTCACATATGTGCTTGCAAATTTATGGGAAAGTCTCCCTTTTCATGCATTCATGGAAAGTCAGTAAAGTCCATCAGGTGAATTTATCTGGGAGTTGAGCAGAGAGGGCTCAGCCCTATAGGTCGTCCCATGTTCCTGTGAAGAATTTCTTTGCTTTGTCTCTCTTTAAACCTCGCTTTAGAGAGGAACTGTAGGGATCAGTGTAAGTGGAACTGCCACAGAAGTGCTTGAGATTGGTTAAGTTTACTACTCTTTTGGTATGTAAAAGACCTGGACGTAATTGTTATAAAGCTAGAAGTTCATCTGTCTTGTCTTTTGATAGAAAGTAATGCTAAAAAGCTCAGTTTTCTGTAACTAGTTTGCAGTTATGTTTTAATTTATGTTTTAATGTACATGACTATATAACACAAAGTTGGTTGTTATGTGACTTTAACAAAACAAAGTAGTTGTGGACCATCTTACAAGGCTGCATTTTTGACAGAGAGCAGCTGCCCAGCATCACACGGAGGAGGATGGGCAAGAAGGTTACTCCTCATCATCAGTGTCCTTGGTCCATAACAAAATATGTGCACATTTCATGCCTTAACATACTGGTATTTGGCAAGATGTTTTATTATGGATTGTAAGTTCATTGCTCTCCATTCAGACATCTGTTTCCCTGTGGAAGAGCCAGCTGTAAAATGTGTTCTTATTTCACCCCAGCTGTTATCTCGAGGTAAGGTCCTACTTCTGCAACTTATGTACTCTTTTTGGGGGTGTCTCTTTAAAGGGCATTTTCATAAGAAAGACATAGTTTGTTACAAATACAGATGCTCTTTGATGCTAAAGTTAACTGGGACTCCGTGGCTAGTGCTGCACAGCTCTACTTTTTCTTTCCAGCAGTTAGGAGCTTGCTGTTGATCTCTCCTTGTCTTCATCTAGGAAAAGAGTCCAGTACTACTGATCTGCCTCACTAGCTGACAGATGGCTTAATTCACTAATATTTCATGAGCACTTCATGATGATTATGATGAAATGTTCACTTCTAATATAAGTAAGCACTAAATCTTATGATTTTCACATTTGGTGACTTTTTGGAATTTTTGTTAAACTGGAATTTAATTTTAGTTTCTGTTGGTGCTCAGCCCTTCACTGGATTTTGATATATCTGTAGACTTTCAAGGTAAATGAAATTAGTTTTCCTGGTCTTAGTTATCATTAGGATTGTTCTGCTAGTGAAAGCCAGAGTGCAGCTGCTCTCTGTGTCTGGAGTTCTGTGGTAGTGTTTTTTGTTTAAGAATTTTTCATTTATAATCAGTTAATTTTGAATAATCTGACTTTCTTCAAACAAATTAGACATAATTTGATTGTTAGCTCTCCTTTTGTTTCACTTCATCTTTCTGGTTTGCCCAAATGGAGTTTAGTGTTAAGTATATTACCATTATAAAATCTTGTAGGTTAGAAAATAATAAAATGAGCAAACTTTTTTTTTTTTTTTTTAATTATTTAATTTTAGTCTTTCCTTCAACTTTTCCTCATTTCCAATGAGAAATAAATTATTCTCTCTGGTCCATAATAGTCATGGCAGTAGGCTTCCCCCCCCTCTGCTGATGCTTAATTTCATGCATATTACCACTAGATGTCCCTCTTTGGCTTTTTTATTAGGATTTAGATCTGGTCCTGGGAAGAATTGAGGTAGCTGTGTTCAGCATCTCTGGCAGATTGATTTGTAGGGCAAAAAATATTTTGCTAGCTTTAAAGAAGAAATTTGTAATAGATATTAAGGCTAAGTACTGTCTCTTAGTACTAAAAAAGCTTTATGGGAAAAGTGACCTTTGTGAAAACAGGGTATTTAACCTATGGCTGAAGCATTAGAATGTTTTGTTTTGTTTTGTTTTTTTTTAAATTAATACAACACCCAAATAACCACATTGTCTAAATTCTTCTGTTGAGGTTTCTATAGAGCTATGCAATTTATCTTTTAGTTCTGCTATTGGTATGATAAGTAAATACGCTTTATGATTTGTATGTAGCTGTAGGGTAATCTGAGCAAGACTGAGTCTGTTCAAAAGTTTGAAGTGAATAAAGCAGAAATGAAACTTAGAAGCTATGTGTATAGATCTAACAGAACCCTGTTACCTGTTCTGCCACAATATCCAATGGAGAGACTCAGAGCAAATACTTTTAATAAAACTATCTTAGTGGTTACAAAATTCAACATGGGAATTTAAAGGTGCTGTTAAAAATGTTGCTTGTATTTATACAAAACTGGGATGCCCTCTAAAGTAATGTGTGCACAGCAGATTTACTTGTCACACCAAATGCCAGGGAAGTGGTGGGGGGCATCTTTGAGTGATCCACTTGGCACAGGGGTGGAGTACAGTGTCAGCATAATGAATAGGACCTTGCTTGGTGGATGGAAAATATTTTAAATTGAGTTTTTATTTAATGGATTTGAACTTTTCATGCCCAATTACCTTTTTGCTGAAAGAGAACAATAATAATAATAATAATAATAAAGTGCAAAGGTTCAGTTTCATTCTAGAAATGGGGAAATATACTTGGAGAGCTGTCAAAAGACACAGTCAGATCTCAGGAGCATGGAGCAAGGTAGCTAATGCTCTGCAGCGGATGCCCATCAACTTCTTTTGTGGCTTTGTATGTCCTTGTCAATGGTAATGCGACAGATTGGGATGAGCCATACAGGGGGAAGGATAGCAACAAAGGAGTTGGTTAGGGTCAGAGAAAGTATGTCCTTGCAAGGGGGTTTACATGATTTTCTTAATTTGTTCAATTAAGTCTTATGTATGAAGGAACTATAGAGAAAGCCAGCAAAATGAGGCTAGCAGGATTTAAGGAAACTGCTCCTGGATGTGCAGAAGTAAATCCTTCCTAGAAAAAGCTTAATCCATCCTATAGCAGAAATGTAAGGAGAAAGAAGAAAAGCAACAATCCCTATTAAATTTGGTGGGTCTTTTCCCTCTGAAATAATAACCTGTTCTCAATGAACTTTAATTGTACGAGTCTTTAACTCCAGGCACATGTGCATCTAGGAAGAGAAGCTTAGCCCAGATGTGTTGAATTTACTCAATAAAAGTGTACTTTTTAAGATTGTATGTAATGAGTAAGCACACATCTTTATGTTAGTTGTTAGTTCTCATTACTCTGATATCTGGGTAACAACACATTGACTACAGACCTGATTCAGACACCAGTAAATGCAATGAAAAGGTTCCCACTGACTCTTATAGGCTTTTTATCTAGACAAGTAGTCTGTATCATATTGGCTTCATTTAATGAAATATGTGCACAGTAGAGTCTGTGTTAGAATATTTAGTGTCCAGATAATATTTTATATTTTGTAACAGCTCAGGGAAGAAAAAAAAAAAAAAAAAAAAGAAAAAAAATTGTCAGGTAGTTGCCACCCTACTTTAGGTTTAACTCTGCTGTAACTACCTCTAGAAGTGGCTGGTCCATTGTTTACATATTCTTGATCACAGCAAGAACTTTATTGATGGTTGGCCTTTGACTTGGCATTACTGATGGCTCATATGGTGCAATCCTCAGCAGGGGACATAAGAGAGCACCACTTTAAAATGGATCCTGCTGGCCATGTGGTGCTGTTTTTTTCTGTACACCGCTAAAAGGGACACTGTCAACTTGAAATCTAGTCAATTAAAAACAAACAGGCTAATAGGAGCTTCATGTCTCCAACTCCTTCTGCCAGTTTCTGTGGGATTACAGTCAAAAGGATCCTATTTTTAACCATGTTTTTCTCATTCATGTGGGTGACTTTTATTCATTTTTAGTTTTGTGCATGTATGTTTGTGTGTACAAGTATGAACCATGCTAAATGAGGTAGTGGCTACTTCACTGACATAGAAATGAATTTGAGTAAACCCAAAGCACAGAAAGAATAATCTACATTTCCTTTGTGTATTTCATGAAGTAGGAATAAAAGGGTATTTTACCTTTAACTCTTCCAGTTACTAAGATTATTATTATTATTTTTCATTTGCATGGAATGAGCTTAGCAGTAGCATAGATAAACTTAGTGCTTTCTTAGCAACCTCAAAAAATATTAGTTTAAAAAAATGAATAGAATTATAAGTTCTGAATAAGCATTTCAAAAATACTTTATGAAACAAAATCATTAAAATTGCTCCAATTAGAGAAATCAAAATATTTTATTTTGTAAAATGATACAATTATGTTTACAACAGACACAACGGATATTCTATGCATTACAGATGACATTTAACTATGTCTATATACAATCTTTCACCTATAACCACCTTATCTCAATAGTTCCAACAGGGCTTAAAAGCGGAGTTGGTCCATGTTCAGTCAGACAGTGGGCTGTGTACTGTGTGTTAAGCCATGGAAGCCAGGCAGGGCTCATCATTAGGGGACTGATTCTAGGGGCGCTTAGTATCTTCTGTTTCTACGGACAGCAGTGTGAATTCATGGCACTTTAGTTTGTGTGGGTCAGAACTATTGATACAGGGTATTTATTGAAAGACCCTCAGGATGTTTTCTGACCAGAGCTCTGGATGGCTTCTGGAGAGCTACCCAAGTACCTGTAACAAAAGCAGCACAAACTGTGGACAACACATATCACATCCACTGAAGACCAGTGACTGACTGACTGACCTTTGAGATATCACTGCAAAATACACTGATCTCAGTCATATAATAAGAGGTCCATCACACAATTGAAATAGTTTATCAGCTGTTAATATAACTGCTGCTTCTCTTTAAACTCGAATATGTTTTCTCCCTCCTCTGTTTTATAGTATTAAAGTGTGACTAGCAGCCATACTGGAGAGTGATCTGAGATCCTCGTGTTCTCCATGCTGTCAGTGAACTTGGTGTTGGCAATATAAGGTCCTTTGCAGCCCTGGCAGAGCTGGTTGATGGAGTGGCTAATGATGCAACACTTTTTTTTAGTAATGTGTCTCATTTGGACACCACAGCACATCCTGTTTGTATTTCATCTCCTTTCCCTGATACTTTATCTACGTCCACTACTCTTGTGTTTTGACCCAAGGGACTTTTATTTTAATCATTTGCTCTTCCTACCTGAACTTTCTTGTACATACTTACTATTACTTTACCTGGGACTTGAACATATGGAGCAGATATTTTTAATTCTCACTGTTAGGCTTGATTGCTTAAAAGATATATTTTTCTTCTTTCAAATAAAGCATTTAAAAACTCCTATATTCTCACAGGCTCACCCAGATGGATATTTAGTGCTGACCAGAAAAGCATACAAAGTGAAACTCTTCTGATTTTTTTTTTTTTTTTTTTTTTTTTTCCCCTCAGCAGGTTTAGTGAATGAAGAAGCCTTATTTAGTGGAGACTTGATGTTTTGCAGCCATGTAAGCTCACTTGGCCCAGTCATGGATCTGTGCTATGTAGTCCCATTAGGGAAGCACTAAATGCTGGCAAGTAGGTTTTATTATCAGGGCTTTAATATTACGAGAATCTGGTTACAAAACTTCTAGATAGCTCAGACCAATAATAGCAATTGCTTCTGCTCATAAAAACTAATTTTATGAGTTTTATAATTGGAGCACAAAAGGCTTGTGTTTTATCCCTATCTTGTTTTTGACCAAGTCAGATAATATCCCTGTTTCTGTGTTTTCAGTCTCCAAACTTCTATTAATAAAAGAATTAAAGCTTAAACAAATACCAATTACTAACATTGCCTATATACAAGTTGGCTGAGTTGTAGATCGCATACATGCACACACGCACTCTCAGACTGTCATGCATAAAGTGAAACATTCAGCTGTAAGGTAAAAGAAGAGACATACTGACAAAAGGCCAAATGACAAAGAAAAAATTAAATGTGGTACCTTGGTCTTGGTATTAGGAAACTTGCTCTACTGTTGACATACGACATGAGCTGGGTCGCCTCTTTTTGCTTTGATTTTGTTTCTGTCACCTTTATTCTTGCCACTTTGAACAAGAAGCTGTATCTTATTATCACTGAGATTTGTACAGAACCTAGCATAGCAGGATAATGTTTATTATGGGAGCTGCAATTTTAATTTATTGCTATAGATGGTACTGTAATGTTAATACATAATATTAAAGAAAAGGAAATAATAAAAGTGTAAACAATGAAAAGAATGGTAGCAACCAAGTGTTGGTGTTTCATACTGTCTAAGAAGAGTTCCCCCTGAGGTGACTTTCAAGCTTGAAGGAGATACGGTGACATTCACATGGTGGCTTTTAAACTGACTAGTACAAGTCTGTTACATGTTTAATTTTCAGATCTCTTCCACCAAACCTCACAGAGTCAGGGCTAGATCACACCCTACTCATTTCTACTGACCTAATAATTGTCTGTGATGAATACCTGAGTGCTGTAGAAAAGGGCTGTTGCAAGGTGACTGGGAAATCTTGAAATAAGACATGGAAGTTAGCAGATACCTTTCCAAAGGGAAAATGTTCTTTATATAGGCAACCAAGAAGAGTTTGAAGGGAGTGTCATGCAGAAGACAAGAAGACTTAATCTCCACAATCTTCTCCAGTCTCGTCTTGAACAGGCTAGGCTCTCACCTAGCTAGACTTAAAATAAAATAAATAACTTTTAATTAACTAGTGCTACTTAGTTTTCTTACATTGTATAGTATTGTTGTTTTCAAGTTATGTAGTAGTCAGTCCAAAGAGGAACTGGAACACAGTAAGACTTGTGCACAAGCATCTTTTGAGAGAGTTCTGTAGATCTCCCACTTGATATTTTTCATTCTGATCTATTTTACTTTGGCCAGAAGTGTGAATGTCAGTATCAAATGCTCCAGCTTTTCCTTGGTTACTAAATCTGGAAGTGCAATGACATAAATCAGTATTCAAGGCAGCTGGATTTTCACAAAGCTCCTATTCTGACAGGATAATGCTGACTGATCTTCTATAGTGGCATCAGTAATAACACATTCTCAAAGAACATTTACTGTACAATAAAGGTGATTCTTTAGGATGTTGAGGTCAGCATGCGTCTTCTGGCTTGTCCTACAGCCTCAGTGTTTAGAGTTCTTATGTACCATATGGGCTTTGAGTTCCAAGAGAACAAAGAATAAGAGTCACTCGTTAAGACTTTAAAAAGACTTAGGATATGGGACACGTGTTATCAGCAGATATACTCTGTAGAAATATCGAGTTCATTTTCATAGTACTCCTCTGCACCTTGAAGGAAATTTGAACTATTTTCTGTAAGATAGGAAATGTCGGAGGGGTTGAATGAAATGAAATTTTTAGCACGTCAAGGAAGACATCTGAAGTCTACAGACATAAAATAGAATCATAAAATAATTTGGGCTGGAAGGGAAGACCTCTGGAGATCTTCTAGTGCAACCTCCTACTCAAAGCAGATCTAGGTAGTTCATAGCCTTGTCCAGCTGAGTCTTGAACACTTCCAAGGATGGAGATTCCATAACCTTTCTTGGCAACCAGCGAGGTTAGTTACCAAAGTCTTATTTATTATCAAAAGTTAGTTACCAAAGGTTTTAGAAAATTGTATAATGTTGTCCAAACACTTTTCATGGGGATGCCTAAAATACTGATGTGCCACTGTGTCTGCATGAGGGAGTGGGTGAAAGGTGGCTGGGAGAATAGCCAGTGAAGTTAGCCAGAATAGCCAGTGAAGTCCCTGTCTTAAACATTTGAGATGTGTTGCTGTGAGACAGAAAACTATGTTCTTTGTAATGCCTCTAAGGTGCCACAGCATGGAGGTATGGGAGTGCTTGCTGGGGTAGTTGGTCCAAAGGAACAGAATTTCTTTCTGATGAGTTTGTGCTAAGGTATTTGTAGGGAAGACAAGAATTCAGGTTCAGTTCCCACCTGAACCACAGCCTTTTGTTTCCTTAGACTGGTAATCTGGGACCTGGTCTGGAAACCATGAGTTACTTAGACATTCATTGCTTAACTGGAGTAAGCATTTAAACGTCCCTGCAGTTCTCTCCCATTTAGTAAAACAAAGAAGGTGAAACTTCTATCTGCTTTGCTAATCTACATCACAGGATCTTTGGGACAGATATGATTGTTAATTGTCTAAGTAGTTCCCATGCATGCCACCATTACATTAATAATAATAACTGTAACCATTTTTCTGTATGTGATTATGCATTTCAGTGTAAACAAAATGTAATAGAAAGGGTATTCCACAGTGTAAAATGTTTATTGTATAATCTGAAAGGTCTTTCTTTGTGTGGTGTGTGCAGTTGTTCAGATATAGTTATTTTTACTCGGTTTTGTCTATAAAGTATATTTTAACCTTCCCCCTCAAAATACATTCCACCACATCACTCTAATATCTTTGTGAAACAAACATTTGGATTTTTTAATAACCAACACATCATTTCACAAGGCTTTATACAAATGAGAAATGTAGTTAAGATTTATTTATTATGTAAAATGGCAGGGATTATTATGTTTATTACTTTTAAATTGCACAATGCTTTTACATTAGGATCAATTTTAGAACAGGATTAGCTACTATAACTACTGGCAGTTTGGGTGCCTTATTACCTTCTATTATATTCTGAAGTAATTTTCATTTATTTAATTTAAACTTCTGTCATTCTGCTTTTTCAAGCCTTAATGTCTCAGTTTCTAAAAATCCAGTTGGTGTTTTCTATCTCCACTGCTAAAGAAGTGGTGTTATTAAGTGATTTGGTGGCTTGTTTAGTCCCTTGACTATTGCAAAGCTCACTTTGCTTCATTTAACTACTGTACTTGCTGCTCCCTTTCTTCTCCCCTTCTCTTACCCACCCTTTTTTTGTTCCTAATTGTTTTCAGAGTGCTCAACTTCCTGTGGGGAATCAGTCAGCATGCCAGACTTCAAAGAACTCGTTACAGTAGACCAGTTTGGCAATATGCTAATTTAAGCCTATTTTTATATCATTCTACATTGTTTCTATGCAAAGAAAGACCATTTTGGACATTAGCTAAGGAGCCAGGTCTTTGGAGTTTTTTTTATTAACTCAAATCTTCTTGGAGAAAAATGAAAGAGTGACTCTTAGCCACTGGAGATGGATAATACCTGTTGGGTTCCATTTAATACAGCCTTCTCTTAATTATTTGCTGCATATCCAATCCAGCCCTGGTCCTTCAAGTGAACCCACATGATGTGGATTGGCTTTAAATCAGGATAAAAGGGTTATGGCTCTTACCGTATGACCATGGAAATGAGATGTGAGGCTTATGAACTGTACAATCAGCTATACAAATCTTTATGAGTGCACAGAATGAAATTATGTGAAAAGTAAGGAACACTTAAACAGTTTGGAACTTTGAATTTCTAAGAAACATGAAACAAGTTGAATCTGTAAAGTTTTTAAGTGTGCTGGGAAAAAACATTGCATATATAATTGCATACACATTTATCAACACTGTACAATTTAAGCAATCAGGCACCTGACCATTGAATATAGGAAACACACAAAAATGAAGTACAAGTTTATTCACACATGCAATTTTATGACTGAATTGCTTAGAAGGATCATTGATTAATGTTCCTTCATGGATGATGGGTGTGATCTAAGTTACAGAATGGTTCGGGCACAGTCATACAATCATAGAACATCTTGAGTTGGAAGGGACCCATAAGGATCATCAAGTCCAACTCCTCGCACCACACAGGTCTATCCAAAAGTTTAGACCATGTGACTAAGTGCACAGTCCAATCTCTTTTTAAATTCAGTCAGGCTTGGTGCAGTGACTACCTCACTGGGGAGCCTATTCCAGTGCGCAACACCCTCTCAGTGAAGAACCTCCTCCTGATGTCTAGTCTAAACTTCCCCTGCCTCAGCTTCACCCCATTCCTGTGGGTCCTATCACTGATGTTTATGGAGAAGAGGTCACCCGTCTCTCCACCTTCACGAGGAAGTTGTGAAGCCTCAGCCTCCTCTTCTCCAGGCTGAACAGGGCCAGTGACCTCAGCCGCTCCTCATATGTCTTCCCCTCCAGGCCCTTCACCATCTTTGTCGCCCTCCTCTGGACACTCTCCAACAGTTGAATGTCCTTTTTGTACTGTGGTGCCCAAAACTGCACACAGTACTCGAGGTGAGGCTGCACCAGCGCAGAGTGGAGCGGGACGATCACTTCCCTCACCCTACTAGCAATGCCATGCTTGATGCACCCCAGGATACGGATGGCCCTCCTGGCTGCCAGGGCACACTGCTGGCTCATATTCAACTTGCTGTCGACCATGACCCCCAGATCCCTCTCTGTGGGGCTGCTCTCCAGCGTCTCGTCGCCCAGTCTGTATGTACAGCCAGGGTTGCCATGTCCCAGGTGCAGGCCCCAGCACTTGCTTTTGTTAAACTTCATGCAGTTGGTGATTGCCCAGTTCTCCAACCTGTCCAGATCTCTCTGCAAGGCCTTTCCACTCTCATCCAAGTCTACAACTCCTCCAAGTTTGGTGTCATCGGCAAATTTGCTCAAAACACCTTCTAGTCCTACATGCAAATCATTTATAAATACATTGAAGAGGACTGGCCCTAAAATAGAGCCTTGAGGGACCCCACTAGAGACCTTCTGCCAGCCTGATGTGGCCCCATTTACCACAACCCTTTGAGCCCTGCCCATTAGCCAATTGCTCACCCATCGTATGATGTTTTTGTTAAGTTGTATGCTGGACATTTTGTCCAGTAGGATCCTATGGGAAACTGTGTCGAAAGCCTTGCTGAAGTCCAAAAAGATCACATCTGCTGTTTCCCTTGGTCGACTAGACAGGTGATCTGATCTTATTGCATAAGGAAAGCAAATTTGTTAGGCAGGACCTACCCCTTGTGAATCCATGTTGGCCTGGACCAATGACTGCATTGTCCCCCAGGTGCGCTTCAATAACTTCAAGAATCATCTTTTCCATAATTTTACCAGGCTCTGACGTGAGACTGACAGGCCTGTAATTGCTAGGGTCTTCTTTCTTACCCTTCTTGAAAATTGGCACATTTGCCACCTTCCAGTCTACCGGGACCTCTCCAGATTCCCAAGACCATTGAAAAATAATTGAGAAAGGTCCCGTGATGACATCAGCCAGCTCTTTAAGCACCCTGGGATGAATCCCATCCAGACCCATGGACTTGTATGGATCCAGGTGGAGCAGCAGATCCTGCACATGTTCAGGTTAATTTGGGAGTGTATCATGCCCACCATCACAATCCTCCAGCTCAGGGCACCCAGGGTACCGAAGCCCATCATCAGCATTGAAGATGGAGGCAAAGAAGGCATTAAACGTCTCTCCTTTGCCAGTGTCCTTGTCTGTGAGGTGATCTTCCCCATCAAGTAGTGGACCTATGTTTTCTTTGGTCCTCCTTCTGTTTACATACTTGAAAAAAAAAACCCTTTTATTGTCTCCCACAGACCTGGCCAGCTTCAACTCTAATTGGGCTTTGGCTGCACGGATTTTCTCCCTACAAACGCGAACAGCATCCCTGCATTCCTTCCATGTTGCCTGACCCTGCTTCTAGCAGCCATATACTTTCTTTTTCTGCGTAAGCTCCAGTAGAAGATCCCTGGTCAGCCAGGTTGGCCTCCTGCCCCGCCTGCCTGACTTCCGATATTTTGGAATTGCCCGATCTTGTGTTTTTAGGAGGCAGTGCTTAAAGACTGACCAGCACTGATGGACACTCATGCCTTCAAAAGCAGTTTCCCAGGGGACCTTGCTGGCTAGTTCCCTGAGCAGCCTGAAGTCTGCTCTCCCCATATCCAGGGCTGAAGTTTTGGTAGCAGTTTTCCTTCTGTCACCATAAATTCTAAATTCAACCACTGCATGGTCACTATGACCAAGACGGCCGCCAATTGCCACGTCTCCCACAAGACCCTCTCTGTTCTCTAGCAACAGATCTGAGAGGGCACCTTTCCTAGTTGATTCCCTTCGCACCTGCACCAAGAAGTTATCATTGAGGTGCTTTATGAACCTCCTGGACTTACTTGTATCAGCCGTGTAGTGATCCCAGTTGATGTCTGGCAAGCTGAAGTCCCCCATAAGGACAAGGGGAGTTGATCTTGAGGCATCTCTCAGTTCTGCAAAGAACGTTTCATCAGCGTTGTCGTCTTGGCCAGGTGGTCTCCCACAGTGACATCACCTTTATTTGTTCGTCCCTTAATCCTTACCCAGAGGCTCTCAACTTTGCCATCGCCAACATGAAGTTCCACACAGTCCAGCCCATGCCTCACATACCTCGCCACCTCGCCTACCCTGCCTGTCCCTCCTAAAGAGCCTGTAACAATCTATTGCAGCACACCAGCCACAGGACTCATCCCACCAGGTTTCACTCATGCCAATGATGTCATAGCTGTGGGACTGGGCCAAGACTTCTAGCTCATCCATTTTATTCCTCATACTGCGTGCATTTGTGTAGCAGCACTTCAAATGAGCCTCCCTACATGCAGCACCTTGTGGAGCTGACCGAAGGACCTCACTGGCACACAGTCCCTCTGATTCTAGCGCACCATCCCTTAGCTTGTCACCAGCGTGCCTGGTTTTATCCCCTTTCCCCTTCAACTCTAGTTTAAAACCCTATCTATCAGCCCTGCCATCTCCTGACGAAAAATCCTTACCCCTCTCTGAGAGACGCACATCCCATCTGGTGCCAGCAGGCCTGGTGTCACATAGACCTTCCAGTGATCGAAAAACCCGAAGTTTTGCCAGTTACACTAGTCCCGAAGCCATGTGTTAATGTGATGAGCCCGCTTGTCAGCATCGAGCCCCCCTATTGGAAGGACAGAGGCAAACACAACCTGTGCCCCTGATCCTTTAAGTAGTTGCCCCAAAACCCTAAGGTCCCTTTTGATCACCCTCGGACTTCTCGTTGTTACCTCGTCATTACCAGCCTGAAAGACCAGTAGCGGGTAGTAGTCAGTGGGCCGTACCAGGCACTTGGCTTTCTTAGCGAAGTCTCTCACCTGAACCCCAGAGTGGCAACTGACTTCCCTGTGGGTTGGGTCCGGTTGGCATATCGGGCCCTCTGTCCTTTTCAGAAGGGAGTCCCCCATGACAATAACCCTTCTTTCCTTTTTGACAGATGATGTAGCAATGCGGGGGGTAGGTTGCCTTGCCTTAGGCACCCTCTCCAACTGGGACAGGGTTTCGTCTACTTCATTCTTCTGACTGTCGTGTTCTAGACCCTCATACCTGTTATATAAGGGTAGGTGGGAAGGTAAGGCGGGCAGGGACAGGGCTCGCCTACCACCTCAAACAGGAACCTGCCTTCATTCCCCCCCTTGGCCTAGGTCCCCTCCTGCTGCCTGGTGGGAAGAGGGAACTTTCGTCTGCTGCGTAGCAAGAGACACTTGTGCTGTGGCAGGCTCGTGAGTCTGTCTCAGAGAAGGTAGAGAACACCTCCACCAGTCAATTTCCCTCTCCGACTCCCTGATACTCCTGAGCCTGCTCACCTCCTCCCGAAGCTCCGCTACCTGGCTGAGCAGCTCTTCAATCTGGGCACACCTCCCACAGGCATACCCCTCGGGCACACCCTGCAGCCCAAGACCAGGTCGGTCGTGTGTTTCCCTGAGCCTTCTGTCTGAGTAGGCACATCGGTTGCTGTGGCTGGAGAGGCTGTGAGAGATACAGAGGCCATGGTTTTCTGCCTAGTTGATACCATGGCCAGGTTCCTCGCAAGCCGGTTACAAGTAAGGAAGGGAAAGACCGCTACAAAGGAGCGCTGAGGAGCCCTCCCTGCGCGCACTGCCGCGCGAACTGCCGCACCCCGCCCTGTTTGCCAGTCCTGGGCGCCGCGCTCCTGGGCGCCCGCGCTCCCTAGGGGCTGCCTTTGAACGGGAGGGGGCGCTGCTGGCTCCGCCTATGCCTCGTCAGCCTCCCTCGAGAGGGCTGCCGGGTCCTGGCGGCTCCCTCGGTTGCTTCGAGTGGCCTTGATGCTGCAAAGAAGCCCTGACTGTCCGAATCCCTAGCTCCGCTGCAGAATGCGTCTGCCCCGGAGCCAATTGCCTCTGTGTTGTACTTGAACATCTCACATCATCTCAGCGAAGTTAATGAGGTCATACTTCCAGGCTCATCCACAGTGGATGTGCACATCACTGAATCATGTAGCTTTAAAGATTTGGTCTGGATCCATCACAAAGCTGTGGTTAGTGTTATTTCTGTAAAAACAAACAAACAAACAAACAAACAAAAACAATTTGTTACCAGCTTTGTGCTTCATTCAGGTTCTAGGGTAGAGGACAGATGATCTGGCAAGAAGTATTCTGGGACAATGTTTTGAACAAATTTTGACCGGTGGAACAAGTTTGGTTTAGTTTGGTGCTTTGGGTCTGGAGAGCACAGCATTTTTGTAATGTTATAAAGGGCCAGTGTCTTGCAGAACCATGACCTTGAAATTATCATCTGCTTATAGTTAGGAATGTTTAGTTTTTCAGTGGGATTACATGATGACAGAGAGAGAAATCTTTGCCAGATTCTATAAATCTTCAGTAGAGTCAGAATCTCGTTCAAGGCTGCTATTAGCCTTGTGTTTAGTAATCGATGTCTTTGCAGTTCTTGATTATGGTAATTTCATTAGTGATACTGTTCCAAAACGGCATGGATTGATTTTTGCAGGGGGAGTCTTGTATACAAGAAAATGACAGTAATTTTTTTATTCTCATAACCATTTTTCATAATCAGACTGTGGAATGCATTTTCAAAATGCTCTCTCCATTTAAGAAGGCACTTCTGTGCTGGAGGACTTCAGTCATGAAAGGAGAGGCTACTGTGTCAGCAGAGGCTGATGGTAGAGGCTGCATGCTTGTGAAGGGCACAGACAGGTCATAAAATGAAGAGCTATCAGGAATCTCTTGCATGTAACATATAATTTTTCTTTAAGATGATGGTGAACATGAACTCGGTGTAGAGTGCTGGAACAAGGACCCTTATGTGAAGGCTGTGCTTCAGGCAAAGGGGCTACAAAGTGGATTCCTGCATCACCTGCTTTCTGCAGAGGGAGCACTGTGCAAATACTGGAAAGGCCAACATGAAGACTAGATCTGAAGATTTTCCAGATACTAGCTGAATAATTAGCTTGAACTCGTGGCCCAAAATCATTCTGAGTTGCTAGCAATTTCCATAAAGTAAGGTCTGGCTCTTTGGAGAGTCACTCTGACTGATCTATTGATGTGATTTGTAAGGCTGCCTTTTTGGATGGATGTGATCTAAAGGTGGTCTTTTGGTTCACAGACTCAGTTGAAAGAAGGAAACAAATACTGGGTAATTCCCAAATGGTATTTTATTTGGGATTTCCTACTGTAAGAGAAAAATGAAGGAGACATATAGGAGACAATGAAGGAAACCTGCATTTTTTAATGAGATTTAACTCCTTCAGTTCTTATAAGAAAAAATAAATGTCAGTGGATTTTAAAGTGAAAACGTAATTTTTAACTATTAGGTTGAAAACTTTTTTTTTTTTTTTTTTTGGTACTTTTCCAGACTATCATTCAGTTATTTTCTTAGAGCCAAAACTATTGTCTTAATTCTGTCCATCTGGTAAACAGCTCTAAAATAGCATTTCTTGGAAATTTTATTACCAAATGATATAGTTGATATTTATATACATTACTGCAGTACAGTCTTTCTTTAAGAAATGGTTTCTTATACATTTAACAACACCCATAATGTGGAGTGATACCTGCATACTCAAAAGATCAAACTATAATAATGTATTTGCAAATGGAAGATAGCAGATTCTCCAGTAGCCCTCATTAGTGGAATTATGTAGTTGTAGCTAAGAAAATTATTATCTGAATACTACAGATGGTTCAATGGCTTCTTAGTGCAGGGACAGAGAAAAAAAAAAAAAAAAAAAAAAAAAAAAAAAAAAAAAAAAAGAAGTAAGCAAAACATGCTGGGAATGACTAAATAGAAAATGAGAAAAAAAAATCTGACTCCTAGTAGAAACGGCTCCAAGTCAAAATGTCAGATTCAGATAGCTGCAGACCTTGAGGCTAATGAGATCTGGATCTGTATTTTGTAGCTTGGATCCAAAGTTTAAAGTGAATTTGAGATCTAAATTTATATGTGTGATGCAGTTTAATATCATTTGAGTTTTTGGTTCTGGTTCCAAAAAGCTCTTAGACTGATCTGAAGAGCTTCTGAGGAAGGCAGTGGAACGTATGTCTCACATTTTGCCTGAGTCTTTAAAATCAGAAAGATGTCATATTCTTTATGAACATGAATGTACAAAAGAAGTGTCTGTATTGCAGAAGCACAGGAAAGTAAAACAACTTCTTTCATAGTAAAAGTTTAGGTCTTGTCCAGTAGATTTTGTTATTTATTGAATTTTGCTGTATTGATTTCTGTAACTCTGACCATTTATCTTGCTACTGCAACACACATTTCAGTAAAAACTCTTTTGGGGGCAAAAGGCCAGAATGAAATCTTTGCATGGCTTATCTCTAAAGTAGGAAGTGAGAGACTCAGAAGTTGCACCTACAAAAACCAGTGGGGACTCTTTGATGTCTCTCTTAATGTGCTGGGTTTAGATTACTTTGTGAGTACAAAAAGGGTGAAAGATTTGAGGTTACTTTCAACTAACTTTTAGGATCATGATTTGTCCATGGGGTAGTTTTTAATGGAGCAGATAGAAGGGGATGGGCTATCAGATGCAGTGTCTTGAGGCTGAAATTCAGCCTATGTCCGTAATAAACTTGCACAATCCAAGGATTCATGATCTTACTTTCAAAATCATACTTGTTAGGAAAAAAAAAAAAAAAAAAAAAAAAAAAAAAAGTTACAGAATGGGATATTTTTTCTCCAGATTTTGAGCCCTTTCAAGATATTTTCTATAAATCCTATAAATCAGAGTAGAGGATTGCCTCTTTTTTTTTTTTTTTTTTTTTTTTTTTCTAATTATGCAGATGGATCCAAGGTGTCTTAATGTAGAATGCTAAATACCACAAGGTGGAAGATAACGTCATAGGAGTATACTGCATGATGCAAGGGATTTAGCAGGCACCACCAGCCCTAGGGTCTTGAAGTACATTTAGGAGCATCCCTATTCTATAGCAATTGGATAGTAGTTCCTTTGTCCACAGTCTATTGTATTATCCATAAGTTTCTGCTGAAATGCAGAGATATGTGAAAAAGAAAATTTTAGGGCTAAACCTTTCGATCCAGTTCTTTCATTCTTAAGGGGCTACTGTCTTCAGCTGAGCCCATTAGTTATATTTTGAAGTATATTTGTTCCATAGCAAATGGAAGCGACATGATAATGTTTAAATTAAAGTGGGGGAATTTTAAGATAAATAGCATTTCTGTGAGTTTTGCATAGGTCAAGAGCATGCAAATTCACAGTTTTAGTGGGTCATCACATTCATGCTAACAGTAATAACATGATTCAGAGGTCAAGCCTAAGAATGGGGGCAAAATTCTGACCCTTGATTAGTCTATTACTTTTGTTAATGCTCTTCCACCTGTATGGGACAATAGAATATTGTGTCAATAGTCTTGCATTCTTCTGACATCCTAATTTAAACTACTGAGTTTCTAATAATCTGCCAATCCTATTGTGTATTTAATTTTTGCAATAGCACCAATCCCACACTATGTATCTTCTGTTAGACATTCCATAAACACCATAAATGATGTCTTTACATTACTGTAATGACACTGCTCTTTTAATTTGGTTGATTAAGATGTGATTCAGGTGTGTGGTGTTTATTTAAAGCATAAGGCATTCAACTCATAGGTCATTATTTAATGGTTAAACTGATGTTACTGGACTGTTCCTCACAAGTGAAAAAGTACACTGAAGTATATAAACAAAAAATATGAAAATTGATCCTTTTAGACCTAATGCTGATTGAAAGCCTAATGGTCTCCTCAGGATTTCCTTTACAATCTGAAATAACAGTTAAAATCAGTCTACCCCAGATATATAGCTATATTACTTGGATCAGAACCTAGCCTAGGATATTCTGCTGGTTTCTCCAATCTCCTCACAACGGGAACTGACAATTTCTGATTTTTATTTTATTTTATTTTATTTTATTTTATTTTATTTTATTTTATTTTATAATAGAAATGTTACATTTTCACTGCATGGATAAATGGATTAAGGGTTTGTCAGGCCAATTTTGCAGCTTGCTTTCAAGAAATTCACAAACCTTTAAAATGTCATTTTGCTTTTATTCTTCACAATGTCTGAAAGATCTACCTAGGGAAATGATGCATATTATTTCTTACTTTCCTATGTATCTTGACTTCAAATATTTAAATCTGCTAATTACTGAGAAAAAAAGACAGCTGTGATTTCTGAAGTACTTTAAAAAATCAAAGAATATTTACAGGTTACATATTTGTTAGTATGGTGACAATAAGCCCTGGATAATTATATACTAAAATTATGAGCTAATTATATAGGTTGAGATTCTGCCTGTTAGATCCATTCTGGACATGTATAAATCTTATGTTGCCTACTCATATCTCTTGTTTGTCGCTGTCCTCTTCCTGACGTTAAGAGAAGTACGGGAGAATTTATGTTTTCTTTCAACATTTTCAGAACTGCAAGAGAGAAAACTTCTCGTGTGGAAACAAAAAGGGCAATACTGGCCCAGATCTCTTCCACAGAAGGATAAAACCTACCTCTCACAGAAGAGGATCTGGAAAGGTTATGGGGGATCTTCCTGACCTGAATGAATTTATGTAAGGACCACCAAATGGACTTCAGTCCCTACCTTGTTGCTGTCATTGGACCTTTTTTTTTTAAAAAAAAAATTATTATTATTATTATTTTTTATTATTATTATTTTTTCCTAAATGTAATGCTTTCATTATCTTTAGATTTCCAGGATTCTCATGTAGTGGTCACCATATTCAACAGACAATTTGAATATGGACTGTTTCATAATTGAAGCTAAGCTAGGACACTAATTAGTCCCTTTTCTACAGCTCTGTAATGAGTTGGATAGCTTACAAGTACCACTGACCTCTAATGGATGGAATCAGAACTGTTCAGTCATTTGTCATGTCTCATAGGGCACAATTCATGGTGAACCTGCTTTAAGTTAAATAGTGAGGACTTTTGCTTTGGGGTCAGGAGAATCTAATTTCAAGCTCAGTTGCTGCCAGGAATTTCTGATTGGTTGTGGTCTCCATCTTAATGGTAGGGTGTCATTAGCAAGCTCATACTAGTGAGCAGTTACTCTCAGGAATGAGTTAATGCTCATGTTACTTTGCTCACCACTGTAAGAAAGTTTGCAGTCTGTCCACTGTAACAAATGTGAAGCTGTAGGTGGTGAGAAATATAAACAGAACATTTCTGAGCTATTATAAAATTCAAGATTTGTGATGAACAGAGCTCTTTATTATATCTATGTTCGTTGTGGGCTAGCTAGCAGTGATTCATGGAATATTATTGTACATCTGATTTTAGTAGTTACCCATTACATCATGTTAACATATTTCAGTAAGTAATCAATTCAATTTTCGGTACGCTGCTTTAATTCAGGTTTCATTCCTTGCCTAGTATTTATTTGGGGAGGTGTGTTGTCCATCTTTCTCCAAAATCGTACTGCCCTCTTTACTGTAGCCATTTTAGGATAAAATGCTTAATAAGATTTGCATTTAAAAAATGAACTAAAAGAACTGGACCCCCTCCAGCGAGAAACGAGTAATTATATCATTTGTATTATAAAACAGGAGCAGCTATAAAACATCAGTATACTTTTAAAGAAGATTTATATTCTTAAGAAGCATTACATTACATATAATGACAGCCCAGGCAGAGGGGAGAAGCTCTCTGCAGGGCAAGTAACCCATATAAACATAAGCAGAGGAATGTCTTTTACTCTGGATTCAGTTTAATCAAGAACTCAGAAGTTACAGCTCTTAGTTTTTCCCTTTTACTTTCTTGGTATTGTTATGAAAGCTAGTGAGTGACATTATTAGACTTTGTGATCAGAAGAATTTTTTGGTAGATTTGTCCCAGAAAACCATCCAAGTGTTGCATAACACATACAAAAGTCTTTTTTCAGGTTATTTTATCTTACATTTCTTCCCCCTACCCCTGCCAAAATATAAACCATTGAAATTTTCACCTAACTGTGGAAAAGCTGACATAACTAAGGTGTATTTTCAGCTGTTGGTTAATAAGGCAAAAGATATTTCATGTAGCTTAGATGTTCCTGGCCTTAAAATCTCTTGTTCTAAGAAAAAATACAGGAATTGTTATTCCTTCCTGGTTGGATGACTAAACAAGTTTAAACAGTCTTCAGGCAAAGCACTGTTTGTGCTAAAATCCACGTAACATTTTGTGAATCTCAAATGGAAATGCTCATCAGTTTTCCAAATAGTTGTGAATAATATGTAATCTTGTGAACTAGAATCATGTGTGTTTGGCATTTTATTAATGGAAATATACCCAAATCAGTTTCTGTTAGCTTGTTTAAATATTCAGTAACTTCTATCCTTCTAGACCATTTGCCAAAGCTGTTAGGTGAATATTAATAAATTAGTATGTTAATTAAATCAGTATCTGTGTATGGAGTTTATTGCTGTTTGTTTTGCATCTTTTTCAAATAAGGCTTTTATTTTCATGTGTAGCAAACTTTACATTAGAATTGGTCAATCTATTCTCATATTGGCAGAAGGGGATTTTCATTGATCGTTTTCTCAGTATTTGCCTTTTTTCCACCTTCTCTAAACCCTAGTGCTGTAATGCAGAAGATTTATTGTCAATGATTTATTAAAATGTAATTCTAAGGTGACTCCTTATCGTGAAAGTAATCTGCAGGCTATCTTTGTTTAAACTTGCAACCCGCTTTGTCAAAGAAAACAGCCTATGAAATTTTCATTATAATAGACAGGTTTTTATAATGAACTGGGAAAAAGCTATTATGACCAAAAAACAAATTGTTAGGAAACTTATGCATTGAAACAATATGCTCATTAATTGTATTTTTTTGGGGGGGGAGGGTGAACAATTGCCTTTAATGGTTACATTTCTCAGTCTTATAAATTAATTTGAATTACCCAATATCACTTAATTTTTCCCTAGGAAAGCTTCTGCTTGCCCGAGCAATATTATAACTGCTAATTCAATTACACTGAAATTGTTTAATAGAAAATATAATTGCTTATTCATACAGAATACCCATTAAATAAGTGCAAAGGCCTATACCCTAGGGTTACCACATATTAGTACTTTGGGAATTCAGATGGGAATGCTGGGTAGGGAAGGTGCTGACTGATCTTTAATTGTTCATCACCTGCCTCCAAAATAATATGAATGGACCCAAACTAAATGACCACTCATTACAAGTTTCAATTTAGGAGCTTGGCTGGGGTCAGCAGATTGCTTATGCTGATCGCAATGATTTGAAGTTGTGATTACCATAAGCAATTTAAATTTTATTGATCTACCCTTCTGAAAGTTGTAATTGAGCATAGATGTTGGACCCGTAGCTCTCCAAACTAAATTGTACACTGAAGCCCTTGCTGGATTACTGCAGGAATCAATAACCAGTCAGTCACATTAACAATGAAATAGCTCCATTAACATACAGTGCTACTGGTGAAACTTTATTTAGGAGGGGTGTGAGTTCACTTCATTGTTTTATCAATGAATTTCAGTTGTATAGGGAAAAGTATAGCTTGTGTATGCCTAATGAGCTTGCATAATGATAATCTTATATGTTTTAACTATGAGTCTTTTTATAGGAGAGATTTTTTATTTTATTTTATTTTTTTCTCTGACAGATTTTCTTTATTATGAGCAGAGGAACTGTGTAACTGAAATTACAATTTGTTAACCACAATGCAGTGGAATAACTTGGGCACCAAAGAATTTTCTACCATTACATGTGCTTGCTATTAGTGGGTTTCAGACAAAAAGCCATGTCTCAAAGAAGAACACAGACATATATTGAGCTTGTCATTTACATATTTTTGGAACTTCCAAGTGGAATTCGGGGTTGGGGGAAGAAGGGATTTAGGAGGTTGTCCACTAAAGTTTCCTGCTCTCTGTGGCATTGCTGGGATGAGAACAGTGATTGGGGAAAGACAGGTTGTTCTTAAATAAAATAGACACTAGAAACAACACAGAAGGGTGTAGTAAGATGGATAATAGACCTAGTCTGGATTGTGTGAAAGATTTTTTTTTTCTATTGAAAAAGTGGCTCAAAAATTTGGAATTGGAGTTTTGGAAAGACCTAGACTAGTAGAAGTATGGTGTAACTTGAACTATAGAATCACAGAATCACAGAATAGTCTAGGTTGGAAGAGACCTACAAGATCACTGAGTCCAAACTCTGACCTAACACTAACAAGTCCTCCATTAAACCATATCCCTAAGCTCTACATCTAACGTCTTTTAAAGACCTTCAGGGATGGTGACTCAACCACTCCCCTGGGCAGCCTATTCCAGTGCCCAACAACCCTTTCGGTAAAGTTTTTCCAAATATCCAACCTAAACCTCCCCTGGCACAACTTGAGGCCATTCCCCCTTGTCCTGTCACCAGGCGCATGGGAGAATAGAGCAACCGCCACCTCGCTACAGCCTCCTTTCAGGTACCTGTAGAGTGCGATAAGGCCACCCCTGAGCCTCCTCTTCTCCAGGCTGAACAGTCCCAGCTCCCTCAGCCACTCCTCATAAGGCTTGTTCTCCAGACCCTTCACCAGCTTCCTTGCCCTTCTCTGGACTCTCTCGAGCACCTCCATGTCCTTCTTGTAGCGAGGGGCCCAAAACTGAACACAGTACTCCAGGTGTGGCCTCACCAGAGCTGAGTACAGGGGGACAACCACTTCCCTGGACCTGCTGGCCACATTACTTCTTATGCAAGCCAGGATGCTGTTGGCCTTCTTGGCCGCCTGAGCACACTGCTGGCTCATATTCAGCCGACTGTCAACCAAAACTCCCAGGTCCTTCTCTGACAGGCAGCTTTCTATCCACACATCTCCCAGCTTGTAGCTCTGTTTGGGGTTGTTGTGCCCCAGGTGCAGAACCTGGCACTTGGCCTTGTTGAACTTCATACAGTTGGCCTCAGCCCCGATGGGGTCCAGCCTATCCAGATCCTCCTGCAGAGCCTTCCTACCCTTGAGCAGATCGACACATGTACCTAACTTGGTGTCATCTGCAAACTTACTGAGGGTTCACTCGATCCCCTCATCCAGATCATTGATAAAGATATTAATGAAGAATTTCTCATGCATCACTTCATGCTTTATCACTGCTTTCACTGCATCTGCTACCTTAGTTTGTCATAACTTTAATTCACTGCCATCCTCTTTACTGCCTAGAAGCCCTAGCTACATACAGCATGCCTCAGTTCCCCCTGTATTAGGTTTTAAGTGAGCAACGAGCCTATATTGGTTGACTTGATTGGCAGTGATATTGTGCTAATTGAGTGGTTTTAATTTCGTAATCTTGGATTTGGGAAATTGCCATCATTGTATTCACCAAAATGATAGTGGGAGAGCTATAATGATCAGCACTTTAAGTTCATAGATATGTAAATTTATACCTCTGTACTACCTAAGGAGCTGTTGATTTTGTAATGTCTCAGGCAATCCTACTGGCAACATATTCATGAAGAAATGAAACACGCTAGTACACTGGACCTAGTTTAAAGACTGATGGAAACCATAGCCATTAAATACAATAGTTACTTTTCAGGATCAAAAGGTATCTCTCCTAGTAAAGGATTCACAGGTGTTTGAAGAGGGGTAATGCTATCATCTCTTGCCATGATTTTACATAGCAGTATTGAAGGTATCAGCACTGAATTACCACCCTTATACAATCCTTGACTTGAACACCTCTCACAGAACCCAAATTGCAATTTTGTCACTTCAGTACTAAAAAAAACATGTAGTCTTATTGGTATAATCACTCAAAAATCAAAAAGTCTGACATCTATCTATGCAGAACTGTTACAACTATGTTTGAAATGAAGCTTGTTCATAAAACTTTAGCAGTAGGTCAGTTTTTGTATTCTAGGACATACTTCAGATCAGTGAGACCACCCCTAAAGGCTGTAGGCATGCTACAGTGAAGAGCATTCACAGTCCTCTTCTAGAAATATATTCCTGTATTTTGATATGAATTGTTTTGTTCTATTTGTTTTGTTTTTAGTGTAGGACAGTTCAACCATTTCCTTGCAGCTATAACAACACAAAATGATACTTTGGCTTGTCCTACAGGTGTGAAAGTATTTCATGATATTTTTGCTGCTTTTTCAGGAATGTATTATTTTGTCCAGGTTTCTGACATTATATGCCACATCCTTACTGAGATGATAAAGTGTTTTCTCCTAGATCTTGGTTTCTACAGGATTCAAATGAATGTATGTATTCTGTGATCCAGCTCTCAGAATCCCTCTCTCATTCAACAATTCGTTTGGTATGGTTTATGCGAGGTTCCTCCTCTGGCCCACATCTACTTTATAGAAACCCATATGGAGGATGAATAAAAGAAAAATGCATAAATTGTTTGTCATTCCTTCAGCTGAGGCAGTGATATTATCCCAGGGAATATGTGTGGAACAAATACATGTGCTACTTACATAAAATTTCTATACCAGCTTCTGACATAGAGCAGACACAGAACAATGTAAGATGTGGCATTGATTCATAAGAGACTTAATAACATGTTTATGAATACAACACATCCTAAAAAAGACACAGCTAATTTTTATATATGAAATATCAGCAAGAATAATACTCAGTGAAAATTGTCTAGTTTAAATTACAATTCTTTAGTTATTATACTTATTAGAAGACAAGTATTTTATAAACTGTAAGATCACTCATAAGGTTGCAAATCCAATACATACTCAGTTTTCAAAATGGGTTTTTGAATATGGTGTTCTACGGCTAATATATTTCTTGCAGAAAATCTGAGAAAAACTTGTCTGAATGATATATATCCTTTATAAAATGTCATGCATCAAGAAAATTCCACATGTACTGTCTAAGTGTTATATTGAAGGGATGAAGAGTTCTCTGTCATGATAGCCTGATTATGAGATATTACAAATCAAATTACACTGAGGAAAGAAGATTCTCTTTTAATGTTTGAGATTCAGATCTCTCTATCTTCTCTTTTATGTTAAAGAGCTTGGGGTTTTCAGGTCATTTGTGATAGGAACTCTAACCAAAAATAAAAATTAAAAAAAAAAAAAATCCTTTAATTGAGAGCCCTTTACCGTAAAAACAATTAATTTTTGAGATCCATTTCATTTTTACTTCTTTTAAGCACCATCATAAACATCTGCCACCTGGCATAGAAATTGCTTCATATGGCAGGTGGAGAGATGAGATTTATTTAAAAGTTCTTTGTCTTTGATACTTCTCCCTGCTGTATTTTCCAGTGGAGTAATTTGAACCTGATGTCATTTAAATAACCATTTATTGCCATAATGAGAGAATAGAGTTAAAAATACATAGAGTAATTGCTGCTATTTCAGGATAATAATACAACAGTAGGCATAATGGAGCAAATGATCTCCAGTCTAGTTTGGCCTCTTGCCATAATATTGGCCAACACTTGGATCATTCAGAAAAAAATAAAATGCCTTCCATCTCTTTTATTAACCTGGCCAGAAAAGTTTTCTTTTTCCTTCACTAGATAGTGCTGGAAACCCCAGATTAGGGAGCTGATTGTATTCAGTTTTTAGCTCATCCACAAAGTCAAAATGAGTTTCATGTCGTTCTCTGAAAAGCACATTGTACACATGGAACCTCATTTCCATGAGCCTCAAACAGCCCTGGTCCATATCTTTCCTCCCCTACATAATTTGTGTGTATTTTTTTAGTGCCACCAGAATTCCAAAACAATTTATAGAGAAAGAGAAAGCCTTCCCATTGAAATTGCAGCAGTGCTCTAATGCAAATGTTAAGAGTTAGAAGGAAAAAAGAGAGAAGCCAAGTTCTGCTTATCTTTTCCCTGCCTTGGTATCCTTAACATTATTGTATATTTTTTGCATGACAGTTTAGGGACAAAGAAAGAAAGGTATTTCTGATTGTCCTGCTCATGAGGCTTTTGATCTCTATAACAAAATCATCTCATAAACTCATATGTTCTTGAAAAATTTGAAACATCTTGAGCAAATGACCTAACCTGAACAGTTCAACTTACAAAATTCTTGCTGATTCTACTTAGTCCATAAGAGCTTAATAGAGAAATAAGACCATAAAAACAGTAAGTCAAGAAAATTTGTAAAAAGCTCTGAGTGCACTATTTGCAACTATAAAATCATCAAACTTTGTTTAAAATGCATCCGTAACACTTGATTCTCATGTCAGTAATTTTAAATGGCTGAGTATGAATGACTGCAAAGCAGTATTTTATATTTATCTGATTCATTTTAATTGCTCATACATAGAGAGTGTTCCTAAAGCTCCTTCTTAGTACTGAGGAGAGGAGAAAGAGTGAAGAGGATGATTTAGTAATCCTATGTATTTTGGGTACTTTAATTATCTTTCTCCAACTTTTTTATTAGGTTATTTAAACTTCACTTTGTGCTAGCATTCGATAAATATCCCTGTGACACCATTCATATACTCACTATAAATTCTGTAGAAAGAGCAAAACATGAGTAAATAATAGAAAATATGCTTGAATAGGAAATTATAAAGTTGGTGACATGAAATTTTCCACAAAGATCTGGCCTCTGTGTCCTCTGACTTTTTATTCTGAGTATGGACAATGTATTCATTGTGATTAATCTAGAGATCAAAATTTGTCAGAATTATTGGGAAAACGGTTTGGAGTTACAAACATATCTGAGGAGAAGAGAAATGATGTTTAAATGGAGGATTCATCTGTGCTCAAATACCATGGTCTGCCCTATTTTATTCTTTTTTTTCCAATTCTTCAACTGATGAAAACAAAATGGAACATAAACCATTGTCTTATATCATTATTAAAGTTTCTTGATTGCTCTTTCTTCTAACTTATTTTTAGCTGCTGAGGGAACAGGGCAGATATACTCATTACGACATTCAAATCAATTTCCCAGCATCTTCCTCGGATAATTAAACTATATTGGTTGTCCAAGGACCATGTTCAAGGACTGTCAGTGTGTGAACATGGATTTGTTTTGGCCAACAACTGTCAGCTTGCCAAGCTTCATCTCCTCTTTACTTTCCATTCAGAGGCAAAGCTGAAATTTCCCACAACTAAAAATAATTTTAAATTGAACCATTGCTAAATTAAACTAAATTAACTATTTTTCCTTTTGAATCATTAATATCAGATGCAGACCAAGCAAAGGCCAAGTTTCACATTTATTTTGGAGAAAAGTAAGTCCCAGGCTCTTGTATCTAGGCTTGTGGAAATTCAGGTTTCATCCTCTGCTCTATTACAACTTTTACTACTACAGATAATCAGTTCAGACTACGTTTCTAAATGTTCAAATTCAAAAATTCAACCACCGTAATGGAGGTTAAACTACTGTGGTGATTTTGAAAATTCCAGTAGGCACTTATATACTGTCCCACTCTTTTTAGAGATATTTCACTGTTTGATTTCTGTTGATCTCAGTTAACCTTTGTGCCTCAGTCCCTTACTTGTGTTTTGTTGCAAGGATAAGGTAAACCAGATGAGGATTTTTTTTTTATTATTTTTTTTATTTTTTTTTCTTGCTACTAGAAAATACCAAAGTATTTATTTTTGAAATATAAGATGTTCATTTACTGGTGCAGTGATTTAAATTTTGTTAAGATAAATGATTCTTGGAGCAGGAAAAAAAAAAAAAAAAATAAAAAAAAAAAAAAAAGTGTTTGTTCATGTGTTTGTTTTCCTACCAGGTAACAATTTTGAAAAATTTTTGAGGCCTTATTTTGTTGTCTTCTATTAAGGTACCAAGTCGTGTCTGTTTTATGCATGGAAATAATAAGAACATAACTGCTAAAATAGCGTGTTTTATGTGGCAGAATAATCTTATGTATGCATAGTAACTGTGAATAGCCTTATATACAGGCAGATGATCATTTATTAGATATAGAGTCTGCGAATGGTTTGTGCTGGAATGGACCTTAAAGACCATCTAATTCCAATTGCCCGGCCATGGGCTAGGACACTTTCCAATAGACCAGGCTGTCCAAAGCCCGATCCAACCTGGCCTTGAACACCTCCAGGGATGGAGCATCCACAGCTTCTCTGGGCAGCCTGTTCCAGTTCCTCATCACCAGAGTGATTTAATTATTAATAATTAATGAAATATTAGATCATTAATAGATATCAAATTCTGAACCTGAAAGTCAGAGTCCATTTTAAAAAAAGTCAAAATCTTGTAGCTGGTGTAAAGTTTCATAGGTGTCTTGATTTCACAGTAATTCCTCTGTATGTCTCGAGATCCACATTTTGGTACTTTCTGTTCAGTAGCAGGCTGTTGAACCCAGCAGAAGTATTTGAAAGGTGCCATGAGGACGACTGCCCACTCCGGTATTTTACTCCAATTCTGTTCTATCTAGTTCACTCAGCAGCCACTCAGGCTTCACTGTAAATGTGCCTCAAACTTAACCTCCTACTTTAAGAAACAAAATGGGCTACATTGTCTTAAGGTGAAATTGCTAGCTTTAGCAGAGGTATTTATGTCATTTTCTCCTGTATTTTAGACACTATAATATACCACAAGGTAGTCCTTAGGGCTGAAGACAGGTTAGGAGGATGGAAAATAAATGAGCCAAACAAACTTTGAAGAAGCAGTTGATTGGAGAGGATATGATAATGTGTAAAAGAAAGAGGAAGAGGGTTATGAAATAGAATGAACATACTATTTATTCCATAGTGCATATCATATCTTAATATAGATATTAGTTATGATTTTCCACTGACTTAAGTGGGTATAACTGTTGTACACACTATTACGGATTTTGTATGGAATTGTGATGATTTCTTCCCTTTGATGATATGAAACCTAATTTTGCCCCATGGAATGGGCCTAATATCCTATTTGCTGTCCTTTGGTATAATAGCAGTCATTTGAAGAGAAAGTTCTATGAATTTTGTTTTGAACTGCCAGAAAAAATCGTATTTCTGATAAAAGTGTCTCAACAACTTTTGAAATGGCTGGAATTAACCAGAAAAGGGCATATCCTTTAACCAAATTCTCTCCGAACCGCCGTTTTGGAAATGGTTGCCTGACCATTGTAGTAATTGATGGTCACAACCACAGAATTGCTTTTGGGGGGCTCTATTAACTATCCTAAGCACAGTGTTGCCCTCCTTAGATAAATTTTTATCAGTCTAGTTTGAGTAGTTTAACTCTTTACACTTCACAGAACTTAGAAAAAACACAGCCCTAAGATAAATAGCTTCCATTTCCATTCCAAGCTTTATAGCTTCCGTTTGCCGAGTGCTTCTTCTGTTTGACATACATATAAAAATACTTTTTCGCAGTATTATTTTAGATAGTAAGATACACAGTTTATGTTTAAACTAGTTGTAATAAATCAGGAATCTGAAATATAACTTAGTTAGCTAATTAGATAGCTGTAAATGAAGAATAATTCATGATTATAGTTCTCCAACAATCTGCCAGCCCAGACCATAAGAAAAAAACACCCTGAAGAACTCAGATTTGAAATACCAGGAAATAAATCTTCAGAACTCAGCAGTCGATTGGAAGTTTCCAAATTAAGAGTTTCTGTTCAGGACTCAGGAGAGTGAACCAGAACTTTTCCTAGATAATAAAGTGTTTTTTTTTTTTTTTTTTGTTTGTTTGTTTGTTTGTTTTTTGTTTTGTTTTTTTTTGTTTTTTGTTTTTTGTTTTGTTTTGTTTTGTTTTGTTTTTCCAGGGAGTTTCTGAGAAATTAATATTACCTTTTCCAACCTACCCTCTGAAATACCCATTTGTATGAAGAGATACTTCTCCTTGGTTGTCCTCTGTGGTGCTTAAGTAGTTCTGTGATTCCTGTGTCTTGTAATATAGAATAAATTTGGTTCTCACTTCCAGCTGCACCCCTGGGGACTGTTCCACCTATGGAAGGCCTGTTAAAGCAGTTTTTTATGAAAACAGATGGTGTCAATTGTTCCTGCATGACAATAGATTAAAATAAAATTTCTGCCTTAGTTAAATTATATTCCAAAACTCTGACCCAACTGAACATAGACAATCTCTGTAACAGGGATGTCAGAATGACTGTGACCCAAAATCACTTTATACTTCAGTCACAAGATTCTTGAAGAGATACCTTTTGAAATGGAGCACTGTGTTACACCAGATGGTCGGCCTGAATTTCCATTGTTCCTCTTGGCTCTCTAGTGATACACAGATTTCAAAAATGCTTTTTACATTCTCAAATCTCTGCGTAGAATTTACATTCAGATAACTCTGATGAAGAAAATGAAAAGGCCAAACATAAAGAAACTACAGAAAAATGTTTGTCGCCAAAATGTGTGTGTACGCACACCAGTGTGCGTGTGAGTACTTGTGTGGTATTAGAGGTGTACTAAGTAGGTATTAATCTTGTTTTCTGTATTTTTTTTTTTTTTTCCTTTTTTTTTTCGTTTCCATGTTACATGAAAGCTGCCACGATTGGGATAAGAGTGAAATGAACATAAGTATGATAAATGATAAAGTGCTCCTGGGAGTAAATATACCACTCAGAAAGAGCATTGCTAATCAAGCAGTGCAGCCAGCTAATGCACTCTGAGAGCAAGTACCTCAAAAAGATTCTAAATTTGAAACATTGAAGACTGGCATTTAGCTTGAGTAGTTTCTGGTTTAAGATGAAACTGCTGCACCAGGGGATCACAGCAGCAAAATGAAATCTTGGAAGGGGCAGAGGCTTGATGCCTTGTATTAAATGACCAACAAGATAGAGGGAAAAAGAGAACTAAAAGCCGGATTTGCTACCCGACTTGTACTAACTGACAGTTTGGGCAGTGAATATGATTAGGGAAAGGCAAAAATAAAATCTGTCCCTTTTAGATTCATAATAAATGTTAACTGTTAGTGTCCACTGGGATGACTGAAGTGCTGCTTTGTTATAACTATCTTTGAAGGGCATTTGTGAATGCTTTTGTGAATTTTGGTAGCCAAGATGCCAAAAGGACTTTGGTCTGGTATACTGAACAAGGCAGTAAGCATTGCTTTCAGAGAAAGCAGCATATGCTCCACTTGTGAATTTCATCTGCCACCCACTCTTCAGAAGTGTAACACTGCCCACGTCTTGCCTGAATGACTCGGAAAATATATTTTTATTTGCAAATGATACTCAAAGTTGGAATTACTGAAGTTGTGACAGGTCAGGGAAATCATGCAGAAGGGTTTCTCTTTTAAAAAAGCAGGATGAAAATATTTCTGGCATGAGCAAACTGCATTAACTCTACAATGTGAACTCTAGAATGGGTGAAAATTAGAGAACTATTTGAAATAATTTATCTAAAAAACTTTGTAGATACAGTATGTAAACATTTGTGCGTATTTATAAAATTCCACATAAGTTGCAAATGTGACTGGGAAGCCACCTAACTTTTTCAGAAGATGGTTTAATTTCATCCCGTTTTTATTCAACTTCACTTACACTTGTGAATTAGCTGTTCAATAACTCCAGGAATGTGGATGACCTTCATTGTGACTTACATAATCCTACTTTATGACATGGAAGAAAACAGAACTGCATGCAGTAATCAAGATGTAGATGCACTGGGTCTAGATTGTGATGTTTTATATTTTAATATGCATTTCTTTCTCAGTCATTCCCAATGTTCAAGTTTGCCTTTTTTCAGCAGCACTGATCAATGAACCATCACTGATTGCTTCTGTATCTCCTTCTGTAATGGTAATAGTCATTGTCATATATATGGTTACCACTATTTTTGTCATGTGCATTATTTTGCATTTATCAACTTTTTTTTTTTTTTTTTTCATTTATCAACTTTTGAATTAATCTACCTTTTCATTGCATAGCCATTTAGTATTGTAGGATCTTCCTATCTTCCTACAGTCAGTTTTAATTTTGACAGCTCCAGGTGTTCAAAAGCACGAATCATTTTTATGTGAACTTTTAAGCTTTTCTCTGAAACAACGAGGTCTAAAAAATGCCATTGCTTTTTAATAAAAGTTTATATTCTCTAATAATCTTTTGATTTGGGGATTTGGAGATTTAAGAAACATACTCAGTATTCTGAGATCTATGCAAATCTGACAGGTTCTGGCAGTACTTCAATTTCTCATTCCATGCCTCCCTAGTGTTCAGGTGGATGAATAGTAGCAGAGAACACAACTGAACATGATCTTGTTACAGTGCCTCTTCAAGTCACCGTATCCCAGCTGAGTTGCTCTAATTGGACATGTTCCCTTTGGAAGACTTCTCTTCAAGTATAGGCACATTAGAGAGACAATTTATTTCCAGATTGGATCCAGAAATTAATCTCATGTGAACTGAGACTTGTCCACAGCAGCGAACCCAAGTGTTTTCCAGCACATCTTCAGAAGGATACTTAAACCTCAGTGTCTGTAGAGGATGATTTCATGCTTTACACGCTTTTATATTTGAACATTCTACAGATCAGAAAGCAATTACTACTGAATAATCAGTAGAAGAAAAGTAATCAGGTATTTTTCCATTTGAACAGCTGGTTTAAAAATATCTAATAATCCCTCTGTCCTTGTGTGTAGGGACAAAAATGTGTTCGAACCTTCCCTGGGAATCAGGGGTCTTGTTGAACTGATTCTATTGTTAACAAAAGTATTTGTTTATTATTTGATTTTGTAGTGTCTCCTGAGGACATGCTAGTACATTATAGTGATCAAGGTCTTGGGATACCAGCACAGCCTGGTCATCTGTATTGTCGTACCCTCTTCCTTCCCCATACTTGAACTTGTCTTGCTTGACAGCTTGTCATGTGGTAGAATAGTCTTTAACAGCACAGATGGGGCAACATTAAAGCCTCTTTTTACATTTCTGAAGTGAAACAGACTGGTCAGGATCCTTTGTAGATGGAGTCATAGTCCAATTTGTGTAGACTTTCTGCAGTGAAAAATTACTAAATCCACTTTCCTTAAAAACAGCTTTAGGGGGGAACTTTTTATTAGAAACTAGACAACTTCTTAACAGTTTCAGTATTAATGGTTAACTTTTGGGTACTTAAATGTAGGGAAAACCTAAATAAATAGTATTTTTTATGTATTAAAGTTAACAGTAATGTAGCATATTTTCTATTTCTATATTTATTTTTACAGTTTTCATAAAGGAGCTAAGACTAAGCTTCTGTAGTACATGAGCTGTAGATCTAGGCATATGCAATGAAAATATTGTTTCTTCTGAACCTTTTATTATGAAAATCTTTTAAAATATTTCCTATTTACATGAAGATCTATTAAGTTGGAGCATTGACATTTTCCAGCATTGTCCCTTGCTTAAGTACAGTTGAGAAAGTTGCTGCATGCTCAGTTACTTCACAGAGTATAGGCTGTTAGTAAGGAGGACCAAGATCTGGCAGCTTGTAGCTCAGTATTAGCTTAGTTTGTGTTATATCCAATTGCTGTCTGACCTCTCCACACTGCAGAGGAAATGCAATGCCATCTGTATATCTCTTAGTCACATTAAATTTTGTCATTTATATTACATTGGAACGCAGAGTTTACCTTATGCTTTGCAGTAAAATTAGCAGAAGTAACAAGATATAAGTAGAAGCACATAGGTGGAAGTTTGTGGGCCCTGTCTCTCTCCAGCTTGCTTTGATTCCACCAGGTGGTGAATTTAGGGAGAGAGGGAGGTTGTTTAAAGCTATGAAGGTGCTAGCAAGTGTAAATGTTTATGGGGCTTAGACACCCATGGATGTCAGACAAGACTTCCATGTGTTTGGTCCTACTGGATTGAGTCTTTACTGTTAATAAATGGCACCCTTAAAAATATGAGCAGGAGAAGAGAATGAGGGGAAAAATCATTGCAAATAGAAAATTGATATAAAATTGCTACTATATTATTAAGGTATTAAACAAGAAATAGTGTACATTAAAAAACAGCTTCAAGTTAAAAACAATTTCCTGGTAAACAATTATATATATATATATATATCACTCGTTTTTTTTTAAACGGTTTCCATGAGCGTGTCAAGCTTGTACTCTGTGAGTATGGTCCTGGAGGTTTTTTTTTTTTGCTAAAGGAAGCTAAAGGGAACAAGGATTTCTCTCCAGGGGGCCTGTTACAACACCCCTGGAAGTAGACAGAAAAACTGTTTTGGATTTAAGTGGAGCTAGGTCCTACGTGTAATTTTTCTGTCTTTAATTTCCAGAACTACATATCTCTCTAAATACACACCTATGGATCCACACTATCTGCTGCTCAAATAAAGTATCACTCTGCCCAGAATATGAGTTACATTCCACATGGAATAGCTTCCAGAAGATACCACTTTTTTACTGTAGTTTTGTGTAAAATGGAAAGGCAATAAGACTGTCAGTTACTTGGTACAGCTCACGTAGGCTGAAACAGGATCCAGCTGCTCTTTGGACATTTATTGCTTCAGTCCTTTCCTGTTAAATGTCCACTGTCATTTTGGTTTTATGTGAAAACCTTCATTCAAAAATATGATCACAGACAAGAAGAACTCTTAAAATAAAAAGTTTTCTATGTGTTAGCTGATATAAAACTAGGCTATGGCTGGCTTGATAGGCTTACAGAAAATTTCAATGTTGATTTATGTCCAAAGTATGTCTGAAGTATTTATAAATGGTGACAATTTATATGAATCTTTGACATAACTCATCCTATATTTTGTTTTATAAACATTCAGAACCTATTCAGGAGGAAACAGGATGTTCACTGTCTGAAGAGCTTTGTACTCTTTCCTTAAAAGGATCTGCTGCGTGCAAGTTGTACAGAGCTGTTGTATATCACTTTAGTCTTAAAAAAAATGTGTTCATAGAAAGGACAGGGATGTAATCCTTGAATTCAGTAGGAAACTCGTTGATTTAATTGGAACAAAGATTTCAACTCAAATCCTCAAATGCTGAAAACTAGCATAATTTTATTAAAGATGAAGAGCTAAGCTGAAGGATGTTTTAGTTGCATTATAGCTGAGGATCTAGCCCTCAGAAGGCATGTATTCTTAGGGTAAGAAAGCAGTCAGGAGGAAATATATCAGAAGACAAGTAAATGATGTAAATTTGGTTTGCAAGTTTAACCCTGGGCTAAACAACAGAAGTAGGCCTGTGCTGTAATCCTCTGCTGCCCATTTGTACAGAAATGACTGTCATTTTAAATGAATACAATTAGGGAAGCTTGTATTCATGTCAGATTTATATCCTCATTTGCAGTACATTAACAAATAACATGAAAATGTATTTATACACATTATATAAGCTGATCTGAAATCCTTATGTATGCACCCACAGATTTATAAGTTATACTTGTAAATCAGTGTAAATTGCTTGGTTGGAATGTTCATGCCTCACCATCATAGAAATTAGATACAGAAAAGACTGATTAATTTTCCTAGTCCATCTCCCTGCCAGGGAAGAATTATTCCTGTTCATTGTTATCTTTTCTAGTGTGTTGTCCAGAGCAGTTCTGAAAGATTCAAAGATACGGATTTTTCTATTTTCCTGACAAATATAGATTTTATTCCTTTACCTCTTGATAATTTAGACTGAGGGAGGTGGCAGATTTTCAGGGCCCAATACTCAGAGGTACTGGGATCAAATATCACCAATGCACCTATACCACTGAAGAATATGAAAGACCCATAAAATTAGCACATAAAAATAGAAAGCAAAAATGTGAGCCATGTAATCAGTGTACTTCTCTTCATCAATACCTAGAGCCCCTTAGTCAAGAGAAATCCTTTGCCACTGCTTTCAAAAATTGGCTTATTTCCATTTGAAAATATGAGAAGCAAGGATTTTAATAAACAGGTGCTAAAGTAAAGCAAAACCTGTAGTTACAAAATGGAGGTATTATTGTCTTGATTGAGGCTCTTAATGTTAAGGGTGTACTTGGTTAAGTTTTATCTCTCTTTAATTTGTACAGAATCCATTTCCCAGCTCCGGATGTACGGGAGATTATATATAGTGATCTGACACCCATCTCTATTTGGCTGTTGAATCTTGGCAACTAGGTCCATTAACCCCGTAGTGTCATGCACTTCTGGAGTCTACCTGAGAGCTGCATGATATTAGAGGCAGCAGAGTTTACAAATAAATGAGAAAAAGTGTGAGGCAGACAAGTTCCACAGCTCTTACTGATACTGACCCAAAAGAGGCTTTGTCCAGTCATCTATTTTAGCACAATAGGAAGTTTTGCTTGATACAGTCAGTGACTGATACCTACTGATACCTACCTTATCCTGATGCGTAATATGAAAAGTAAAAGAAACAATAGCCAACACAAAGAATTTATCATTTACCGATACAGCTATCCTTGTTGAGGTAGTTTGCACCCATGTGATAACTGCCCATCAAATTATAAACTGGCCCTTTTTCAATATCTGAACTAGAGCATGAATGATAAAACATCTTGTGATTAAGATGTAAGACTGAATCAAAATATTCATATCCATACCCTGGTTCTGATTAATATTATTTGGATCTGATCAATGTTTCCAGAAACATCCACTGAAGTCTATGGTGCCCAGTTAAGTATATTGTTAGATAGATTTTTCAGAAATTGTGGCTATCCCTTCCTTCCATTAATTTGCTGGATATTTTTAACACTCTTCTGAAGTTCTGTTTCTTTTTCTAAGTTTTAGGAACCGAGGTTCCCAAATAATTTAGGTGATTCTGAAAATGATGTCCTTAATATTTACATCTTGCCTCCTCATTATCTCCAAATTGATATAATGCTTTCTTTAAAGGAATGTATGGAGGGTGACACAATTCAAGCTGGTAAATTGTGTTGAGATTTTTAGATGGAGAGAGAAAAATGTAAACTTCCTTCTCTTCTCTTCTCTTCTCTTCTCTTCTCTTCTCTTCTCTTCTCTTCTCTTCTCTTCTCTTCTCTTCTCTTCTCTTCTCTT
>CM021765.1:66569614-66582072 GCA_011076525.1 Nettapus auritus
CTTCTCTTCTCTTCTCTTCTCTTCTCTTCTCTTCTCTTCTCTTCTCTATTCTTTCTCCCCTTCCCTCCCCCCCCCCCCCCCCTCTCTTTTTTTTTTTTTTTTTTTTTTTTTTTTTCCTCTTCATATTTGTCTTCATATTTTGTGTACTTTTGAACTGATTTTAGCTCTCTGGCTTGGGACTATTCTTCTTACGAGAATTAAGTAATTTATTGCAACAAAATGACCTTAGTAATGCACACTGTTCTTTGATGGAAGGCTACTCTACTTTGATCACCAATACATCATTGTGCATTACAGTGCATGCAATATCTGATTCTCTTCATTCATAGTGGCACAAATCAGGAATAACTTCAATGAAGTCTGTGGAATTAAATTGGTGTAGGTGAGGATGTTCAGGCTTTCCTTCTGTTCAGACCTCCTTACTCTGACATGTAAATTGACTGACTTTCTACAATAGAAGCCATTTAGGAGTAAATTTCCAATGCACTGTATGATCATTAGATTCGTATGTAGTTCATGTGTTCCATTTTGAAAATGCCAGTGCCCCTTTGAAAGGGTATGAAGGAAAAATGGTTGCTTCTATAATGGTACTTAAAAGGCTTCTGTTTATGAAAACCTCAGTGTGTCATGAAGGTAGTGTTCATGCTCACTGCAGAAAAAGCACACTTGTCTCTGTGACTGATCTATGGAACAACTCTTGAATAATGGAAACCTATTTTGTACATATAAGAGGGATATATAATCCTCCTCCTGCCCCTTGGAAAAACTAGAAAAGTTGGCTTTGCTATTTCTGAATTTAATCTTAATCTTCAGAGCACTAAAACTCTCCAGTGGGGCCAGTGGTTGAACTGAGCTACTGAATATTGCCTGCAGAAATTTATTACAAAATTGAATAATATAGTATTTTCCCCATACTGTTTTAACCTCTTGTGTACCATTAAGATAGCTATTTGGGGGTGGAGAATGGAGGCTGTCGCTTACTTCTGCCCGCACAGAGCATTTTCATTTTGGTTGCAACAAAATAATAAGTGATCATTACTCATAAAGGAGTGTGCACTCCTTTTTGCCTTTTTTCTTCTTTAAAAATAAAAGATATTACTGCTGCAGAAGTGGCTACAGTTCAACTCATAGTGAGGCTAAAGTGTTTCATGTTTTCAAATACACAAATAATTGCTGTGGTTGTTAACAGAATTGATTTTATTACATGGAATTATACTCCTTAGGCAAAGTCTCAGGGAATTTTCTGCCCAAATGGGAGCCTCAATAAAGTGCTGGCAGAACCTTAAGCAAGGCTGAAGTTTACTGTTCTCAGTAATGAATCAATTCTTCACCAGCATCTCTGGTATACTGAACTATCACAATGGAAAAGCATTTAAAATATAGCTTCATTTTATATTCTCAACATTGATGACCCAGAGTCCTTTAGGCCTGGTAGCTAAATATGGATAATAGCTTATAAACCAAAACAAGTACCCCACAGAAGATATTAGAAAAAAACTTTGGAAACAGTATAACTAGCACCACTGTCCAACATGTGCACATACCTGTCATATAAACATCCTCTTAAAGATGTTCATGTATGCAAAAATCCAATAAATACAAGACCTCAAAATTAAAAAAAAAAAAAAAAAGAAAAAAAAAAAAAAAAAAAGAAAATCCTGAAACATCCTGAAGTATGCTAGAAACCTAAGCTGTAATCTTGTCTCATGAAAAGAAGGAGGAATTCTGCTGTTTACACCAGTGGCTTCAACAGTTTTATCTGTGGAGGATTTTGAACTTTTTAAATTTAGTGTGTTTAACTGTAGTGTAGAGAGAAGAATTTCAAAATGTTGGGCTTCTCAGATCATATTTAGTCAGTGTTTTTCAGCTATTGATAATTTGTGGATCTTTAAAAATTATCTTGATTGAATTGTAGATTCTTGTACAAAGAATGGTAATCTGCTGGGATTGGGTATGTTTTGTAGCACACAGCTTTCCAAAATCTCAATCACATGTTAAAAATTGCTAATTGATATTTGCGTTATCAGTTGCCATATAAGCAATTATCTTTTCCTGCAGTGGGTTGCAGGTCCACTGAAGCAGAGCATATTCCAGTAGTGATATTTCTGCATGGTGTGTCTACACTTTCTCAGTTTTAGTCACTGCGGGCTTGATTTAGTTGTTCCTTGACTCTCACTGGGTTCCCGAAACAAGTCCTAGTTTTAAGCAGAACAGCCACATGCAGATGCAGTCAAAAGATTTAGAAAGGAGGAGATGTATAATTCTTCTTTACAATAGCTTTCTAGCAGGGTATTACATTATTAGCTGACTACTATTCAGATCTTGATCCCAATAGAAGACTGTGTTTATATTGTCAGTTTGAGTAACACTACTTCACTCTAAATCTGCTCCCTTGACTGTCTGCATGATGTATGTATTAGATTTTCTCCTTCAATCACTTCTGGATTGGATAGATCTCTTTCCAAAAAAAAAATAAAATAAATAAATACATACAAATAAATGCATGAATGTATTGACACTACATTAATTTAAGGACTGAGCCAATACGGATGTGATGGCACCAAGTTTTACTCCCTTCACCCAGCCTAATCTTTTAGTAGTGTCCCTACACACTTGAAACCGTCTCACACCCTTATATCACAAGGGCTTTTTACGAGAGGGCAGTAATGCTTAGGATTGTGCAGTCAAAGCACAAAGACATTGGATTGCAAGGCAGCCCACACATTGTAGTGGTCATTTTATGCAGAAATATTGTTTCTTAAAGGACCTCAGGCAAAACGGTGGACCACATGAGGCTGGGAGAACTGGGCCCTTTTGACTGCGTGTAGACAAGAGAAGAGTGTTGATATCTGCAGTAATTTCCCTGGATATCTGTGGCCTTTTGCATGCTGCAAATTTTGAGCATGGTCCTGTATGCTCTTAAAAATAAAAATAATAAAAGAAAACAGCCTAGATAAAGACCTATGGTGGTAATACAAAGGTTACAATCATGTGGCAAATGGTACATGGACAACTGGTGAGAGAGTCCTGAGAATGAGTATTTGCAAAGATCTTTGGCATAAGTATTTAACCAGAGATCCCTTCAGATGTATGTGTGGGAAGACCACTGTAAATGGCACTAGTTGTGGACAGTGTGTGGGACACACTGTGCTGCCTCACCCTACTAGCAATGCCGTGCTTGATGCACCCCAGGATACGGATGGCCCTCCTGGCTGCCAGGGCACACTGCTGGCTCATATTCAACTTGCTGTCGACCATGACCCCCAGATCCCTCTCTGTGGGGCTGCTCTCCAGCGTCTCGTCGCCCAGTCTGTATGTACAGCCAGGGTTGCCATGTCCCAGGTGCAGGCCCCAGCACTTGCTTTTGTTAAACTTCATGCAGTTGGTGATTGCCCAGTTCTCCAACCTGTCCAGATCTCTCTGCAAGGCCTTTCCACTCTCATCCAAGTCTACAACTCCTCCAAGTTTGGTGTCATCGGCAAATTTGCTCAAAACACCTTCTAGTCCTACATGCAAATCATTTATAAATACATTGAAGAGGACTGGCCCTAAAATAGAGCCTTGAGGGACCCCACTAGAGACCTTCTGCCAGCCTGATGTGGCCCCATTTACCACAACCCTTTGAGCCCTGCCTGTCAGCCAATTGCTCACCCATCGTATGATGTTTTTGTTAAGTTGTATGCTGGACATTTTGTCCAGTAGGATCCTATGGGAAACTGTGTCGAAAGCCTTGCTGAAGTCCAAAATGATCACATCTGCTGGTTTCCCTTGGTCGACTAGATGGGTGATCTTACCTGTCTGATTTCTGACCAGGCACTCCAGATTGGCTAATTGAAACTCCTTTTCTCGTAGATCCTAGGGTTAAGTGTGAAAGCCAAGTTCTGGAGAAGGATACAGATGCTTCAGGAGCAGCCTGCCAGGAGCCAGATGCAGCTGAAAATGTTCCAAATCAGCAGCATTTGATTTCTGTTTGGAAATCTGGATGCTCAGCTTTGGACTAGAGCTGGTGTTTTGCCCACTTTGGGGACCTTGCCCACTTTGGTCCCACTGATAAAATCATTACCAACCACTAGCAGGGCTGGCTAGGGGGTAAAGGGCAAAATATGGCACAAAAGGCAGCAATATGCCTGTCCTCCAAAGTGCAGATCCCTTGAGTTCAGTGACCCAGAGAGGATGATCTGATACATTATCCGTGGTGTCATAACCCTGGTAAATGACTAAGTAGCAGGTAGAAGGGAGTATTTCATAATGACCTAGGGGCAAATTTACAGAGTGCTGACTAATGTATATGCCTCTTGCTTTGTTGAAATAAAAACATGAAGTCATACCTAGTGGGAGGGCTAAGTTAAAAGAGGTGCGTTGAAGTTTACTGCCTGTGCAAGGAGAGGAGTATGAGGATGTGTCTGGAAATCAAATATAAGCACAGAAAATCCACATTCTGGAGTTTGTTTTACATGGTTGTATGAAAATAACTGATTTTGGTTTGTAAGAATGACCTAAAATACAGCACTTGTTTATGTCTCCTTCTGATTTCTTGAAGCTTTGTTTTAACTTTTATGGTTAGTAGCGAAAAGAGTCCTTGTGTCAGAAAATAAATAAATTTGATCTTCTTTCCTTTTAGATACTCTTATACCTCAGCAATTTTTTTTTTGGACACTGTAGCTGAATGTAAAAAATCTTGGAAACTGCAGATTCTTTCATTTCACTGTCTGAAAAGATATGTCCAAGTCATTGGTGAGAGTCAGAATTATACAGAGAACTTTGCTTTGCTTTTAATTTACTTTTTCAAATAGATGTCTTTCCTCTAAGTGTCTCAGGTCACTTTAAAAATGGTTTTAATATTTGTAGCAAAGGGTAGATAACAAATTTCCCCCTTGATAAAAGGAATTAATGTATGAACTCTACTGTATAGAAAATGTATTGTCTTTTAAAATAGCATAATGCCCCCCCCCTTTTTGTTTTTTTTTTTTTTTTTTTTTTTCCTGCAACCGAAGTGTTTGCTTTCTTACCCCCGTCCCTCTAAACATATTTTGAACATATTTATGATTAAATATTCAAGAATGGGAAATGGCCATGCAATAACCTTCCTTCACTGGTGTTCAACTGTTAATACAGATTGGCAAATTGAAAGTTGTTTGGTGGTGATAACAGTCCCTTCAAGTGTTTACAGTAGAGAAGAAGCAGGTTAAAATGGACCTAAAGTATGCCACAGACCACTGCTACTTTTATTGTTATTATTTCTTTTTCTGTTGTTGTATGGTATTTTTTATAGGCAGTACTCAGGCTCTGTGCTATCCAGGGTCTTTCTTGCAGCTGTTCGCAATTTTCCACCAAACTTTTCTGATAAAAAAAATAGATTCTCAAATAAAAATATTAAAATAACACAAAAAGAAATAGTTTCCCAGGTAAAATAATGCTAATTTGCTGGAAACCTGAAAACATATGTATATATTCATAGACTGAATGATTTAGATGGGCAACTGGCAATACTGCAATTCAAAATGCTTCCACTGAACCTCCAAGAGACTGTACCTTGCCCATCTTGAGGTCTAATTCTTGCATATGAATATGCTGCCATTTATCCAAGAGACAGTACCTTGCCCATCTTGAGGTCTTATTCGTGCATATGAATATTCTGCCATTTATGTAGTTTCTGTGCAGCCTGGCTGATTTCACTGTTGTCTTGCTGGTTGCCCACAAGCTGGCAGAATTTCCCAATTTAGAGGTAGTAGCTTTGATACTGGATGTGTCAGAGCTGCAGTACGTGTGCACAGCAGCTGATTTGCACATTGTGCAGTAACCCTGGCATGGCCTGGACCCATCACACCTGCTGTGCATGCACAACAGATCTGTGGGTACGTGTTAATCATTACTAGAAGTAGCCAAGTCTATTTTTCTACGGAAATTTGCAAATTAAATGGAGAAAAATAATTTGCTTTCAGAATAACATGAATGAAGAAAACAAAGAAACAACTTAATTTCTGACCAGGCTAGTGCAGACATTTTCAGATAGTTCCTTTCCTATGATATTCCCGAGTATGAGGACATTTGTGCAGCATGTTCCAGTTCAAGTCACAACATACAAGTTTTGGGGTATTGGCAGTAGTATTGCAGCTACACTGGAGATGAAAAATGTTTGTGTAATACTGTCCTTGACCTAGAACTAGGTTTGAAGTGCAGATTTCACATCCAGATTTCAATGCTAAAGTATGCTGGGTTGATAGCCAAATCCTCTAGTTGATTACTTTTGTCAGAAATAGGAGCCAGCTGCAATACCTGGATATGCCTTTCTTTTTGTACTTCAGACCACGTTAATGTAGCAACAGCAGTGACCGAATTTCTCAGCGCAGACAAGTCCCTAAGTTATACATTTTTTTAATGGGATACTTTCATTAGTGCCTTAGCTGATATTACTCATAAACCAACCCTTGCGCTACCAGGTTTAATCATTGTCTCGAGGCAGAGGCTTATTAGTTCAAGGTCATTCTATACTTTTTTATTTCATATTTTCCCTTAGAGAAAGTGAGCAATGTCTCCAGAAAAATCACCTACCTCCTGCCTAGCATATCAACATCCGCAGACTTGCTGCCAGCATAGACGTAATGCCTCTTGGTCAGACCTCATGTTGCACCAAAACAGAGAGTTTACAGTAAAAGACAGATAATAAGATCAAGTCCTGAAACTTGTATGTGGGATTATGCAAGCTATTTAAATAATTAATGATAAAACTTCTATTAAAAAAAAAAAAAGTGAAATGTTTCTTGAGAATATTAAACCTCTCATTGTGAATTAAGCGCTTTTGAAATTCTGTATTGATAACTCTGGAGATCAAAGCCTTACACCTGGCTGAGGTACTGACACGTCCTCGTGGCCTTGGAGCACCCCACAGTCTAGCCGGCAGGGGCACGGGAGTGCTCTGATTCCTATGCCACTGTTAAGGAACTGAGGTGCAAAAAGGCAAAGTGACATATTTAAGCCTGCATTAGAAGTCTGTGGTGAAGCAGGGATTTCAGCCCAGGCATCTGATCTCCTCAGGCAGCAATCCAAAGGGGAACTGTCACCCTTCTCCAGCAGAAGATGCAGTGACAGCCAGAAACCCTCTGATCAAAAAAAGGGCAAGAGATTTCCCAGTTCTGTCAAGTCCATGGCCCTTCAGTAGAGAAACAAGAAAAAAGCAGAATCAAGGCAGCGAGAGTATTTTCAGGTGGCTGACACCCGTGTGTTGGTAACTGGACTGTGATCTAACAGGCTTATGTCTTGTAGAATAGTGAGCAGTGACACAGAGCATAATCTTTTTGTAATTCTTTGCCATGACCATACTTTGTTTTAGGGTGTATTTCTAAGTGAATTTTAAATAGCTGGATTCATTGGGAAAAACTTATGCTGTAAGGCTGCTCATGCGACCTGTAATTAAGGTGTTTTAGATGAAAATATGGCAATTATATGGAAACATGTTAGTCCCCTCAGAATTGCCATTTTACCTTTTTCTCCTGCCTTCCTCTCCAGGCTGTTCAGCAACACATGGACTGGATTTTTGGGCTTCTTCACTCCTTGGTGGCTTTTTGGACAAGGAACTGAGAAGCCAAGATTTCCCACACCTTTATGTTCTTTGCTTCCTGTTTTTTAACTCCTAGAGCATCATAGAAAATATACTAAGAGGAATCCAGTTTCAGAATCTGCATGACAAATCAAAGGTTTCTGCATGACAGGAGTTGTAGTTCTTTGATCTGAAGTACTGATACTGCTTTGTTCATTTACATCAGTAGGAAATTCGTCCTTTTTTTTTTTTTTTTTTTTTTTTTTCCCTGTTCTGTACATACTCCTTAACCCCAAATGATAATAAATCATGTTTTAAAAAGTAAGAAGAATTAATGTTGTATTTATAACCATGTAAATTAAAGAGGTCTCAACTAATAATGTGAATCACATAATTTAAAATAAATACATGAGATACAGGCAGAAAAGCAGTCAACCATATGTTTTCACCATATGCTGAAGCATACTTACTGTCCCTTATATCCTGTATTCCCTGTGAAAACTATGTATACATATTCACTGATGGGGAAAAAAAAATGCATGAAAGAACTTTAAAGCTACAAGATCAAGTATTCTGTATTTGGACTCTGTGAAAATTAATGCAGTCATAATTTCTCTAATACATGGATATCATGAAGATATGGTCTTTACGTACTTGATCACATCAGGTTTTGCTTGGAAGCTCACCCTCATTCACTGGAGATGATGTAATGGTAGTCACTGACTGAGTGTGAATATTCACATGAAGGCACTGATCTGTATCCTAAAGATATGTCTTATCTCATCTTTTCTTCAGTGGAGAGGTAGTTCTGGATTGCTTAGAGTCTGTATCTGATATCCTTTAGATGAGTTGAGGGTTATAGTTATTTCCAGGAAACAGATCACTTACTGTCTTGGCTATAAGATCTGGGCTTCAATTTTGCTGCTCTATTGATGGAAATTAAACAGAGCTACCAAGCAGTGTTCACATACCATTAAGACTGGTTGAAAATGTTCTTTTCTTTTTGTTAATTGAAAAATGTGTTTTTGTTGTTGTTGTTGTTGTTTTGTTTTGTTTTGTTTTTCAAAATAGATATTCAGCCTGTATCCTTTTACTACAGAAAAATATTCTTTAAATTGATTTTTTTCATTAGGAAAACCAGAGGTAAATTTTCATTCCAGATTGGGTAAAAAAAATTCTGCCTTTGTACATCCACACTGTACCACGTATGGTAGAAGTCTCAGTACTGGCAGCATAAAGGTCAGTGTAAGCTCTTTGCTGGAGCCCATCCTGCTGCAGAATGCTGCCACTTATACTGAAGCTGCAGTACGTCCATCAAAGCGGTCAGCAGTTTGAGCAGTTCGGCCAAATGGGCAGAGTCACAAACTCAACAGGAGCCATGAACTGTCACCTCTCCTGGAGGCAAGAGCTTGGGAGGTGACCAGACATTACCCTTCTCTGTGATCGCAACATTGGCAGTGGCTGCAGTCTAGGTATGCCTCGCTTCAATAACATTTCAATCAGAAAGGAGATATACCTTTTTTCTCAAAGGTTTACCTGATCAGTTTCTTAGCATAACTCACTGAGGCAGGATTTAGAAAGTCTATGCAGGTCAGGTAGATGTAGATATTGCTTGTAATTGAAAAAAAAAAAAAAAAAAAAAAAAAAAAAAAAGATGAAAAAAGAGTGGGAAGGAGCAGAAATTTTCTTCATCTTGAAACAAACAGAATGGAATTGGAAATTGAACAGATGAATTATGTTTTCATGTTCATATTTTCTGTGTATCCATAACAATCCCAGGAGGCTTCACATCAACATTTTGAAATCTTTTGATAAATGCACTCACATTCTTATCAAAATTGACTTATGTTTGGATTTCTCAACTTATACTTCAATTAGCATTTGAACCCAACACTTTTAAGCATGTGATACAGTGATGTCTTCAGTGCATATATTTAATTTGAATGTTTCAGATCATTACTACTACTACTAAGTGCTGTTTTACTTCTAGGGGTTTTCAAGAGCTGATCTTATGATCATTACACTTACCTTGAAAATGTATTTTTTTTTTTCTATAATCTACTTTCTAACTTCTATTTGTGTCTTTTTAGAAATATAGAAAACAATTTAGATTATGTCAGTGCTGAAGATACTGAAGTCTTAGGTTGAAACCTAAAGTGGAACCTATCTTTCAATGAGGAACAGGTCAAAGGAGTTAATGGCTAATGTGTGACTCAGAGCTAATTTTGAGGAAAGAATGTGGAGTTATGCAGCTATTATTTCCTATTTACTTTTTTTTCGTCCTCTTTTTTTCCTGATCTTGTGTTATGCAGAACTTAAAAGTTCGTTACTAGGAAGATAAATGGAAAAGAAAACAAACCAAGAGGTGACATATTCAGTCTGATAACCATGCCTGATATAAACTTATATGCATATAGCACTGACGTCTTCAAAAAATGATGGTCCACATGCAGTTACATCTAGTATTCCAAATACAAAAACATAGGATTTTTTTCCAATTTGTTCCTAGTACAGTAAATAAAATATCCACCACTGTTCTGCTTCCGGCACTGTGAAGAATACAGCAAACTTAAAAGAGAGAAACTGTTCAAGGCAGATGAGATCAGGCCCCTGTGTAACAGAGGCAGAAAGTCTAGAAGTTTGTCACGTCCCTTTGAACAGAATTTGGTCGCAATGAGAGACAACGTGTTCAATTTTGGGCTCCAGTGCAGCTCTGTTTGTGCTGGCTCAGCTGCTGGAAAGGAGCCACGGGGTTAGATTGATCACCCCATGTGGAATACACCTTGCAAGAAGGATGCTGCATATGTTTGGCACAATGACCCCTCACTATTCCCTTGATTGGGACAGAGGGAGGAGGCAGAGTACTCCACTATTCTGGCTGATCAGAAGTCGTTGAAAGACACAGTAAATTAGAGAAGCCCTTCTGAAGTGAGTTAATTTATCCTGGAATGGGGAAAGATGTGGACTTAGTGTCCTGGAGGTGTAAAAAAAAAAAATTACTTTCTCTGCTCTCTGTCCCTTAGTCCTGGGCTGAATCTCCTGACAGCTGAAAGCATTACAGAAGTCACCATGGCTAAACCATTTTATTACTATGAGATTTTGCAAGATGAGGAAAACCATGACTATCCAGTTAGGTTCAGAGGACAGTGGACTTCCACCATATTATGCTTTCCAGTTCTCCCTTGAAGCTACAGATCATTTCCTCTGCTTGAGCAATTCACTCTGAGAAATTAAGAGAATTGTCTATCCCTATAGTGCACTTCGAGATCTGTGGTAGAAAAGGACATATGTGAGATATATATTGCCATTTCTTTCTGCCACTCACAGTGCAAGTTTAACTTTGCATGTAGAAATTAAGCAGTTCCTTGTTTTTAAAGAACAGGGCTGAGAGGAATGAGGTATCAATGGATTAGGATTTAGGAGAACTTTGCTTTGCCACAGGCTCGCTGTGTGACATTTAGATTTTTATCTTTTGTGTTTCAGTTCGCCCTATGTAAACTAAAGATAATAATGCTCCTCTTAGCTTGATCTTTGTCCTATTTATTTAGTTTATAAACTTCCTGGGGCAAGTGATCATCAATTAGTTTGTATATCACCTACCACAGAGAAGCTCAAACACCATTTAGGGCCTCGATGTGCTGTTATAAAATATCCATTAAATAATTATATTATGTCATGCATTGCCAAATGATCTTGTCTCCTTAGACTTCTAAAAAAAATCCTTAATATATAAAAAAAGACTCAGTCCCCAACATCTGCAAAGCTTTTACTTTGGTTTGGAAGCAGAATGCAACTGTGCAAAAATACCTTTCTGGGTACCAGCAAGCTTTACACCTGGCTTTGTCCTTGAATAGACTGAATTCTTAAGATAGAATGGCTGTCTTAAGAGAGAAAAGTTGAGCATTGCAGGGGGATGTTCTGATCCTATTAAAATGAACCCTGTAGATACATAAACACACAAATAAATATCCTGCATGTTGTTTGGTCATTCTTTTGAAGGATGAGTGCATAGGTGTATTATACATAGATCCTCCATACCAGTGTTACTCATCTGAGAGGTCCTTCTGCAAAATCTCTGGACGTTTGATTCTGCTCAATAACTTTGAGCAATAATGTGATCAGAAGAAAGGCAGAACATTCGGTTTGATGCCTATATGCAACTGCATTCAAATGTATAAAATTGTGTATGTTCTGTACAGGAAAAAACAAGTCATTGGGAACTACTAGGGAAAATTGATTATGTTCTTTCAAAACAGACATACCCAAGTTCCAGGTAACTAACATTTCTTGAACACAATATTTTTTAATATTGGATAGATCAGGACTATGAATATCTATGTGTGTCTCATAGCATTTCATAAAAGCTGAAAAATTAAGAAAAAATCAAGTCCAGCCATTCTCAAAAGATTTGCAGTCCTTCTGACAAATTTTGAGCTTCTAACAAAATTGAAAAGTAGACACTTTAATTTGGATTTATATTTTATGTGAAATAATCACCCAACTTCATTGCTGAGCTTATATTAGTATATAAGATACTAATATTACCAAACTTTATTTCAGTTTTCTCTTTGCTAGATGAAACTAGAGGAGATTAAGTGTGAGTGCCAGTTACTCTGATATAGGAAATTGGCTGAGTCTCAGACCAAGTGATAGTGACACTTGATTTTTTGTCTTAAAAACAAGGAAGCCCAGTTAGATTTAAGGAAAATTGTAACTGCTACAGACAAAGATCAAAAAGAGGAAAATGATTATGTGAGGATAGCAGAAATTGGGCTGAAGAAGACATTCAGCATTCAAATCTGCCATTTTTTTTTCTGTTTTTGCTTCCCTCCCCTCACCAGCAGAAAATATACCACCTCCCTTAAAGTAAAGCTTTTTCTTTTCTTTTCTTTTCTTTTCTTTTCTTTTCTTTTCTTTTCTT
>CM021765.1:66582082-66609582 GCA_011076525.1 Nettapus auritus
TTCCCTTCCCTTCCCTTCCCTTCCCTTCCCTTCCCTTCCCTTCCCTTTTCTGTGGTTGCAATAAGACAACTCCAATAAAAGTGGTTGTCATGAGATAATCACACCTCTGGGGGATTATAGGCATCTGGCTATGATTCATAAAATCCCTCAGGATTGATTGCCCCTTTCCCCCTCAAAGATAACCACACCTCCTGCTGTGTTTTATGACTTGAGAGATGCAGTCTTTGTGATTATAATGTACAGATATTTACAGTGAGTTATTTTGTTTCATTGCATTTTGCATTAAAAAAAAAAAAAAAAAGAGAGTTTAACTCATTTTTGAAGGAGTACTCACCGCCAAGAGACAAATGGCTGATGGCTATTTCAAAATAATTCCTGAACATCTGTTCCAAGTTGGTCTCCCTTCAACAACATGAATTAATAAGGCATGTTGACACCTTCCCTTCCCTTCCCTTCCCTTCCCTTCCCTTCCCTTCCCTTCCCTTCCCTTCCCTTCCCTTCCCTTCCCTTCCATGTGTTTTGCTGTACAATAACATTATTGAAGCATATTATAAGCACTTCCTTTTTTTCATACAACCTGTACCACATCTTAACACTTAAATTGCTTGGCTTATCCTAAATATGCTTCAAAACCTGCCAATAAGCTCTAAAATATGTTGCCAACTCTGCATACACACAAAATCCTGCAATAATTTGAACAGCCTATTATTCTGCCCATACTTTCTCTGCATTTCTATTAATTGTGGTAGTCAGAAATTAAAAATGACTGCTTTTTCCAGTTTGTATGTGTGTGTATTTTAAGAATCACTATGGCCAAAGATAAGGGACTCTTCAAAACAGGAAAAGTAGCAAAATCTGTACTAGGAACTGCTGAAGACTTGGATGATTTTATTTACACATATTTACTCTAACTTTAATTCTGAATCTTGACACTTAGGATAATGAAAGTGTTAACATATCCAGAAAGGTTTTACTGAAATACAAGCTGCATCGAGTGTTTTCTTGTTCATCCCTGCTTGGGCATGGATTTAATTCTTTTTAATGCTATCGGTGAGAAACAAGAAATGGTTTGCCGCAAAAATAGAGTCAATTATTAAACAGTAATTAAAACTATAAAAATTTAGATTGAAACAATAAAGAAATAAAGTGCCTCCGAGATATTAAAAACATGGTGTACTAATGCACTTAGCATACTGTAAATGCTTTGCTGCTTCTGAAATTCCCTAACAAGGTGAGAGAAACTATTCTAACACTATTATCAGGAGACACCTTTGAACTGCTCTATCCTGAAGAATAACCCCCAGAAAGATAAGGTGAGGAAGAAGGGAAAAAAAAGGGGGGGTGGGGAAAAAACAACTTTCATATGTTTGTTGGCCACACAGCACAGCTCCAACTTCTGAACATTTTTCCCCAATTATTTTTGTAAAGTATTGATCGCAATTTAATTTTGCAGTCCCAACATGAGAGGCGTTTCATGCTGAAATGTCTCACAGGAGATTGTAATCAGGGTCTAGCCTGAAGGTGAAGCACTAGTACATAGGTTTTACTCTATTCCTCCACTCTTCATCAGTTCTGGGATTGGAGCAGAGGGCATTCTCAGGCAGATTAATTTTTGACGATGGGATCGATGGAAGATGTTTTTTCCTCCTGACATTGAGTCATCTAATTTGCTGTTTATCTTTGGCTTATTGAGTTTCGAGCATTGTTAAATCATACCTTTCAGCTGTTTAATTTCAGATGTGAATTTTGCATTCCCCTCTTGTACTTTGGCATAACTCTTTTACCTAAAATGAGCAGGGTGATGGGCCTTTTTTGACACCAGGTTACTGCTTTTGAGTCTGTTAAGTACTCCAAGGTAATGTTATAGTACTTTCTAGCCTTTTTTCTTTGCTTGTGGCCATAGATCAGATCATCTCTAGGGAAATCATTACTTGCCATCATTATTATCCCTAGCACCTTCATCTATTCTCCCTTGTTTCCTGACTCCATTGCTTGATGAAGTGCCTACTTGTGAGGACACCTTTAACTCAGGTCTAATAATTAACCCCTTCATTTCTCAGGCTGGTTCATTTTTTGTCCCCTTCCTCAGTAAGTTGTGATCTATGAGTTTAGCTTTTTGAGCAGCTTATAATAACAGCACTCTGGACTTGCCTTTAAAGTTATTTTCTCATTTTTTTTTTTTTTTTTTTCCATTTTTTCTTCTTTGTTTTGTTTTAGTAGCAAAGTGAACATTTTGCCAAATATATTGCTAAAAACAAAATTGGTTTTATTTAACCTTTGTCAAAGGGTTATACATTATTGCTTTACATTTAATGGGGAATGAAATGGTCTAACCTTGGTCTAACTCTGAACAATCTACAGAATATCTCTGCAATTATAAATTTCTAGTAACTCAACATATGCATGTAATTTTAAATATACATATACCATAGTGACCAGTAAAAGGTGGCCAGAAGCAATATAATAACTTTTTATGGAGAAACACTAAACTATTATACATCTTGCTGACTTTGAACTGCCAATTCATAATAATAAAAAAAATATTTTCATTTTATATTGCCATTAGCTTCAGCTGAAGGCCAGAGTATCTAGCTTGTGATGGTTCAGGGAGACAATGCAAGGAGTCTTTTCCTCCTGTTCACAAGCTCAGCACAACTGGTATTTTCATTCCTATCCAATGTACATGGAGATTCTAACACATTCACAGCACTCTTACGGATTCCGTATGAAGTGAAGGATTGAGTTACGCCAGTTCTAATTTCTGCCCAAAAGGCCTGGGGAAAGCTGTAACATTTCAGCCACTAGGTTCTGCCAAGGCAACACACCACCACAACCCTCTTTTGTGTTCCATGCCAGTCCAGCTAATAAAATGTACATATACCATAGGGGTATGTGAATGCTGTCCCACTGAGGGATCTTGCAATTCAGAGCTCCCCTATGGAAGCCTGAGCTCATGAAGTAATGTCATGTATGCCTAATATTGTTCATGGCCCTGCTGAACTTACCCACACCTGGGTTGGAGGAGATGTGGGTTTAGCTGCCACTTGTGCCCTCAATAGTTACCCAAGGGACCCAATAGCCCTCCCTGCTCTTGGTAGGTATTTGCATACATAACAATGTGTATGTGTATATATGAGTAAGTACATATATATATATAAATACACATAATCCAATTCAGAATGGTTCCTGTATCTTCTGTCCTTTCTAGCTGTTTCGTCCTACCCATTTCAATTCATATCACCTCCAAGAGTATAATCTTCTTTGAAGGGTGAAAACCTCAGCTCACACAGCTTGAACTTTGAGTTGAAAATATTTCAGCCAATTTGTGTGAGGAAAGTTTTCAATATACTTTCATTTTTTAAAAAACTAACATTAATATTTGTTTACTTCAGGGCACTTTTTACAATGAAGGTTTGACTTGGGCATGGTGCTTTTCACATAATAACAATAAAATCATGATGAAAAATAAAAATGTTAATTTGATATACATTTAAATCAAAATCTCTTAAATGTAATATTAAATTTCATTGGAATGTTATTTCTATGGTGAAAAATAAAATATTAGTGTGCACAGAATCTTTTAATGTATTAATGTTTTACACCTCTTAGAAAAGGCCTGTTTGTTTAACACCCAAGTATAAAACACTGTGTAGGGGATGAGATGTTATAGGGCAAGAATTCACATGGTATATCGAAATTGCCACATGGTGGTTTGAGATCATATCAATCATCATGGCTTTAGCTGGTCTTTATCTTTTAGAGGCCTAGATAAGATGCAGGATGAGGCATGTACTACCTCACTTTTGGGTGTCTACAAAATCCCCATGTTTTGGAGTACTGCGTTTGAAATGTTTTGCGAGGCAGACATCTTTTGAGACAGGCTCTACCTGCAGCTTCTTGAAAGCCACCTCCTCCGACTGCCCCCTGCCAGCAGCAACTCAGTCCCTTTGTTGCAGCTAGTGAAAGTAGCTGTAATTACTGGCTGCAGGTGTAAATGCTTGCTCCCTTGTCCTAAGGGAACTGAACCATAGCCATGATTAAAGGTAGTTAGCTATCCCTAATGACTACAAACATGTGGTGCTGGTAATTACAACTACTTTTCATTCCACCACCCCTGAGGACTGACCTACTGCCAACAAAAAACTTAGGGTTTTTTGTTGTTGTTAGGTTTTTTCTTTTTATCCCTTAAGTATTCTAGGATTTTTTGGAAATTTTATAATTATTTTAAAATACCTATTTTTTAAAGTAAGATTTTTTTAATCCTTCTTGACCTCCTTTGGATTCATTGTGACCTATTGTATGAGAAAGATGGATGCAAAAGATTTTAAAGGAGCCAGAAAGGGCAGAACACTGGGTAAGGATGAAGCCTGACCCTGTATGGTGACTTTCCATATTCCAATTTGTGCCAGTCATATCAATTCGTACATTACTTTGATGTTATCAAACCTGTGAATCTCCAGCTAATGTTACTCTTCACATATTAAAGTCAATTATGAGCTTATATACCCTGCTGCTTGATGGCCTAAATGAGCATATTCATGGCATCCACAATAAGAGTCGGTTATTTGATTATAAAGCAAATTAGGATGTTCCTATCATTAGACTTTGCGGCTGCCTGCTCTGAAAAAGCAAGATGTGCCAGTTCCATAAAATGCTTATCTATTAATCAATAGCATTCAAATATAATCCCCTTTGAAGGTATGTGTAAAGGGCAGAGAAGCTGCAGCAGAAGGATTTCCCATTCTGCAATAGAAAGACTCCAGTCCCCAAGTCTGTAGGACCTGGTTTCTGGTACTACAACCATTACTTATTTTTCCCAGAGGATGCTTCTATTCAGAGGGTCCAGTGTCACCTGTGTTATCCTTTTTTATGACTTTTGCTACAGAGTTTACTGTCTTTAAACTTTTTGAAATCTTTTCTCTCTGCCTTTACAAAAAGTTAAAGCCTAATTAAGGAAATGCAAACAGGAACTTCTTCTGAGCCTTCAATAACAACATAAGAGATTGTAACACAAGCAAGTGGAGAAGTGAATGTACACTTAGTCCCTCTGGCAAAGGAAATAAAAATAAAAAAATAATAAAAAAAACATTATGATCTTTTTGGCATTTAAAAAATATCATTCTATATTGTAACGTAAAAAAAATCAATAATGCAGAACCACTGCTTAAAAAAAAAAAGAGAGAGAGAGCGAGAAGAAAGAAGAAAGAAGGAAGGAAGGGAGGGAGGAAGAAAGAAAGGAAGGAAGGAAGGAAGAAAGAAAGAAAGAAAGAAAGAGAGAGAAAGAAAGAAAAAGAAAAACTACAAGATGCTCCAGATAAAATCTCTCTTAACTGGCTCCAGAGGGCAGAGTCATCCCTTGTCCGCTTCAGCTGGAGCAGTTCTGACTAAGAGGTAAGGCCTCATATATGGTAGTGAAGCAAAGCCAGAAAAAAGGGAGTGGAAAGGGGAGTTCAAGGTTGAAATCTCTACACAACAGACTCCTTTGGGGCAGGCACAAAACAATCAGTCAGGAAACCATATTTTTGACAGAGTAGAACTGATTTCAATACTGGACTACAGATTTGCTGTGAAAATAACTTTTGTATTTGATACTCTTGTTGGATAATTTATTTCTTCAATGATAGGTTGTGGGATAATTCTATATACTCAAGGACAATTCTGCACAACCTGATCCAGAGCAAAGCAGGACCTTTACCACAGTCTGCAAAAGAAGATTCCCAAGAGTTTGGTTTTCAGGAGTGCTGACTGGTGTGATTTTGGGGAAACCACTTCACCCCCTTTGATGGTGATTCCTCCTTCATTTTTGCTCCATATTCTTTGCTTTGTTAACTCTTTGCACCTGGAACTTTTCTGACTGGGGAGTGAGTAATACAAAGAAGACCTGGTTTGGAATGGGTCTTCTGCATATGTAAAATCTAAACTCATTTAGCTTAGGTAATTGTACAACACAAGACTGTGTTTTTTCTATCCAGAAATAAATATAAGACTGGACTGCACAGTCTGATTTTTCAAATGTGAAAATTACGACCATTAAATCTGTGATTTGAAAATGTGTCAGCACAATGCAGAGAACAATTTGGATATGTTTGGAGGGTTACTGCCTTAGGGTCAATTGAAACAAGCAGATCTATGGGGTACAACAGTCGATGGAGCAAGCAATCACAGGTGCAAATATGCCCGGGGCTTGTCTAACTTCCATTAAAATAAAAAGTTTGATAGCACTAATCATTTCTGTGCCTTTACATTTTAAACAGCCGCTGGCATTGCCTAAGCATTTTAACTGCATGCTGGCAGAATTGTGAGTTTGCTAGGGGCAGACATCGGGAAGGACGATAAAGGGTAGAAGGATGCAGAGGTGTAAAACTGCATTTTCCAGAAAATAGGGCTGAATGAATATCCAGAGGTCAAAAACAGAATAATTACAAGTCTTGGAGTCTGCACCAGTAATGAACTTTGTCTCCCAGCATTTTTAATCCTTGTGAATGAAATCCTAAGATGCACTTGTGATGACATGCCTGTATGGGTTGAAAGGGTCCAAGCCACATCTGAGGACCCATGTGAGGTGAGTAAGTGGGCTCTGACAGATAAGCCCAACAGGGTGCAGTACTGCATTTTACACCCTCCTGAATTTTACCCATCTGCCCCTTGTCTCTGCCTCATGTTACCACAAAGGCTGGATATCACAGCAGCAGGCAGGTATGTGTCTGCACTTTTGTAGCCCCCTTCTTATGGCAGTGCCTTACTGTAAGTACCCCTTTGTTGATGGCTGCACAGACAGCACAGAAGGCTGTATGTGCTCTCCTGGGGATAAAGGACTGTGGGACATGGGTAGGGGAGATTGCCAGGGACAGAAAAAAATCTAGAAACACTACAGTAAAATCTCACAAAGCTTGGTTTTGGAAGTGGTTTTTTTTTTTTTTTTTTTTTTTTTTTTTTTTTTTTTTCACTAATCTACTTGCTTAAAGCATGAGATGGTCTAAGAGTACCAAAAGTCAGATTTTCTATTTTTGTGTTAATCTGATTTTGCTCTATTTTTGTATGAGTTCTTACTGAGCTGCTTTGCTGCTTGTAGAAATAGGTTATGTAGCAGTTCACAGATGTGTGTGGATTAGTAATACCTGATGGACTGAAGACTAATTGGAGAGAGAGGGATGGATATGCATGAAGCCTCGAGGAAGACTGTTTTAAAGTGTCTTTAAGAGAGATTGGGGGCATGATAACTTACCACAGTAAGTTTTCAACTCCAAAAAATCTACATTCAAATTTTGGTGAAGTTGCTGCGGGAAAGTTAGTTTGCCATGACTTGAGCTGGCTTCCAGTCGAGCTATTCAGAGACCTTCTCTAGCATGCTGCATGCTTTGACTGGCTAGAAAGATTGGCCTAGGCTGTGGCAAGCAATTGATGTAGAATGGCAGAGGGCTGCCACCCGCACTCTGTTATTCTTCCCAGACATAAAATCCTATCTCTACTGCTGTCATCAGCAGCACTTATGATTTTAGTGACAATGAATCTGACTTATAAGGGCGTTGTGTACGATCAATTATGTGTCCAAATCATGTCTCTATAACCGATTTTTGGTCTATCTCTTTTAGTGAACTAATTAATCATGAACAATAACAAAAGAAAAAGCAAATATCAAAGTTCAGATCTTCATTTTGGGGCTGGGGTGAGAATGAGGTGTGGATAGGGGAGGAAAATATGACTTTTAAACAGGCTTTTGTGTTTTCAGGGAGATAACAGAAGAGGTTGCTTCCAAGAGTGATACTATCTGTTGAGCAGTACCATGCTAACAGAAGTAAACAGTCTGCTTTGGAAAGGCACAACTAAGCAGGAGAGGAGCTGAAGGAGAAATACTTGTTATACTGGCTACTGTTTGTCCTCTAACAGGGCCAGAATGTGTTTGTTCCCCACGCTTTCTGTGCGTAGTAGGATGGATACAGAGGACCTACCAAGGATGTAATGCAAGGTTGTACACTTGCAATTCTGTTTGGTTTTATCTTCGTCAGGGACGGTAAGAAAATACAGCAATAGCAGGTCTGAAAGTTACCATTTCTTTAAATAACAGATGCAACATTTTCTTTCTGAGAATTTAGCCTTGAGGACCCTATTCACTCTCCCTTTCAAACCTTTCAGATCACATCTCATCTGCCTCTGCTTTGTGTAATCAAACTCTTAATAATGGCTTGAGAAGCAGGCAGGGATAATTGGCATCCACTTCATAGAATAACTGTGAGTGTGAAAATAAATTGTATGGATTTTAATTGTTTTCCTTGCCTTTAATTCTTTTGCACAATATTAGTCCTTGTAGTACCTTGGGGAAGAATATAATATAAGATGGCCATTCTTGGTCAGACCAAAGTTCTCATCAAGCCACATGTCTGTCTTTTGTGGGGACGGTTAATAGGTATTTTGGAACAGTGATAAGAAAAAGTAAAGACAGAACAATCCTTTTTCCAGCACTTCTTTAATTTCCAGCAATTAGTGTTTTGCAAAATTCCTAACCTATGCTCTGAATGTATGTTATACATCACCTGTTTAGGTATTTTATATAATTAGCTGGCTATGTTGCAAAATCCCACAATTACTATCCTCACAGGTTCTATGAGGTAGAAGAGTGGTATATTATCTCCACATTATGGATTTTGAACTGAGGAGCAGAGAGACTTGAAATGCCACCATCTAAAAATAGATTAGAGCTGTTATGGTTCATTAGCACAATAAAAACTTTGGAACAAATTGATACCCAGCCTGTCCTTAAAAATCCAACCTCTCTATAAACTTCCTATTACAATGCAACATGATGGGACAAGGGTGACCGCAACCCTGAAATTTTATGGTAGTTCTGTGTTGTTTCATTTTCCCAGTAAATGCCAGTAACATGATCCTATATATGACTTCAATTACACACGGTTGCTTCCAGATGACTTTCAGACTCCAAGACCAGGTACCCCCAATTAAAGAAGGAAAGGTGTATGGATGGGCATGATGATCACCAGAAATGTGCAGATTGTTTAAAAGGATTTTCAGGTTGTTGAAAATGTCAATAGCTCATGACACTATAAGATTATGTTTAAAAAGGTAAATTCTATGTTAGAAGGACTTTGGAAAGATGGGGAAAATACACATCAGAATGTCTAAGATGACAGTAGGCAGAACACAGTAAACATATTTTGTCACTTGGACTCCATTGCCTTGGTGCAGTCCTGTTAAAAGATACCTGAGGCCCTGCGTGGATGTTATTCTCTGTCTGTTGTGCAGATGCCAGATCGTCTAACCAGGAAGTGCTTGGCCTCCAGTGTTAGTATGTGCCCTCCCTTACTGAGTAGCTGGTACTAAACTTGGCAAAGAAGAGAGATGTGCCTCTTGTACTGTGCTCATTTCACAAGCTTACACCCTTGTCTCCGCTTGAGCTTCATAGTTTGGGAACCTTACCTTCAGCTAGTTAGTTGTTCCAGCTGGCCATACAAAACACAGCAAAGGGTGTTTTTTTTTTTAAGGGGGAACTAGAGAGGAAGTGAGTGAATTAACCTACTATAAACTAGCCTTCAAAATTAACTGGGATGATAGGCCAAAGCAGAAAGTTATCTTACTGCTACAGTCTTATCAGTAGTACTTTATCACTTGCATGGTGATAGAGTTACAGTAGGACCAAATGTGAGGCTGTCATTCTAAATTAAAGACACTTGTTAGATTGCCATTTTTTAATGCTATCTGACCTTGCTTTATCTTCTCTTTTTAAAAAGTGAATATATACTCATTGTCACAATGTTATTGTACAATAGATACTAAAAATGCTCTGCTTCAACAACAACAAAACATACTTTTATAGCTATTGGTAAATTCTTATTGTTGTTAATGGTTCATATGTTTGTTTAGCTATGAGACATCTGGTTCAGATATCTAAGATATTTTACTGCAATCATAAATGATTAATAAAGATATATAGTAAGCATTTTAAGTACCTGAAAGTTCGTGCTAATGTAATAATAAAGGCCTTTGGACTTTTACTATTTTTCTTATTCTTTTCATCCAGAAAGCTGGTTACAATACTAGCAATGTTTGTGTGCAACTGACAGCAGCGTTAATGAGCTTGATATGAAGAAGGGCTTAAATAAATGTTACAGATGTTGAATAAATGGTAAAGATGCTTAGAAATACTTACAGATAACACAGGATATAAACCAAGTTTTTTGAAAGCAGAAAAATGTAAGAAGACCAGATTTTATTTTATTTTTTCTATATCTGTATGTTCAGTTATATGAGTAAAACGCATCAAAGAAAAAAAAAGCATATATATCAGTCTACTGATAGGGTTTTTCATACCTGTTATTTTATGTATGTGTCTCATCATAAAAACCACACTGCTGGGAGGAACATGAAGAAAAATAATGCCATTTATATTGCTGTAGACTGTAGGTAGTAAGACTACTTTTCTGTATTGGAATTTAGAGACACTTTTGTAAAAGGCAACACCGGCTTGTAAATGACAAATACGCGCAACCTGGATCACAGCTGGTCACAAAGGCAGATCCGTAAATTGTGCTAATGTTGGTGCTTCCCACTTGTTTTGCCACCTAGTTTGCCTGGGAGAGGAAAAGTGAATGTTTATGGTGAGATTTAAATCCTGGTATACTCAATATTGTCCTCTTGGCATTTATGGAGAGATAGTACCAGGACAGGGAAACAAATTTGTCATCTCATTACCTTTTAATTTGTATTAGAAACACCTCTAAATAGTTGGCCTTCCAACCTAGCTCTTCCTTGTTATTTCTCAACAGCACTGCCTATCGCATCGTTAAACATAAATTGCTCTTGGCTGTTTTTTTGAAGTGATTTGACAACATAGTTTGATTTTGCTCTAACATGATCTAGAAACTGTTTCCCAGTACTGGAGCAAAGGGAATGTGAAGATACTATGTGGAATTCCTTGCAATTTGCTCCTTTCTTACAGTACCTATCATGGTTTACTTAACTGTAGCAGTGTTTGAACCTAATAAAATTGTTTCGATGTTTTCAGTGATTACATGAATTGTATGGATTTCATACATTAGGCGAGACTTGGCTTAGAATGCTAATGTTATGTTCTTTACAATAATGCAGTGAATCCCAATTTGGTTTTGATTGCAATAATCTGGAGTCAAATGTGCAAACCCTTGCTAATTTAAGTTGATTTTACCTTTATCGTTTTGCATATTACATAATCTTGAGCCACACAAACAAAAGCTTGTTTGGACTTACCGTGCTTTCCTTTTCAGAAAACAGAATTCTTTTTAATTAAAAACACTTTAAAAAAATCAGTATGCGTAATTGCTAACACCTGCTATGTGTTACTAACAGATGTTTCTTACTTACCTAAGGGAACTGTTATAATTACACTATAAGCTTATTGGAATGGCATTTAACCAAGATAGTTTAGGAACTTTAGGTGGTGACTTTGTGTTCTTTTATTAATCTTTCCTTAAAAAAAAAAAAAAAAAAAAAAAATCCTTTAAGTGATGAGCTTTTATTTTTTTAATGAATTAAAGGAGAAAAAAAGTCAACCCTCCTGACTCTCCTCCCCAACCTGTGTTCACCAAGTGCAGTTAAACAGAATCAAGGTTTGGAGGTTCAGTCTGTCCTTTCTCCTCAGTCCATCCCTGAGCATCAAGGAGGAGTTTGTGTCCAAGTGTAAAAATGCCTCAATGTAGCACTGCCTCAGAAAGGCTCCTGATCAGGTGGTGGTGTGAGAGACCTTACAAGTCCTGCTAATGGTGGGGTTTGAGGAATACAGGCTTGCTGTGTGATCTTGGGCAGCCCACTTAACCTCTGTGTCTCTGTCCTCTTGTCTGTGAAATAATGTGATACTTGCCTCATGATGTTTTGGAGGCTCAATCAGAGAGATTGGAACAGGGCTTTGAGATCTTTACTTTAAAGGTTGGTGATAATAGCTTTAAGTGTTGACCTGTGACTGGGAACTTGAAGTTTGGAGGCTGGCCTCCTCCACACTGTGGAGATCTGCTGGTACAGCAGCTTATGGGAAGCACTCTGGATTCCCACATCTTCCAACTCGACTGCAAAGCAAGACTCTCAGTGTTCTCCCTCTGCATCTTCATTTATGAAACTAATCACACAATTACCTCCAGGCATGTGTTAAATATGACACTGGTCTCTGCAAAATAATGGGCCAATTGCAAACAATGAATAAAGAGAAGCAGCTCCATTTATAACTGCTGTTTCAACAGAGCTGTGTTGTAATCAAAGTGATCTGAGGGTGACTCATTAATTAATTGATGTTCTTTTTTATTATGTGCTATTGAGTTAATGAGTAATTTGTGCTAGATAACTCTCTGAACACACTGATATGTGAGATATTTTCTGGGGCTTTCATACCGATGACATGCTGAATAGGTGGAAGATGGTATTTGCTTATGTATACTCATTATTAGCAGATTCAGGATGAATATAAATCAGCAGAAGGGCATTTTAAAAGGTATTAGATACATGCAACCCTTACTTTAAGGCTTTAAACAGATACTCTTCAGCTTTTAATGCCTTAAATAGTATTAAAATCACTTTCTTTATAATACTTCTATCACCCACAATTGGCAGCTTCTAGAAAGGGTGCCTACACAAAAGATTTTTACTGGGAGCATGTTTGTGCTAATGGCCTATTACCTTGCACATACTGTATTTTGGTTTCCTTTTGCAAGGTACTGAAGTGAACAGTAAACAGGTTTGGTCTGCATCATTTGACTGAAGTAGGAGAAATGTATTAAGTGAATATGTAATTGGCTTTTTTATCTAAAGTGGTATTTAAAATAATAAAAACACTGTTCTTATATACAGTACACACTTTGCTTTCTGTAGTTTGAGTTGTTAAAGCTTTTGCTTTATTGAAACCACAACATCTCCAATGCCATAGGAGTTTTTTATTCATTAAACAACAAATGGCAAAATTGGTAATTTAGTATGACAACAGCAGCGCAGTGGAAGCTTTCAGAAGAATCAGCTAAATGTATAAAATTATACCCAGCAATCACTACAGACCTTCATTTTTGACAAGATTTGTTCTAGGTACAGATGACTGTAAACTACCTACCGCTGAGAAAATTATAAGAAGCTGCTGTATATTATGTCGAAAAAAGCCTTTAAAGTACTTTGCCTGTACAGGCTAAAACCTACCAGAGTCCCTGTTTGTTTCTTTTCCCCACATTCTCCCTTCTCGCTGACCACTTCTCAATCTATTTTTCTCAAGTCGGTTTATATGTAGGCAATTAGGAACATCTGAGGGGGTGGAGGATGAATTTTCTTTATTTACATTACATGAGCATAAATTTGAGCATTTTGGGAGGGTGGTAGGAAGAGGCAAGATGATGTGCTTATAAAAGAAAGCAAAGTAAGCAAGATAAAAAGTACAGTTATGAAACAGATCAACTCTTAGCCCTGGTCATCGCTCCTGCAGAATCCAGCCTGTCTTGATTCCTCACCAGCTGTGGCACATAACAGACACAGAAGGCTATGGTTGGCAGAGGAGCTTTCTACAATGGAAAATCAAGGTCTGATATTATGTACTTCTCCACATGGCTGAAAAAACAGCAGCTCATGAATAATAGTGAGTTGTGTTTGTGTTTTGTTGTTGTTGTTGTTGCTTTTTGTTTGTTTGTTTTTGACTGGCTAAACTTAAGAGATCTGTAAAGATAGAGATAAAATACCCTAAAGGTAGTAGATACAAGTGGAAACAATCTTGTCTGGCAAATAAGCATACACTGAACCATGGTCACTAGCAGAGCATTTTGCTGTATACAGATAGAGCATGTTGACACACAGTGATGGAGAAGGAAACCTAAGGTAAATAAAAATAAAAGGAACCCAAAGGAATGATCTAGGCTTCAGTCAAAAAGATAATAAGGTGGCAGGTAATCTGGCAGATAATCTCTCTTTTAATATTGTCTTATGATATTACATTGTGGTGGTGTTGTAAATGTTTCCATTAAATAATTAACCCCCAGTTATTAAAAGCCAAGCAACATGGAAGATTGAAATATCAGAAAATGTGTAATCGATCTTTGACCTACCTTAAATTTACATTTAATTTTTATCCTCTGCATACTAATTTTAGATACCGATGTGATTAAATACATAAGCTCAAAGCAATGCCGAACCATCACATTGCAGCACTTCAAATGTGCATATCAACACTTTTTTATCCTTACATCAATTATGACTGATACAACAGTGAGACGTATTTTTCTTTCATAGCAGGACCACCCTTCTCTTCCCAGTTTTGAGCATATGTCACAAAATACACACATGCATGTAAGAGTAACACTGCATGTAACAATGAGCTGTTGTTGTTTTTCCATTCCACTCTCTTCACTTACCCTGCACAGAGCCAAGCAGCGGCACTTAGTGGTAGAGTGCTAGAGCATGTATAGATCTACTAGTATGTAGTTGCCTTCATCCCCAACAAACCTTTTGCAGGATTAGTTGGTTTTGGTGCTCTCCCAGCTCAGATTTATGGTTACTTACTACATGTATGAATGCTCTGCATTTCCCAGAATGTCCTAGTAACATTTGCATGCATAGCTCTTGATTTTCTGAAGAGCTGAAATGCTTTACAAAAGCAGTGTATTTATTAGCCCCATTTGGCAGATGGGGTCAATTGAGGCACAGAGAAGCTGAGTGACTTGCATGTGCTTACAGCAAGTCAAAGACAGAACCAATGTCCTGTATTTCCTGTTCCCCAGCCCTATTTCCGAACTAGGGATTTCTATCTACTCTGTAGTCTACTAGTGGGAAGCTGAAAAGAGGTCTTTCTGGTTTCTAACTGGAAGATACAACACTGGCTGGAAGAGAAAATTGGAATCAAAATACGATAGTATTTTTCCCCTTCCGGCCATCCTCACCTTCATAGACAAGACAAAAGGTTTATTGCACTTGAAGAGAATCTGGAAGAGCCTAGTAGTACCTCTGCTACTCCGGTGTCTCAAAGACATAAAGGGGCTGTGGAAGGAAGTGGAAGAGAGGCTTGTGCTCGTGGTTAGAAAGGAAGGTAGCTCTCAAAACAGGGCTAAATTTAATTTGAAAAGCTATGTGGAACTATTTCTTCTAATTAGCAACCTGGACAAGTCTATTAATGTCTTGCTGGTCCTTCATGAGTAAAGCCGAGTGTTGTGAGCCATACTTATTTTTAAAGGGTTCACAGCCAGAAACAAAACCACACTGTAACAATAGTCATTAGAACTAAATATCCATTTCTAAATCAATCCACTGAGCATTGTACTTGAAACCACATGCTAGAGGAATTACCCCACTGCATAACAAATTTCTTTCCCCATCCCAGGAAAAGCACATTGAAACTGCACAATGGGACAGGAAGAGCCAGGAAGGACAGCACTGAACTTCAGCAGTTTTTAGTTTTCAGGCTAAATAAAAGCAAGAGTTCAGCTTCATAGCAACGTAGGATGTAGTGGGTTTCTTTTTTTTTTTTTTTTTTTTTTAATGTTGTTTTTTAAATGCAGGCTGTTTTCCTGGTGAGATAGATTACAGTGGCATAGAGAAAAGAATTAAATATGCATTTAACAACTCTTTAAACATTCATCTTGCTTCCCTTTGCCAAACACCTGTAAGCTCTGTCAGGGGTATGAGCACTTAAGGATATCCTGCTGATGCAATAGCTTCATGGCTTTAAAAACGCAGGTCCGACTCTCGTAGAAAATGGGTTGACTGGCAACAGTAGCTGTCAGGAGTGACTACCCCTCTGTCAAAAGGATTTTAATTGCCAGTATCAATGGGACAAACCTGTAGCAAGCTGGTGTGGACAGCAAAGTAACTGTGTAGTTGAGTGTGGTAGCTCTCGCTTTCTGTACTGGTACTTCAGAATTTTGTCCCATCTACAGCAGCATTTAAATTACTTTCAGCATTCACTGAGGTGGGTACCTAGTGACCAGCCACTCTCCTAGTGTCAGCACAGGGTCCTTTCCTTAGTGTAAACAGACCCTTGGAGGGGGCTGTTTACAGTGCCTTCTAGTGTAACGCTTTTCCAGGGTTTTTGGAGGATACAAACTCAAAAAAACTTCAGGGTTTTCAGGGTTAAAACCCGACTTAAAAAAAAAAAAAAAAAAAAAAAAAAGAGAGAGAGAAGAAAAACAAAACAAAACAAAACAAACAAAAAAACAGAATCCCATCAAATTTTAAGAAATTTTTGCAATGTACATAAACAGAAGTACTCTCTCTTTCCTCCCCACCACCAAATTAAAGGCATTCAGAAAAATAACATATATATATTTATATATATATATATATAAAATAAGGTACCCAGAGGCACTGGTTTGCATTAGGTCATAATTTCCAGCTAAATTAAAAATCAAATCCAGGCATTCTGAAGGCCTGAGGGGAACAAAAGCAGTACCCCAAATCATTAACTTTTGCACCTTTTATAATATATCCCAAACCAGTCAGATTTGTTTTTCAAAATTTTGTAGTAAAATAAAAGTGCTCTTTGAGGAAAATCTATGCAATTAAACAGCAGATGCTTAACCCCTGAAAAATAGAGGCTTATAACAGAAGTGCTGATAGACCCTTAACCGTAGCATCATTAGCAGCAGGTGCTGCTAGAGTTATTAGTTTTCTAAATAGTTTTAATGTAAACAGTATTCTTAAGCTCTAAGTGTAGCATAATGGTTGGGATTTGCTCTTTAATTCTTTTTACTAGAAAGATACAGCTCATTTAAAATAGCTGGTAGATACAGAAAGCATAAATATACAGTAAGTTTAGACACTGATTGTACTAAATGCAACAATACAAAGAAGCAAACAGGAACACAAATGGTAACACAATAAAACTGTATTACATTTGTGCTTCAAATATTACAATACATTATATACAATAGTCCAAAATAAACATCTCATGCCAAATGACAGAAAAAGAAACAAACAAACAAACAAAAAAATCCCAATAGCAAGCAAAAAGAATCCAGCTGTATGTACAGTACCTTTTTAATTAACATTCATCTCTGAACTGGAGCAATTTTCACTACATACAGATGCAGTCCACCCTTTTATTTCACGCAACCATTCTGTCTCCCTATATCTACGCTATTCAGTAGGTTCCTGTGTCATTTCTTATATACATGTTGAGCAAAAAAGATAAAAGAACATAGTGCTTTGTATTCTTAATCATGTGGCAGCAGATCAGCGAACCTGGGGTGCATAACCTTCTTTCATTAAACCCTCCTCATAGTCTGTCTGGCACAGAATCATGTTGTTCTTCAGGAAAAATTTGTCTCCAACACAAAATCTGAAATTACGACAAAAGCAAAAAAAAAGTTAGTTTCAAAATGAATGATATGATGTGATCTTACATGTAAGGAACGTAAAACAAGTGTTCACAATTTTGTTGTACCCACTGCAGGGCTCACAATTCTGCTGTCTGTTGCAGCACAGACAGACACACAGACATAGACACATACGTGAAAGCCCAGCAGAGACATTACTCTGGTAGCAGAATCAATTCCGGGCTTTCAAGAAACATGGTGCATGCAAGTGCTTTTGCTTTCTCAGCCAAAGGCTTCATTCAAAGCCCACTGAAGAATGTGGGAGTCCTGGATCAGGTCACCAGCACACAGATAGAATAAGTAGCCAAGGCTACTGAGTTGAGTGAAAAGTAAATGTACTGCTTTCACACAAATCAGAAGCAAAACAAAGTGATCATATACAGTAGAATGCCCATCTGATGTGCATTATGTTTATATTGTACAGACATAGCAATAGGAAATTCTTGTTATATTTCACATATATTCACATTGAATATTTTACTATAATTGATTTAAAAGAGCGTTTATGAGAATCCTTTCTGGTATAAATACAGCTTTATACATATTGTGATGCAAACTAGAGACACACACAGGTATGCAGAGAGAGCTTTTTTTTTTTTTTTTTTTTTCTTTTTTCCCTGTAGGAATTGATTATAAATTTAGTCACTCAGCTAACTACTTTTTCTCTTGTGGTATCAGTAATAGCTTTTATACTATTATGTGCATCAGAATCATCCTATCACTACAAAATGCTATGAATTATTTCATTTGATTTTCTCTGATGGGTAGGAAAATCACGTAATGTTAGCTCTCCTGGCTGTCTAGCTTCAAACTTCGAGCAAAGTAGTATTTCCTAGCTAAGCGGTATGCTTGAGCGTAAGGAGGCTCTTCACAGACACCCCCTCAACCCTTCCCCCCTGGCAAAGCCGGTGTTCTTGAGGATGCTTAAAGAACAAGTGAATAGGGCCAATGTATAGAAAAACAGTTTCCCTAGTGACTGCCTTGGCAGGGTTACATTCCTTTGTTTATAGTGAACTCTCCAGCTATAAAATATATTGGGAGGCACTGCTCACATTATTCCAATTAAAATGAAAGAAAGTAACCTAAATGAACCCCTTAACACCAATGTGAATAAATGAAACCAGTTTCTTCCAGCTAATTACAGATCTCACTACATAAAGTATTGTTTAATGTGTAACAGATTATAATGTCCTTTTTTGTCTAATTTTCAAATGGTGACATCTTGGACACAATTAGGGTCAGATATAAATGCTTGTGTTGTTTACGGTAGATTTAACAACAGAGTAGCTATGGGAATAGCTGTATATGTATTTAATTGTAACAATTTAACCTTCAAATAGTGGTGTCTGCTGTAGTTGACCCAGTAAAACTACGTAAATTACACAAGTTGACCTGCGTGACCTCTGATAGTGGTCTCTCTTTATCAGATAGTCAATTCCTAATGATGTTCAAGCAGAAATCTTGGTGAATTGTCACAGATTAAATTGTATATTGAAAGCAGTCCTTTAATGTTTTGTGAAGTTGGAGGTTTAAATGAGTAGCAGTTGGACTGATTTACATTTGTGAAGATTGGAATGCTAGACAAACAGTGAACCCATTTATTTTCCAACCGGGTAGCTTTGGAAATTTATCCTTATGCTAGCTAAATAGATAGAGGGAAAATAGTGTAATAAAAAAGTGGATTGAAAAGAATTAGCTCTGCTCTTAAAGGAAAATTGGTTTGTTTATTTGTGGACTTTTTTTCTGTAGGATTACTGCCTGCTGCTGATGATGATTGAAAATAGAGATTATGGAATGATCCCGAAATCTTTAAGTTATTTATGGTCAAGACAGTTTTATAGAATTTACAGGTTCCTTCTGCCCTTCCCACCCCAATCCTGGTATATTAGGCTGCCAACAACAGAAAAGTATTTTGAGTAGATGTGTTGAAATGAAGAATTCTTGAAGCAAACAAGTTCTGTGGGGGTTTCTCTAGTTTCCACCTTATGTGTTGTTGTCCATCAACAGCACTCTGGACAGGAATTCTTTTGTGCATTTTGTTATATTAGGTAAAGGAGTCTTAACCTAGTGCTAATAACTAAAAGAGTTTTTTTCCCAAGGAAGTCACATTAAAATAATAACAATCTTTCTTAATTTCTTTTAAATGAATGTACTGGTTAATATATACTGAAGCAGAGGAATTGAGATATTGGGGCAAATCAGTGACTCCGTTACAGTGACCCCAACAATTACTGATGGGGTTTGCAGCTGAGACATCCATCCAACTGTCAGCTGGGGAGACAACCACCTCTGCCCACTCCGCAAAACCCACTGACTGAATAACCTGGGAATGTTATTCAGTCAGATATATTCCTTTGTGATCCAACATAATCAGAATAATTGGTTTAAAATATTTATCCAATGGAAAAATACATTGCTGAAGTGCAATTCACTTGCATGGCAGTACTTTCATGTACAGCTTCTTACGATACTGCTTGAATCAAAATCCTGGCTGAAGGATTTTGTTTTTCATCCCTCAGAGAAGTGCCACAGTTTGACTTAAACTACAGCAGCTACATGAGGGAGTCAGGACGCCTTTCCCAATAAAAAGTGTCAATGCATTTTGTTTTTGCTATGTTAATATGCAAGCCAGAAATGCTCTACCTATGTCTACATGGCATTTGACAGCTATATGCATGAGTGGCTTTAAACACACACAGTTCCACAAATCATTTACTTTCCAAGTGTGCAGCTGTCTTGCGGAGAGGCTGCCCGTGGCCTGTCTAGACAGGCTTGGCTGCTTGATAACCTGTGGGGAGGGGGTCTGTCTGCATGGCAGGACATTCTCTGGGTTCATCTCGGGCTGAGTCTGCATGCCGTGGGTGATCCTCTGTGCCCTTGGGGGCAGTCTGTTACTTGCTATACTTATGGTCCAAATTCTACACCTGCTTTCGTACTGTGCAAGCTCAGTGCCTGAAACACTGGCAAAGACCAGCGGTGAGGCTTGCATATGCCCCTGGGTATTAAAGGTGTGAATTATGCATTCATTAGGTGACAAAGGGGTAAGCACCAGGTGAAAAACATCTAAGGTCCTGAGTACAGTAAGACAAGGCAAGGAGATGGATGAAATATGACAAATTCTGTCCATCCTTTTCCACACTTTCAACCTTATCTGACTCTGAAAAGCAGATTTAACCTCTTCTGAAGTCAAGGAGCTAAATCTTACAACTACTTCAGATTGGTTTTGCACATGCCAGGTTTTAAACCTGAATCAGGTTTAAAATGGAAGGGTAAATTCAAGCCTAGCCTTCCACCTCCAGCAAGCTTTTTTTTTTTTTTTTTTTTTTTTTTTCCATGGAATTGACATAGGATGTAAATCGGGGCACAATTTGGGCACATATATCAAATGGAGTCAAGAAGCATATTGAGATGCAACTGGGTCAGGAGTATATAATGAGGCAAGACTATTACTCTTCTAGCAGGCAGATGGTAGTCTTCAGCCTTCCCTAAAACCCTCACCTAATTTATTTAATAGGCATGTAAGATGAACAGGAAAAATATACAATAGGCTGCATTAACATGCCAGATTGGACTTACAACCATAAATTGATAGTACTACTTTTGACATGGCTGTGACATTATAGAATGACCATTATAATTAAGTGACATCCTACAACTCCTGTCATATTTTACAATGGCAAAAGGAGGACCATTTATATTGTAAAATGACCTCTGTTATCACCTTGTTTGGAGGGGAAGGTGTGCCTAGACTAATCACAAGTAGTATAAAACTTCCATTGTGAGAAATAGCTATTTCATTGTTCAGAACAGATATTTAAGGAGATCTCACTGCTGTCTGTCATCTTTTCTGATGTACAGGATGCATGTCAAGATATCGAAGACTTCTTAGAAAAGTGAGAGAAATATTGCTGTGAACAAAGATGGCTGTGTGTGAAGTGCCTCCTCCGGTAATGTTGCATCTTTGTTGTTGTAGATGGAAACAAAATCTGGAAGCATTTAACTGTTTTCCACTAGGATAAAGAAAGCACAGACTTAGTCCACCCACACCCTTCCACTCTGCTTTTTGCACTCAGGGATGTAACTTGTCTTCTGTTTTTCTTCCCTTCCTGTTTATTTTAAAAGCTAACTTGAGTTTCCAATATAACTTAAATTAATGTTAATCTGTATGCACCAACCAAGAGCACCAAACCACTCTTGTATATCACCATTCATCAGTCCACACTTAGGGTTTACTAATTTTAGGGTTCTGTCAAAAAGTCCATTTATTATCAAAGGCTGGAAAGTATAAGCTATGGCTGGATTTGTACATTTTTACTAGTAAGATGTATTGTTTATACACTGAATATATAGTACAATGCATAGAACCAAATAGTTCAACTTACAGTGACAAACTTGATGTGCTTTTCATGTATTGTTTTTCTAAAAGCTAGTATGGTGAATGTATTAATTTTTATTCTAAATTTAGAGGAGACAGTCAATGAAAATAAACTGTATTGAGGTTTTCAGAATTTATAAAATGAACACACACAAAAATCTAACATTGGTGGTTAGATAAGTACATCCCTAGCACTACATAGCCGCCTCCCCCCACCACACAGACACCTTGAGAGAGAACAAAGGCAGCATTGTGTGGGCATTTTACATTTTCTACCAGAGGTAAGTGTTTATAGCTACATCAGGACAGTGATTTGAATGAGTATGTAACTATTTTCAGTCCAGTGCCCCATTAAAATAAAGGCTGTTTCAGATAGAAGGGTGGAGCTTTTCATTTAAATGCCCCATCAGTGATAGCAGATGGGGGTTTTAAACCATACCCCAAGTTGACTTCAGAAGGCAGACAGAAATTATGGCAGCAGTATGGAACAAGCTGCTAAAGCAGCCGGCAAAGAGTGAAAGGAAGGACGCTGAAACTCTGGAAAGTGGGAAAGCCGAAGGCAGGCTGAGATCACTGCTGTAGTCAGAAGCGTCAAGCAAAGACACAGCTGAGCCCACTTGCAAGATTTTCCACTCTGTTTTGCTAGTCACACACATGCAACCTGACAAAGTGTGAAAGACAGTATCTGTTTACACATTTATTTTTCCAGTGGTTCCCATATTTTTTTCCTTTAAATTTTATGCAGAAATCCACTATGTGGGTTATGGACAAAGCGAGGGGAAGTGCTTCTGAGGAAAAGTTTAATGTGGTCACAGAGAAGAAAGGGGAGCATCCACACCGTTGAGATGATGGTCATTAAGCTCTGAAGGTATTTAGAAGATGGAAAAACTTCAATTAGGAAAAAACTAGACAAAGACGTGAAAGATAAGGGGATGCTACAATGTTTAGGCTAGCAGCAAAGCTTGATATTCACAAAATCCCTACAGCTTTAAACATTGGTAGAAAGAAAAAACAATGGTGAAAATGTCAAGAACTGGTGTACAGAGCAATTAGATGCTAGAGATGAATATTAAAGGAAAAACATGACACAGTGCCTACTAGATGTGAGGGGACTGGACTTGGTGGCTCAGGATATCCCTTACAGTTCTGTCTGTGTCTGCAGTCCTGTCTACAGCCTATGTTCCCAGAGTACATTATGTGAGACAATGAGGTTTTCCTCTCACTCTGAAAAATCTAGCCTTTGGGAGGCCAATAAAATGGGGCAGGCACCTTATGAGTTAGTTCAGAGAGGGAGTTTATAGCCCAAAGAAGAGTCCCCAGAAATCAGTGAGTTCTGATTACCATCCACACTGAGACTAGAGCTAGATGGTGAGTTGTGGATACTCAAAAATAATAAAGGAAACAGTGAAGCTGTGAACAAAAGCAGAAAAATCACCAAATCTTCCTCAAAAAGCACTGACAATAGACAGGCCCCTCTCTCACCAGGCCATGATCAACTGTTTGAAGGGCAGGAATATAAGGGTCCTACGATAGCAAGACTGAAGAGCTGGCTGCCCCAAGGATCAGTGTGATGAAAGTTAATATAATTAGTAGTTAGCTTGGAAGGCAGAGAGCATTAGAAGGAACAACCAGGCACAACATGACAGAAGACATTCACCTATGGCAAACACAAAGTAAATGCAAACTGCAAACCAAAGAAATTATTTAGTCTGTTTATGAATATCTCATATATTGTTATGAAAAAGAAATCTTAATTGTAGACAAGAAGTGAAAATGACAAAACTCTCAAATGTAGAACTCAGCTGACAGTATTATATACTTTACAGTAGTGCTCCAGATATGGTATATTTGTATCAACATGAAGAATATCCTAAAGGATTTAAAATTTAATGGGGAAAGAGAATGTGAAAGTGGGGTATAAGGTCAAAATAAACATGTACGTTTGGCAATAGTTGGTGATCTTTGCTAGTTCTGTTACTGATTTCTGGATATTTCTAATGTGATTGAAAAAAAAAAAAGAAATATATGAATATATATATATATTCCTCTTCAATAAATACCACATTAGGGATAGTGGCTGGAGTGAAAATGAAGAGTAGATCTAAGAAGTCAGCTCAAGAAGATTATTTTGCATACAAGGAGAAGCATGGATTAAGAAATGACCTTAAATTGCTATGTTGTAAACTGATCCTCATTTGAAATCTGCTGTTTGATTTTCATTAGTCTATTTTAATTAGAGGAAGAAAAAAAGCTTCTGAGAATGGCAACAGAAATTGTTAATGGCATGATGACTGACATTCAATTTAAAACAAAAGAAAGAGGTTTCATAAAATAATATATAACTATATATGTATAATATAGTATATAAGAAATATATATAATAATATAATATGTATATAATATATAATATATATATAATATAATATATATATAAAATAAAATATATAAGAAATATATAAAAATCAGTGGTAATGGTCAGGTGTCCAACATTTGTAGTTTTTATTGCTGTTATGCAAGTAATGAAAAACAAAAGTTTTAAAGCCATTTATTAATGAGTGTAGTCAGTGGAATGCTTTGCCATAGGAAACACAGAATAGCTAAGCTGGAGCATCCATGAAATAAGGTTTATCATAAAAAAAAAAAATTAAAAAATTAAAATAAACAAATAAATAAATAAATAATAATTCTTCAGTGTGCCACTAGACCCAAATTGTGAGGAAGAAAGGTACCCTATAGGCAGTATGTTTTATTAGGCTCCTTGAGAGCTATTGCAGTATAATCAGGATTAGGGCCACTTCTGAGAATTTCTGAAATTCTTTGAAACTTCTGGAACTGCTCTCTGTTTTGAGTAGATGAACTCGATTGTATTTCAGGTAAATCAATTCTTTTGATCCCAGCCTAAGGCTCTCATAAGACTATTTTGGCAACCACTTGCCCAAACTACATGCAAAACAAAAATCAGAGACTAGACTGAAGGCTCAGGGATGACACGGCTAAGAATTATTAAATGTCCACTTCAGAAGCACCTAAAAGCACTTCCCCAGTGGGGGTCAGTGGCCTTAGGGCACAGTATGATGCATATTAGCTGCAAAGTGAAATTGTACATTAGTTCACACTTGTTATGGTAAAGGAAGGATATTAAAAATAATCACAACAGCTTTGTTTTTTGGGGAAAGAAAAACAAAGTTCACTTCCTCAGATCCAAGAATACTAACTATGATGAAAATCTTTTGTACTCAGGGTACCAAACATTGTCTGCTTTGCTTGACTGATGAAGATTAGCTGACTTCTTACATTAAGGAAGTTTGTCTTGTATGGTCTGAAGTGACAAGACAATAACTAAGTGCTAATTGTGCATAACCAACACTAAAGATATGCAGTCCCATTATGGCATGTAATAAATGAAGCGAACAACAGAAATATATTAGGCACTTTAATAATGATACTAGAACAGTGGTTTGCAGAAACAAGGATGTGGAGGGTTTAAGAAACGAAATCTAGGCGTGTGTGTGTCTTACTTAAGTGGGTACTACTGGGAGGCTCTGCCTGCTTTACTTGGAATACAGCCTTTTAGTTCTGTGGCAAGACAAAATTGATATAGGACTTTAAATAGCATTAGAACCTATAATTACTTTGCATTATTATATAGTTTAAGCAGTGGTTATTACTTGCCTGGTATTTTAATTTCCCATGCAACATGATGAAAAAGGTCAATTTGGCTTTTTTTTAAAGAGCGTAATTGTAGTGTGCTACACTTATTAGCAGCTGTACATTTTATGGTTCTTTAGGGATGTTTGATTTTGAAATGACTATAGTGTTACAAAATAATACACTGTAGGACAAGGTGAGTTATTAGGAGAGCTTATTTTAGAGCTGTATCTAACTTTGTTGTGTTAAGACTACTATCTTCCTATATTTTTGTTACTTCCCTAGAAATGTACATCTCATTTTTCTTCCCACTTGAAAATGAAAAAAAAAAAAAAAAAAGAATGCTATAAAACTCTAAATAGGATTATGTGATAATGGAAAAAACATAATGGATACATTAAGGAGTGGACATAATTGGTTCTATCATTTTCTAGACCTAGTAGAAGTCAATGGCAAAGCTGCTAAAGACAGTTGTAAATTGGAGTCAGAAACAGAGCTTCTGGTGAAATCTCTAACAGGATTTTGCCATCACTCTGAATATAGTTACTGAAAGTTGGGCTATATATGATTCTGAAATATTTAGTTTTGATAATTTTACCATTTTTGAACTTTGGTCTACAACTGTACCAAATGTGTGACTCCTCAGAAGTGTCAGGTTTACATCCTCAGATTTCTATAACTTACAGTTAGGAGGTGGAAATAAAAGTAGGGCATAGGAAGTCCAGCGCTGCTACAGAGAAAATGGTGGGAACAATGTCTTTTAAATTGAACTGGCTACAGTTCTAGCAACAGGAAGAAACAACATGTAATTTAAAAGAAATACACGTGACAAAAATGAAGAATTCAAATGAAATTAAGTGACAAATGATAAGGCTCTCTACTCTACAGCAAGGGATCTCAAAGTCTTTTATAAATATTAATTAATTAAACTTGACAGACAGCCTTTCAAAGCAGAGGAAGCAACATTGTTTATTGGTGTGGGATTTGAGGCACAAAAAGTTTTCTGGCCAAGGTCATACAAGATGTTCTGCATCAGTCCCAGGAAAAGTATCCAGGTCATAATCTTGGGCTTCCACTACTGGTGGATGTTTCCTCTTCACTTGATAGTATGCCCACACCAGAGCCAAATTAACACTTAGCATATGGAACAGACCCAAGAAATTATCTTACCTCTGATTACAAAGTTGACATGCAAAACAGTCCAGATGATAAACATTGTCCTTAGCTCTCATCACCATCTCAAAAGCAGGTATGAGCTTACTGCAGGCAGCGCAGTTTCCTGTAACACCAAATAACCTGAAGATACAGAAAGAAAAATATTCCTGAAGATGATTAACTGAAAAGAAATAAGAAATCCAGACTTTTTTTTTTTTTTTTTTTTTTTTTTTTTCCCCAGTAGTTGTCTGGCTTTTGACTGACTTCCCTGCACACCTCCCTTTGGAAAGGCTGGTGTTTGGTGGTCCAAGTCTGCACAATTTACAATAGAAAGGACTAGTCCTTTTTGCTGGGGAGAGCTTTATGAAGCAGTGACAAACTAATATCACACCTATTGTGATATTATTCTTCTGCAGGTTATACTGACCTTTCTGGATAAAAGGAACATCTTGTTAAACTAAACAAAGAAATAGTAAACACATTAGGGATGTTACATAACTGTGCGGACAGAGGTCAAGCTGTTTGCATACACGGGAAGAGTCTTCTGCTTGGATCGTGTCATACAGACGAGAGTCACATAACCTTGGCTTTTGGTGCTATTTATTATTAAAACACACTTTAGCTAGAAAAGAAATAACACTTGAAAAAGCCAATATTCTTCGCATTTTTGACATCTAGTGCTAAAAGCTTTACCACTATTATTAAAAGAACATTTTATGAACAAGTCATTTAAATCGTCAGAAAGCATTAGCGGTTCATGCACCTTACAACCCTATACCATAGTTATTGCTATGATTATGTTATTCAGGTAGCACATTAAAGTAAATGAGGCTGTAAACTATATATAGTCACATCAGGAGTAGAAGTATAAAATACTGTAAGAACAATATGAAATGCTGTTTTTGCCAGACATCTATATAATTTTTTTTCAAATTCTCTTTGTTAAAGAGTTTTCAGTACTTTTCAAATGGGTGTATTACAAAAAAAAATCACATGTATGCATCCTT
>CM021765.1:66612082-66657849 GCA_011076525.1 Nettapus auritus
ATTCTACCACAAGACTGTTAAGGATTTCATTTCTACACAGTACTCACAGCTGCCTGGTATTATTCTGGGCTTTATTTATCATATTTTCTGTGGTCAGAGAACGCTCAAACTCACACCTTTCACATCTACTTACAGGTAGTTACACTGTGACCTAGCTATCTCAGCAGATTAGAAAGCTGATCCTCACTGATTTCACGTAGCAATAAAAAGAGCTAGAGAACATAAAAGTACAAGGATTTGTCTTTTCTCTTGATATTCTGAACCAATTTTTGAAATTTTATATTTATACCATATATACCACAATGAGATAAGAACAATCAGCAACAGCAAACCTATTGATTCTTAATGTGTTTGACTGGTACATAACATCCTGAACAGAGCTAAAAAATGAAAGACATGCAAGAGCCCTTCTACAAACAAACCCAAACCTGACAGCTTGAGCAGCCGAAAGTGTGATTAAGCACCATGCTATTGATTCTACTTTGGTAGGTTTACTAAATAGAAACCTGAAGGTTAAGTACTGATAGATGAGAAAAAGGAAAAAGTTAGGAGAGGAAAGAAGAGAAAAAGAGAGGAAAGAAAAGGCAGCTACGCGAAAAGTGCAGAGACATTGAATAACCCACACTATACTTACGAAGCATGTGATTTCTAGATGGAAAAAATTTAACCACATAGACACCAATTTCCACCCGCTTATTCAGATTTTGGATAAGGCACTGAATATGGTTCCTGTTGTTGGCTTAGAAATACCACACGGCATAACCACACAGTTAGGCAGAACTGCATGTGCACTTAAATGAAGCTGATTTGGGCCACAACTGCCTGTCAGATTGCATGGGACTTTCATGAGATTTAAGAACTAATGTCATTGGTTACTTTTGCTTCCACGGGTTTCCTTGTTTTGCTGCTTTTTTTTTTTTTTTGACTATTGTCCTCTCTAGGGGTCATTGATTTGCTACCGACAGCACTTTTTTGCCTACTTTATTTTTATATTAAAACATTGCACGATTTAGACAAGACATCTGGGTAGCCAGTTTGTAGTAGGAGTATGAATCGTCTGTTTGCACAATGGAAAATGTAGGAGAAAAACATCTAAAGATTCAGGAGCAACAGAGCAGACATTAAATTGAATTTCTCCTGTGATGCAGTAATTATGGATAGTTTCACTTGGTTTCAAATTATTTTTCTCCTCATTCCCACTACCAGGTTAACTAGGTTCATTAGGGAAAAATATATACAGTATCTGAGCTCTAAACTGGCCTTTGCCACTAACTGATCGGGTGACCCTGGCAACTTACTTAATTTTGGCCTCAATTTATTCGTTACAAGGAGGTGAGACCTAATCTTCACATTGTAATATCCCTGCTAAATACCATTTTTATAAAAATTGAAATGTTACTTTCAAAATTCTGTTATTCAAAGTCCAGGAGGTATCAAAATAATACACACACAGTTTGAAATGTAATCAGACGTACTGAAACAGATAATCAGCTTTTTTTTTTTTTTTTTTTTTTTCTTTTTCTTTTTCCCTAGTAGTTATGTGTATTATTCAGGATTTCAATTCAAGCTATATGTACTGAAAGGCAGAATTTGGCCCTCGGCAAATATTTCAGGCAGCATAAGATTCTATTTGGAGAAGCATAAAACCACATAAAAGAACCTAAAAGTTAATGAGAGAGGGAGAGAAAATCATCTAAAGATCTAGATTACAAAGCACTCTGAAAAGCATCATTTTAGAGAACATGTAATTTTTACATGCTGATTATTATTTAGATTATTAGCTGGAGATGTTTTAGACATTTCTAAGTGACTTAGGGACATGAGTACTACTGGCTTTAAATAGACTTTAATCTCTTACTTCCCACAAGATATTTTTGCAAATCCTCCCTGTCAAATAGTAGAGAAAAGGAAGAGGGTAAATTTGTCCCACATGCATTTTTATGAATGCCTGAAAAACTTATTTCACTTCCACCCATCCTCAGTTCCCTGGAATGGCTTTCTAAACACTCACTGAAAGTAAAACATGCTTCCAGTCAAGGGGAGAGGAGAAACTGCCCCACTTTGCCTACTTCAGTTAAACCACACAAGGGAAGAAGGAACATGAGAACAGTTTCCATTTGACCTGCCCATTCACAGACCTCCTGACTCCACAGATAACCAGTAAAAAACTTCCGGTGACTTTGCTTGACTTAACTCTGGTCTAGTAATCAACAGTGGCCAGTGAAATGGAGACTCCCTAGAAAGAAAGGAAGAATGGGGATGCAGAAGAAAATGGCTACTTTTGAAACAGTTCTCCATTTTCTTATGTGTACTTATTACTGCTTATATGTCTTTCTAAAGGTCCCTATCTTTTTAAGTCCTCTCTTGACCAAACTGGAGAGTCAAAAGAGGGGAACGCCATGAAGTTGCAAGCCAGGCTGCCTAGCAGATCTGAGCACTGAGACTTCAGCTAAATTTTCAGCACTCCCCAGCTGCAGCTGCAGCCAGATTTCGTAAGCACTCAGCATTCTGGGTGCCAAACTATTTCAGATAATGTAAAATCAAAGGTGTCACAACATGGAAGCAGACAAGATAAGTTGGTCCTTATTTAGATGCCTATCCAAATTAACCTAAATCTTGTCCCTGATGGTGTGTACTACAAAAAATATGAAGAAAAAGAAAATACAAACAACACAGCCCAACTAGTTTAAGCATGTTAAGGAAGGCATTCAAACACAATTGCTGTAGTGGGCTTAAACGTCTACTAAAATCAAAGGCTGATTCAGTGTTTGCCTTGTTTGATAATGCTGTGAAAAGAGGGTTACTTTTGCCAAATTAGAGCAGAAAAGGTTTTTCTTTGTTTTATTTTAAAAGCTAACTCCTGCACTGCAGAACTAACTCAATATTGGAAGTATGCTGATATTCATAACATCATCTATTTGCAAGGATCCCCAGCATATGTCACCTGGAAATGAGGCTCACTTTGCTGAGTGTGAGCTGGGGTACCTCTGCAGAGCCAATGCCACTCAAAATTTACATTGGTTGGTAGCTGGATCACAGGCAGATGGAAATGCCACAGTAGGGCACAGCTATAGCCTTGCAGCACAGTGACACGCCACATGTCTGAATGTCTTTTGCTTTCATGTTTAGCTAGCCTGAGAGTGTGGCAATCCCACCCGGTGTTGGCTGGACTGTGTTAAACACTTAGCAGTTGTATGTTTGCAGTATGATACTCCGGCTGAAAACTGGAGGTGCAAGCCTTCCTCAGGTGAAGCTGCTGTTTCTCATGCTGTCCTACCATATACAACTATTGTAGAAGAAAATAATTGCATGCACTCCAATAGTTAAGGCAGACTTTTTTGTCTTTTCGCACACAAGTTTTATGCATTGCCCTTATCACTGTGGATCTTAATTTAATGTAGCTGAGACATTCCCTCAGTGCAGGCTTCCAGTTTGCTCCATCTGTGTAGAACAAGCTACTTGCCAAACTCTGTCCTGTGCCTGTTGAAATTCATGAGAACAAGCCTTTTTTCCTGTGCAAACTGTGTGAAAGAATTCTTTATGTAAAGTTAACATGGATGAATTCCATTTTCAAACACCTCAAAACCAGACATTCAAGCGAAAATATAGATTTACTTCTATATCCTTCTCTAATTAGGTTATTTGTGTTCTGTGAAACAATCTAAGCTTTCATTTCAAGTAAGTATTACCAGCCTTAATTATGGCTCAAAAAATCTGAAGCATGACCAGACATAATTGATGTCTACTTTTGTAAATCTATACTTTGAAAAAGCTTTCAGAGGTGGAAATTTTGTTGTTTGGTCAATGGCATGTTAACTCTGAAGCCTAAATCACAGAACTTTAAAAAGCCCTTGTTCATTTTAGCAGCAAATACAGCCACATTGTTTATGTCACAGTCTGCTACTTTGTCCCTTCAGTCATGCAGCCAGATCATCAAACTTCCAGTTTAAAGCTAAAATGCAATTTTAAGAAGTATTCTGGCCTAACTTACAGTCTGCTTTTAATCAAGTTACAATTTTCTTTCATTTTAAATTTTCTTTAACCACTCTCATTGACTCAGATGAAAAGCAAGGATGATTGTGTGCAGTGCACAATGATCTATGCCTGATATTGTGGAAATAAATTCAAGTTAAAAATGACCTCCCAATGCACTCAGGGTTCTGCTTTGCACCACCACTCATGCATTGTGACATCCTTAAACTTCCACCAGTAAAGTCAACATCAATATTACATCCATTTCTACAAAGCAACCATATAAACTTCATTCTTCTGCACATGCTTTACTTTAAATCATGCATATAAATCCATCCACGTGCACAGGCTGAATCTAAAAATTTGCAGATACTCAGCTGACATATTTTCATTGTCAAACTCGAGCAACTTAAAAACAAATTTGATGCCCCAACTCAAATAAAAATGCAATATCCCAAGCTGGCTCCCAGTCTAGGGGTAGCTTTAACTTGTACAGTATGGTTGCATGATTCAGGGCTGGCAAAGTGCTGCAACCGTGCACTCCACTAGGACTAATTAGATTAATGTCCCAGCTAACTAGCAACTTGCATTCCCACTTAGATGTGTCTACACTGTTTCTGGATTTGGAAGCTAGTCTGAGGCCTTGTGCCATGTATTGAATGATATGGATGTTGCTCATTGCTGTGCCTGTACTTTTTGGATATGACAAAGTATCACTGAGCTCCATTTGCCAACCACTCCCTTTCTTCATGCCTGAAGGAATGACCTCAAAGATGGTTCAGTGATAACCAGATTGACAAGGATGGGCTGGAAGTTGGGAACCTGCAGGGATGACCTCAGCTATGGTGCCTACCATGCTCACCTGCCACATGGATGCTGCTCCATGCAGCCACCATCTGTCCTAGTGGTAATGCCATGAAACTGGTGGCATTAAGAGGTGCAGGTCCTTCCTAGGAGGAAACCAGCACAACATGGATGTTGGGAGTTTTCTGCTTGCCCTACAACTGCATATAGCACAACATTGCTGAGGAGGGAGCAGAACTGAAGAGAGATGCTTCCAAGGTGCATTTCAGATTCGTTCCCCATACACAGAGATAAACAGGAAAACAGGAGGAAAGAAAGAAAAATAAAGAGAGGAAAAAAAAAAAAAAAAGAAAAAGAAAAAGAAAAGACATCCTTTAGAGTAAATGCTGATGGAGGGACCTACGAAAAAAAGGAACTGAAGGAACTGAATGAACAGAAATCCCCCCTGTGATGAGCAGTGGCCAATTGCCTATCGTTTCCCAACAACTCCATTATTTCTCCAGTGACTAAGGAGAAAAGGTCTAAGTGGTGCATATGGAGTCTGCCTCTGGAGATGGGGGAAGGGAAGGAAATTAAGAGACAAATACATAATTAGCTGCCTAATGTGAGGGACATAAAACATAGACATTCTTCATTTTGCCCCAGAGGTGACTGAGAATGTAGAACCTCTGGGTAAGAAATCAATGCACAGACTGTCAGGTAAATACATATTGAAATAGAAGTGGGGGGTAAGTTAATAGTTCTATGAGGTCATATAATAAAGCCTATAGTTCTTTCATCAGTGCAGTGAACAATGCAGTTACTGTGTTTCTCCCCTGGTGTAATAGCAAAGATGGTTGCTAGACTCCGAAAATAAATTATGCCATGCTTTATTAAATGGTAAACAGCTGTTCCAGCCACAATACAGCACATGCTAATTGAAGAATGCCTTAAGCAGTCCTATAATAAAAGGCTTTTAAGAGTTGGAGAGGAAAGAAAAAAAAGCCAGCATCATGACAGACTTACTATCATGGATTCCCTTAGTTAAAATTCAGCACATGGGTCATTCAAGGTGAGAAGTATATTCTGAGAGAAGAACTACAGTAATGAACATTTAAGAATCATTAGCAAGCTCTTTCATGCCATGATGCTGTAGGCAAAGACGTGCTTAGGTAGGAAGTGCAGCCACAAGGTTCTCATCATGTTTCCACGTCTTGTTTGGCTAGGAGATATGTATCCAGGAATACACAAAGCGTGCGGTAAGAATTGCTTTATCTAAGGTGGTGACCCCAGCCCAGAAACCTCACTGCTCATGGGAATCACTCTAGAGATTTTGGCAGAGAATTAGAGCTGTTGTGTGAGCTGCAAAAGCATATCCATGTAACAGAGAGAGGATGTTAATCTGGCAACATGAGCCCCTTACTGGCAATTCTTCCTGAGCACTTACAGCCCTGCACCTGCGCAGAGCCCTGCCCCTAGTGCCAGCCTGGCTCTGTCGAGCTGACAAGGTGTGCTATGCCCAGCGGTTGTGAAAGGGGCCATTAGGAATGCTGAAGTACAGTCATTTTTTTACGTTAACAGGTTTATGATGAAAGTCGGTAGGGAATGTGAGTCAATGTTTAGATCAGGGAAAAGAAGTCTCCATGCCTGCTATCTACACAACCTTGCTAAGTGACCTTGCTCAAATATCCCCTCTTTGCACCTCAATTTTCCCATCTTTACTTTACATTAAAAGGACAACAGGAAGCTTGGTGTGCAAAAGTCCCTTAAGAGCTCTGAATGGTAACTACTATGAAAAATACGTTTTTGTAGAAGCCACTCACTGATGCATGCATTTGCCCAAGAATGGCATTCAGATACATGGTACTTAGACAAACAGACACCTGCTTTCTGAAAAATTGCTTGCCGACCTGAACTAGATGTGCATGCGTGCATGTGTGTATGTGTAAAATGAAAATACCAAAACTGTTCCATAGGACAGAACAGTAAGGAAAAGGGTTGTGTTTTCCCATTTCCCATTTTCCCCACTCTACAACTCTACAACACAATAATATCTTCCCCTGTATTTGGAATTAGTCCATTCTGAAAACCACTGTAAGATGAGTGCTGCATGGTGATTTTTTTTTTTTTTTTTTTTTTTAATGTTTGCAATAAGCAAAACACTTAGAAATTAGGAAAAAGGATGGCATCAATCCATTAGATAACATGCAAATAATTCATTCTGTTCACAGAAAGCATATGATGCGCTTGCAAATTCATGCAACAAAGCAATGGTATAATAGAACTGCTCTTTCTATAGAAATGGAAACACGTAAAGTTTTCCTTCGTTGGACTATGTGAGCATTTCCTCTATAAATAAAAGCTGCAGTACCCAAGGTATTTCCTTTGTTGTGTCACCTTTAGGACTTACTATTTGAAGTATTCCATTGAAATGGCTATGCTCTGTGCAGTGTTCAGAATTTTAAGTAAAACCTTAAACAGTTACAAATCAAAGCATCAGGGTACTTTGAAGAAGCACATACACTATACACATCGTATACTGCATGCATATGCATTGCTGCTATCTATATATCATCAACACACTAGCAAAAACATTACAGCTTTGGTAAAAAATATTTTGAGCAAAATATAAACATTAAAAAGATTATTTAAAAATAATACCATTTTCAAAACTCAGATTCCAGCATATTTAGGGCTGGTTCTAGAAGTATGCTTTCAAAATATGTCAGATCCTGAGACAAATTTCCACAACATTTTTCTGGCATTAAGGCAGTCGTTTCAGTCAATATTGTACTAAAATAAGAAGATGTACTGATCAAATAATTGCAATAATTTTTTTCCCTCTCATTTATTAAATTGTTCCGATTTTAAGGTATTGATATTTTTACTCCTGCATCTTATAATATAGTTTCTTCCCCACTTCCTACAATTTTTGTTCTTCTTCTAAAAAGAATGCTTGAGGAAATTCTGTGCCAATGTCTCACTCAAATTTATAATTAATGTAGCAGAAAATTATTTTTCCAATTAAATAAAACTGAGCATGAATTTAGGCAAATGCTAGAAGCATTATAAACAGTATAAAGTTAGGAGATGAACAAAATCGCAAACAATGAGCAGGTAATGTAACTGCATATATTAGAAACATCTCAATTATTACATCCATGAAGGCAGAACCTAAAAAGCTGCATTTCATAAGAAGGTGTCATGTTGACATATATTGCTCATTAAAAAAGGTGCCGTTTGTATATGGGTTACTGTTCTTCATATGCATGAATACTGGTAACACATTGTGGGAAAGGAAAGCCCTTGAGATTTTGTGTAGTTTGAATATTTAATGTAACAATAGTTTGCTCCCTAATAAAGAAAGGAGAGAAATTTAGGAGACTAGGACATAAATTTGCCTATTTATTCCTGTACACTGACTACAGCTGGATATCGGCACCCTCCGTGTACCTCTCAAGACATGCCTTGAAAATTACGATGACTGCTTACAGCTGCTGCTCTTTAACCAAAACCGCGGAGACTACAAACGAAAAGCTCCCCATCCCCTTCTTTAGCAGAATAGACAGAGCAGCATATATAATATTCATATATAATATATATATGTGTACTAACCTACTAGTTATCTCTGCTTACACTCCGGCTGTCAGAAAACTGTCAGCTGTTAAGGCGATAAGGTGGGCAGTTTAAAGAAGATACTGACGCCTTAAGCTCCTTAATGTGCCAAGAATCAATCCCATGAAAGCAAACAACTTGAAAAAGGGTTATACGTATTTAGGAAATCTCTCGGCTCCCCTCGTGCTTGCTGGAGCTGGAGCTGGAGCTGGAGTTTTCTCACCCTAATGACCCCTGAAGCGGCCCGGAGGGATTGTGAAACAAGGCCGTTACACGAGGCAGCTCGCTAATTGAGAAGTTGATCGGGGGTAGAGGGTTCCTGCTTTACCGCGTTAAGTGCCGAAATCAAGCATGACTGGATTGACGTCGCCAAATCACTGTCTGGAGGCCACTCCAAGCCAGGAGCAGCAGGGCTTTTCACACCTGATAGGCCCCCACTCTATCTACATCAAGTTGCATTAAGAAAGGGATGTATTACAGGAGGGGAGCCTCTGCCCCTGAAGAACACTGCCCGCACCAGCTAATTGCTGAGTCGCAGCTTCCTAGGAGCAGCAAATGTGCCTGGGTGTCAGAAGCACATGCTGATGGCTCCAGATACAGAGCGCTCCTTCAACTCCCCTCCACAAATCCCGAAAGGCTCCCTCTGTGTGAGGGAAGCGATTAGGAGAATTAATCCTTTGCTCTGCAATGAATGGTCATGCACAAAACCGCATGCGAGAGAGTGCATCCGGGGGATGCAGGCCATTGCTCAACATCATCATGACATGAAGAGCTGCGAGGGTGCTTTGGCCTCTGGACAATGGCTTCTGAAGGCTCCCAGAAGTCCTGTTGGACAGGCAGGTCTCAAGCCTTCACCAGAGAGCTGGAGAAACTGAGTCAGGGGGCTTCGGAGCACAAAGAACAGTAAAACACTGAACTGCCAGGCCTTTCAATCACAGATGAATGCCTAACTGTCTCTTATTCCTCTGAAAATCCCCCTCATCAGCAGTTTGATCAAGGTGACAGAGAAAGCCTGGGATTTAATCCCGGCTAGGATTAACACCCAACAGTTCCTGCCCTGCAGTCCTCAGCCAGCCTTGACTTTAAAAGGGGTCAGCTCTTATTTCCATGTACCATCAGGAGATGCAGCCACAATGTGGTCAAGGTTGTCTTGTCAATTTGTTATTTATGGAGAACAGAGGGCCTCCTGAACTGTTCTGAGGTAAATTTTAAACTGAGCAGGAAATATAACAGGATGTGAGCAGTCAGCCTCTGAAATCCAGTGGAGACAGTGACAGTCAAATTCTTAGGGTACCTTTTAAAAGCATGAGCACTTTTTTTTTGCAGCATACACTATTGTATGATGATACGAAAGCACACTCTATAGTAGGAGCTTCAAATCCAGACTTTACAGATCTTCATATACTACTTATTTAGATCTAAAAAAAAGATGACAAAGTCAGATGGTAGCACGATAATATGATTTAGAGGAAAAACCACTGGAGAGAGACTGCAAGGCATTATATGGAGAATATTTCCATATTTACTTTGAAATTTCACTAAAAACTGAGATAGCTTTTGTTTTTCAGAAAAAAAGCCCACACTTGCCTCTTCTCTGCATAAAACCATTTTTTTTCCCCCTGAAACACAGGGAACCTTCTGTGAAAAACACCTCACTATGGCTTTACTAAGGCTGTAATATGGCTTTTTTTTGGGGGGGGGGAGGGGGTTGAGGAGAGGAGGGGAGTGGATAAAATGGTGAAGAGAAAATAGCGGAGAAAAAAGTCCCGAAAGTATCAATAAAAATTAACACATGAGAAATGACATCTAGCTGTAGGCAACATGTACTCTATGCGTTGCATTATACATTGAATATGAAATATTTTTAAATGGGGGTCATAAAATTACATTGCTAGCATGAGAACAGATAATCATGGAGATCAGGATGAAATCCTCCCCCACCTGCAATGTCCCTAACCTTCATAAATCTTGAAAAGTTTGGCAAAAGTTGGCTTGCTCTGTTTTGCTGCCATCCCTCTGAAACAGTAGATATACCTGTTTCCCCCTTCCTGCTGCTGGATACCAGGTATCTCTGATTAAAAAAGCACAGCAAATGCAGTGTTCCCACGTATCATTCTGGAAGAAGGGAAATAGGAATTTGGTCTGGTTTCTACTGCAGTTACAACTCCGAGCCCCTGAAGATGAGCTGATATTGCAGCTTATCCCTTCCCTTCCTGCTGTAGCGGTCAGCCTCAGACAGTGCAGCAGGCACTGCTGCAAGCACAGACAAGCTTAAGTGATGGGGAGCGATAAGAGTGCAGGAAAGTGTGAATGAAGTGATCCTGTTCCACCTAGGCATGGCAGCAGGTAAATTTATCCTCCTCTGGACTATTTATGTGATATTCTTTAAGGGTGATGCAAGGTAACGAGTGACTGATGAAGTTAAAATACGCGTGTTACTGCAGCAGTTTGAGGGAAAGGGAAGAGGTGGTTCTGCGTTGGTCACTGTACTTAATGCACAGCAGCCCTTTTGCTATTCCTGTTGCACTGCTGGTATGTGGCTAGTGCATAAATCTGTGCATGGATTTCTGGAATAAAGTATTTTGCCATGCTAGCAGTGGGGTGTTCATTTTTAAAAACTGAAGTGCTGCTCAAATATGAACAAACAAGTGCACAGTATGGGAGAGGGCACCCTTGGGAGGACAGACATGGCTGGCTGGGGGCATTTTTATGCCCTTCTTCCGATAGTGAGGTCACTTGGAGTTTGTGAGTGCATCTCCCTCTCCCCGGGGAAGCATCCTCTGCTGCAGTAGAGCTCAATCAGATCTGTCCTGCTGCCTTTATGTGCTGCTGTTCCTCCAAAAGTTATCTGAAAAATATGACAGACACACACTCACAGAGCCTTAGACAGAGAGAAGTGTGGCAACACTGTGGGAGTATCCCCTATTTTCCCGCTCCTTTCAGAGTCCTTTCTGTTGGTGCAGAGAAGATTTTAGGTGCTGCCAAACCAAACAGGAGCTACTATTGCTCCATGCCACCACTGGAAACTACATCAGTGCACAGTTAAGCAGAGGATCACGTTTTCTGTATCCCTGCTCCAATATTGTAAACTACATGGTCCAAAATAAAGCAACTAGAAAAATAGGAAATAGTAAAAAGGAAAGATGCCCTCCTCAGCCTTTTCCATCTTGTTTCTAACAACAAAACACAGGCTATTAGATAAAATGCTAACCTAAAGTGCAGATTTTTTTTTTTCCTCCCTTGTTACAACTGTGTATCCTCTTGTCTTCCCTCATTTCTATCTTTACCTCATTCTATTCATTTCCCCTCATTCTTACTGCTATTTCTCTTATTGTTACCTTTCTGAACTAGCTCAGGTCTTTCCACTTCCACCAGGCCCTGCAGCTTCAGCTGGGGAGTCTGCACCATCTACCCCTGTGGCTGACACCACCACCCAGATAGAGCTGCTGCAGGGGGAGGCTGCAGAGCAGACCTCAGACTGCTGGAATTGCCTAGACCTTGTGTGAGTCAACACCAAGTCGGGCAGGAGAGTTGATCTGCTTGAGGGTAGGAAGGCTCTGCAAAGGCATCAGGCAGCCTGGCCTGCAACAGAAATGGTGTGGCCAGCAGGCCTAGGGAAGTGCTCATCCCTTCTGTTTTCATTTCTGGTGAGACTACACCTTGAGTACTGAGTTCAGTTTTGCACCACTAACTACAATGAAAATATTGTATTGTTGGAATGAGTCCAGAGAAGAGCAACAAAGGTGGTGAAGAGGCTGGAAAAAAAAGACACATGAGGAGTAGCTGAAGGAACTGGGGCTGGTTAGTCTAGAGAAGAGGAGGCTGAGGGAAGACCTTACAGCTCTCTACAGCTACTTGAAAAGAGGTTGTAGTGAGGCATGTGTTAGTCTCTTTTCTAAGGTGACAAGTGACAGGATGTGAGGAATTGGCCTCAAGTTGTGCCAGGGGAAGCTTAGACTGAATATCAGGAAGAATATCATAATGGAAAGAGTAGCTAGGCATTGGAACATGCTACCCAGGAGAGTGGTACAGTTGCCATTCCTCGGGGTATTTAAGAGATTTGTGGACGTGCCACTTAGGGACATGGCTTAGTGGCAGACTTATAGCACTATAGGTTATGGTTGGACTTGATCTTGAAGGTCTTTTCCAACCTAGATGGTTATATGACTATATATCCTTGCTTGTTCTCACTTGGTAAATTACATTCTTGTGTAGAACCTGACCCAACTCATCATTCTACCCAGGTTTCAGGTCTCATCTGTGACCGGAGTTAATTTTTCTTCTAACTCCAATTACATTACAGAAATGAAACATTTTGTCAGCTAGTTACTACAATTACTGAAGATTTAAAGAAATATTTGGCATGGAGACCATGCAACTTTAAGGCATTTTCCATTAATACATGGTCTACCCTGCCTTTCACATCACCCATGGAGTTAGATGGGAAGAGTTTTATAAATCCATTCATCTGCTACCTACAGCAAGAAAGTAGGAAACTCTACCACTATCCCTGTAACTTCTTTCTTGGTAGTTTAAGAGGAGAGGTTTAAATCTCCCACTATGGACCATACAATAGAAGATGAAGAAAAGGAGGAGTTTTTCCCTCTCTTCAGGCAGCTACATCTGACTGTAAGGGAGGGGATGAGGACAGGACCCCTTAGAAAGGAGCTTAGAAAAAAGATGATTCATTAATGTAGTATTAATGGCGAGGAGGAATATTACTGTTTGTAATTACTGTTGAAATCATCTACCCTACCAGACCTAGTATACACATAGATCCAGGCAGCGTGCAACCAACAAGAGCTGCCTGAGCTGCAGCAGTGCTTCCCCTCACACTGAGATGGTTACTCCTCATTCCTTGAATTAAACTTGTCAGTTGACCTTAGTATAAGTTGATCTAGTATAAGGTGACTTTGGGGGTATTACTTGGGATTTTGAGAAACAGCCACAATTCTTAGAGGTTTCCTATGTACAAATCCTTTGGAAATCTAGTGCCAAGCTCTTGAGTTTGATGTGGTTCATTTTAGTATGAGAGGGTAAATTGAATTGATTTTGATTAAAGAAAAACGAAAATTATCCTACTTACAGGCAGGCACATAAAGGGGAAAATAATAAGGCCAAAGCCCTTCATGCTATATTTTAATTGAAACTGGAGAAGTATTAATCAGATGGCAGGGAGATATTTCAGCACAATCAGTTACAGCAGAGAAAATCTGAAGTACACCCAAGGCCAATTTTGCAAGACTGGACAGGCAGCAAGCTGTGCAAACAAATGCCGTGGTAACTTCATGCACAACTCCAGTCTACTCTTTTAGACCTGACAGTCTACTAGTGGACTAGAAATAGATGCACTCACGTGGCATACAAACATCACTTGGCTGGAAATTGTTTGTCTGCTGCCCCATGCAAGCAAAAGCCACTCTATCCATGACACCACCCACAAGTTCCATGAAGAGATTTTCAACTATTCACTTAGAAGTATTAAACTGACCTGAAATTATTGAGGGATTACTTGTACAGAAAATAGCCACAAATCCTGTAACATATACCCTGTTGGAGAACCCATATGAGTAAGAGGTACCTTTTCTGACTGGCTGAGCTGACCAAAAAGGCTGCTGGTAGAAAAAGAGTAATACTTTTAAAACCCATGTTTGTACAAACATGGATTTTCCACTTATGGGAGGCTGCTTTATTATAATGATACAGTATATTCCTATTAGGAGCATTTTGCCAATATTGTTATGTCAGTATTCCTAGATGTGCAAGTTTTCACAGTGTTGAGTATTCCTTAGTTTTATGAATAAAAGATTGCAGACTTCAGAGGAATGAATCACATCGACATTGATTTCCTGGATCAGACCACGTGTTACTGCACTGTAATAGTCTGCCTAGGAAAAAACTGCAAAAATTTAACCAATGTCTGAAACTAGGGAAAAATGCTTTTTGTTAATGAAGAAACATGCTTGCTAACTAGCCTTTACTTAGCAAGTGTTTTTTTATTTTAATTTAGAATGTTCCTATAGGCCTATTAGATTACCCTACTCTTAAAATAATTAAATGATGTGTTAGTATTCTAAGTTAGGTTTCTATTCTAAAATATAGGAAAATTAAAAACAAAACAAAAACAAAAACCCACAGTCTGGAAGTCTGGATTAATAATATGTTACATACTATGGCTAAGGATATTTCCTGTAGATCATTGCTCCATATTTCCATAATTTTTTCCATAATATTTTCTTTTATTTCAAAAACAGATTCTTCTTTTCAACTTTTGATTGGAAATAGCTGTCCAACAAAGAAAGTGTTTCAAATGAGACCACACATCATTTTTACTTGTATGATCACGACACCTATGAGCAGATTTAAAATTCAAGAATTAGCGAATACTTCAGAAATACTTCATACTGCATGACAGAAATTCACATTTACAGCTGAATTTGTTTCAATGGTGTAAATAGCCCTTTTATAATCACTGAATATCTCCAGACATCTCAACTAAAATGTTTCCTGGCACAGACATCGGTTGAAAAGAGCCACTCTTAATTAAATATTGCATGCTAACCTTAGAATGACACTTTCTAACAAGAACTAAGCTTATGCATCCATACCTTAAGCTATAGGTAACACTATCATATCATCTTGATTTTAAAAAGATATATATATATACATACATTATATATGTATATATTATTTTATATTGGACAAAATTACATTTAGAATTTTGCAATTTCTTACATTTAATCAACTAACTGTAAGCAGAATAGTAACTGGAACACATCTAAGTTATCTGTCAAATTCATCATCTACTAAGAACATTGGAAAAAGAAAGGGAAGAAGGAGAATCACAGATCAAGTTGCAAATATGATTAGCATACTTATTGCTCTTAGAGAAGGTGATCTAATACCCACTGAATTGAATAGTAATGACAAAAATAGTGTTTACTTTCTAAGGTGTTGTGGGTTGGTTGTTGTTCCCCTCCCCCCCACTCCCCCCACCCCTAAAGCATCAGCAACATCACTAAGTTTCAGTGAGGTAGTAAAGCATTTAAAGTTGGGGAAAATTTTGGCTCCTTGTGCCTGACCTCTGCCCCAAACGTGCTAATTTTTAGATGGGATTAGGAAGAGTATCACAGAATCACAGAATCACAGAATTTCTAGGTTGGAAGAGACCTCAAGATCATCGAGTCCAACCTCTGACCTAACACTAACAGTCCCCACTAAACCATATCCCTAAGCTCTACATCTAAACGTCTTTTAAAGACCTCCAGGGATGGGGACTCCACCACTTCCCTGGGCAGCCCGTTCCAATGTCTAACAACCCTTTCGGTAAAGAAGTTCTTCCTAAGATCCAACCTAAAATTCCCCTGGCGCAACTTAAGCCCATTCCCCCTCGTCCTGTCACCAGGCACGTGGGAGAACAGACCAACCCCCACCTCGCTACAGCCTCCTTTGAGGTACCTGTAGAGAGCGATAAGGTCACCCCTGAGCCTCCTTTTCTCCAGGCTGAACAATCCCAGCTCCCTCAGCCGCTCCTCGTAGGACTTGTTCTCCAGGCCCCTCACCAGCTTCGTCGCTCTTCTCTGAACTCGCTCAAGCACCTCGATGTCCTTCTTGTAGCGAGGGGCCCAAAACTGAACACAGTATTCGAGGTGCGGCCTCACCAGAGCCGAGTACAGGGGGACGATCACCTCCCTAGCCCTGCTGGTCACACTGCTTCTTATACAGGCCAGGATGCTGTTGGCCTTCTTGGCCACCTGAGCACACTGCTGGCTCATATTCAGCCGACTGTCAACCATCACTCCCAGGTCCTTCTCTGCCTGGCAGCTCTCCAACCACTCATCTCCCAGCCTGAAAAAAAGGAAAGCCATCTTCCGGAACAGACTGAGGCATGGCAATAATCCTCTAACTGATCACTTACAGCACTAAATAAATAGACACAAGTCATTCTGCAAGTCCTTTCTTTTACTGAGCTATGGCAGAAGCAGCCATGCAGAAATGTTGCATGGAGCTTATGCTCTATTGAGATTTGGTGGGGCAGTTTCCCATGGAGCCACAATTACAGCACTCATGGAAACACACAACGGACTCAGAAACACCACCTCTGCACAAGTACTATCTAGTATATAAAATAGATTCACAGTAAGAGCTTCCTGTTTTATAAGGGAAAAAGCTTATATTGCTATACCGTATCACTACATCATAAGCAGTTCTCCAATAAATTGTATAAATTTTTAATCAAGCAAATACTCTTATTGAGCCCCGTAGGTTCACTTGTACTAGGAAGATTTGCAGGACTGGCACCAAATGAACAATAGTCATAATCCTCTTTCTCATTTGCACACGTGTGTGTAAAAGCGGAGCATATCTACATTAGAGGAAAAAGCCAATCAGAAGAAAACAAAAAGCATCTGAAATAGTTTTATTTTTATTTTTTTAGAACTGCACCACAGATCATCATCTTCCACAAATTCAGCTATTGTTATTATAACCATGGGTCTCTTACAGTAACTTGTCTGACCTTACAGAACCAGTTGTGTAGCTTTCTGTAGCTCCTACACTACTTAAGACTCGACCATCTTTTGTTACCTTTCCGATGGAGGTACAGCAAAGGCTCCAAACAGGTCTCAGTAACGTGTCTGACACTATTCAGACAAAGCACCATTGCTGAGAATTTGAAAACCATGCAGAAGACAATCAACAGGGGAAAGCAAAAATAAAAATAAGGAAAACATAGGAACGTGATCAAAGACAAAGAATTCTTCTGATTGGAGTGGTAAGCCCTGTGCACTGTGGATTAGCAGTTTAACCATCTGTAAATTTTATAGGAGGCTATCTTCCTCCTTATAGGAGGCTATCTACGGCTATCTTCAATGGCAGTTCTTAACCAATATTTGCATTTCCTCCTTCCCAGCAGCTACTCCGCCCCTGAAAGTTAAAAGATGTTAAAATACATCAGGAATGTGTATTCACATGTTCCCTTAGGCCGCTGGTTTCAAGTTCATGTCCAATTTCACAATTAATCCATTTACTATCTTTTTTTTTTTTTTTTTTTTTTTCCTTCTCAATACTTATTTGGGTTGTTTTCCAATGATCGCTGGAAACTATTCCTTATGGTAGAGTGGTTCAACAGCTGGCCAGATGTGAGACTGCTAGAAAAGATAACTGCTACTTTTAGAGAAGGGGCAGTTATTTTAACTTAGACAGGTGGCCTTCTCAAGTTGGAGGGGGTGGCCAACAGCCAGGTATCTGTTCTTTTAAAGACAATTTCAGCCCAGACAAAGTTCATTCTGAAACTGGTCACTGGGGAAAACCAGAAGGCCAACTTAATGGAACACCACAAAGGTATATTTTTTTCCCCCTTTTATTTTTTTTTTTGGTGTAATGTATGTGTTTTATCTGTATCACAAAGGGATGCTATGATATTATAAACTGAAGTCAAAACCAGTTCCTTCTAGACTTTGGAAGAACATTATGCAAGTTCAAATCAATAATCCTATCTAAATTATTTCTTTCTAATTCTAGTTTTTTCTTTTTAATTTCTAATTATTTCTTTGAGGTTTCATCCAAAAAACAGGTATTTTGTGGTTATATTCTAATCAGTACTTCACCTATTAGAGATCACAACTAAAAAGGAATCTTTTCATAAAGAGGCAGAAAGCACCTGTCACCCAAAAATGTGTTTTTTTTTTTTTTAAAACAACAACAACAACAAAAACAAAACAAACAAACAAACAAACAAAAAATGTTTTTGCAGAAATCTAAAAATTCACTGTTTGCACAGCGCATATGTGTGGTGGGGAGAATAAATTAAAAAAAATAATAATAAAAAAATAACCCTACACTTGAAATTATATTATAATACTTAATTATTATAAAGCAGAATGGAACACCCACACATTGCAGATTTCAGAACCTGAAAGTAAAATTGATGACAAAACCTAAATTGGCTTTGTTGATTTTTATCACCCTAATCTGTGAGAAATGTAAAAAGCAAACAGAGGAAAAGTATTAACAGCAAAATAAAACTGGATTTGAGACTTGTGTTTGTAATAAACAAATCGCTTGCAGCAGAAATATTTCTTTGCAGTGTGCACTACAACTGAAATTTGGCAGCACCTCTTCCAAACTGTGTTGAAATCTCATGTAAAATGAATATTTAGCTTCAACAATAATTTATTATCTTGAAAGTTTAACAGGTATTTACACCTTGATACTGCAAAAATACAAGTGATGTTCACCCACTGCCATAACTTATTACAATAATACACTTAAAAACTTCTCCAGGTTCAGAGAACAGAATTCAGAAGTCTGCAGAGGAGAACTTCTATACATACTTTGAAGGGTAGATACAGGCTTGCAACATTTGAGCCAGAGGGGGTGGAGGGTGTTGTAAACAATTAATTCTTACCAACAGCAAGTGTTAAATTATTATTGGCAAAATTCTGGAATATGACAGTGTTCTTGGATAATTATTTCAGGTATTTTTTGTACTATGGGGAATACGTTAATCATACCGCCAGCACAGTAAAATGTTCCTTTATTACCTAAAATGAGGCTGTTACAGGGAGGAGTGAGAATAACTGAGGAAAAAAAAAATAAAAATAAAAAATTAAACTTCTCATAATGCATCATTAATTTGATGCAAAAAAAAAAAAGTTTCTTCTTGCGCCATTATGACCATTTATCATTTGTACTTGTACCTAATGATCAAACATAGCAAATGAAAGAGAGCATTTCCCTCCTGTTTTTCCATATAAAATAAGAAGCATCAGAGTAACTGTTCACTGTAAAAAAAATGAAGTAATACGCATTCAATTGCTCTTTCAAATAAATCCTTAAATTCCTCTCATTCCCAGGAAAGATTTTGGTTGGAACACAGAAATATTGTGATATTGTGCAGGGATAAGGAGCAGCCCCCCAAAGACCCCATCATCTCCTATTTTAAGGGTAAAAATGAGTGACCATATCTTCACAAGTGGTGCCCAGAATTTCAAAAAGTCTCCAAATAAGGAGTTGGCTCCAAAGCATGCTGCCTGTTAAATCTGAAAGCATTGTGTGTATTAACAACATTTGCTTGGTCTGAAAATCACATTTGTACAGCAAGGGTACCAGTGCTGGCACCACCTTTATTAGACTACCCACATACTCCAACATCTCCACTCATAACCTGAACTGTGCTCAGGAGAGATCTTTCAAACTCTGAGGGCTCAGACATGCACATCTGTACACTTGACTGAATCTATCTATCTGTTAACAATATAAAACTGTTTGTCTACCAGGATTTTCTGCACAAACCAAATAATTGCCATTTACCTTTTAGTGTTTGAGAACTTTCCTTCCCAAGGAACACAAGTTGTGATAAAATAAGAAAAAAAAAAAAAAAAAAAAAAAAAAAGAGGTTTGCCAGTGCTCCAGAGACTGTAGCACATCACAAATTAGCAACTTGCAATTAGAAATCTGCATTTAAGAGATGAGAAGGAGCAAATAAATTCTAGACCAAAATTAGTGTCTAAGAATTTGACCACCATTAACTTAAAGCAAGCGTCTGATGATTTACCTTTACATGGCCAGTCAGTCAAATACAATATAGTATTTGCTCACATCAGTAAACAATTGATTTCAATGTGCTCCTAAAACCACAGAAAAATATGAAGGAATGCACAAACTGATTAAAATTAACCAGGTCTCACTATTCATTTTCTGAAAAGCACTGGGCGTGCCTTGCATCCAAAAGCAACAATTTGTTATGCACTGTAGTGTTACAGTGCTCCATATTGTAAGTAACTGTTTAAAAATCCGAGGCATTCCTAAAATGTTTCACTTAAACATTTCTGCAATAAAATCTTATTAGACTATTGCTTTTATTAATTTTCTTATACACTAGAGACCAAGGGATTCAAGTTTGTTTTTTTCTTTTCTCTTTCAACCTTTCTATATATATATTAGACTTTATATAGACTGTATATTAAACTTTACCTACTACTAGCAAATAAACTATCTCTCTTTTTTAATAAAACCATGGCCTTGAGTTTTGGCCCCTTAATAGTAGCCTACATGGTTGACTACCCTCAGTGTTAAATTTTCTTAAATTGTATTTCTGTCAGTATATCATTTTTTTAAGCAATGGACCCTATAATAGCAAGCTCTGTTCTGTCAGGAGTACATTTTAACAGCATGACACAAGTATTTTTCACTACGGGAGACAAACAATGATATGTATTACATGCAGTAAACATTGCCTTTGGTACATAGGGTTCTCTTAGCATTCATCTGTCTAAAATTTCATTGTGTCCTGCACAGGGAAAAAACCCTGCCTTTCATTAACTATTGCCGAGGGCTGTAGGTTTGCAAAGTGCCAACAATGCATTGTCACATTTCTCACAAAACAAGGGCTTGATTGAATATTACAAGAATGGTGGAAACCCAGCAAGGTGGATTAGGGGATATTTTAATACTAAAAACATAATTACAAGCCTCTCAGTGGGCTGCTTAACTAACAATCTTGTAACCAATTTTTTCCTTAAAATAAGTCCCCTCCCCACAAAACAAGAAGGAACAAGAACTTTAGATGTTTTCCACTTAAAATAATAGGGTCCTGGCAAGAGGAAAAGAAAAATGGCAATTTTTCTGTGTGAAAAACACTCAACTCTGCAATTTTACAGCATGAGGACTGCAGTAGTAGAAGTTCCAAAATTCTCAGTAAATTTACATAGTGGCTGCAGTTTGATAGTTAATCAGATCATTATAGTTACCTGGAAAAAACAAGTTTTCCAGTGCTGATGCACATGAAGTGCCCTTTAGCTTCAAGGGACACCCTGGAGAATCTCTCTTCTGTTACATCTTTGCCATACATTGCACGGTGTATGTGACCTCATGCGAGCCATCTGCAGTGGGGTCAGCATCTTTTTTTTGTGAATCAGTAGGCTGGGAGTGGGTTTATAAACAGCTCAATGCTGGCACAATTCTTCCTTGATTCAAAAATCAGCAGGAGCGTAGAGCACTCAAACCTCATCAGCCTTGCCGAACCCTGAAGTGACTTTCCTCCAGCACCCTATACTACAAGCACTGTAAATGAGTAGTGTGCAGAGAATTATTTGGAAGAACAATATCAATGGAAGTACAAAAATTTACTCAGATGCATAAGTGATGCATTATTTACTTGTTAATTGCTCCTATTAAGAAATATGATTTTTTTCCCTCTGGAATAGAGTCATCACAATCAGAAAACAAGCAGGCTTGACTTAATTTTTAGAGACTTTGGGTAAACTCACTGCTCCACAGAAACATCTTCTATGGTAGGCAAATCATTCCCAAGATCTGAGCTGCCTCTACTGTAAGAAACGGAACAAGACATTTTCTCAGCCACAGGAGAGCCAAAACCTGAGGCATAAAGGCAGAAATAATGCAGTCCCAGGTCCAAATTTAAGACAAAACTTCCTCCCTCAAAATGAGGAAAGGCTTCTTAGCTCCTGAGAATTATTGGAAAGGGATTATCACAAACACTGATTTAAAGTAAACTGAAAATATCTTGGTTAGATATTCTGGGCTCAAAGCACAGAAGACCTCACCACAAGGTGAAGCAGCAGTTTATGCAGAGAATGGTAAGGTTCAAGCAAACAATGGGTGGAGCTGGGGAGGGAAAGACATTGCTGGTAAGCAAATATCCTTTTAAGAAGTGACAAGATTTCTTAAAAGGCCATTACAGAAATTACAGTGGATTTCCACTTCCCAGGAATATTTTAAATTAATGTGCTGGCATACAAAATGTCCAGTAGATTGATCAGGAGAGGCAGACACACACTGTTTATCCTATGCACATCATTCATTTTGCATCTGATAATTGCTGGATGTTGTTGCAGTTGTTTAACGGGTGGGGATTTTAAAGGAAGAGAAATTTACAGCTGTTCCAGAGAGACGGAGAAGAGATCATTTGCTCTACATAGCCTTCAGAAAAGAAATGTAGAGAGTAGCTGGCACTGGTAAACGCTGAGATTCCTTGTCAAAGCCTTATGATATTCTCTATGCATCTCCTCAGCAGAGCTGAAGAAGGTTTGGCTGGAACAAGAATACTTCTCACCAGCAACATCTGCTAAAAGATCTGGAGATCCCTGTCATAACAAAGCCTGTTTTCAGATTCTTGCCCTCCTGTAGGTGCTGTGTGCCAGCTGAAGTGACTGGAACAGGATAAATAGGCTCTACAGGCCCTGCATCCAGTCAGGGGAGCATTTCTCTGAGAACAAGGGAAAGTGACCATAATCCCACTTCCAAGAGCCCATCTTACAAACGCTGCTTTGACAAAACCAAAGGATGGTTCATGGCAGATATTTTGGATAGACCTATCAACATTATGCTGAGCTCCTTTGGCAGCTGAAGCAATGCAGGGCTGTAAGGTTCAAAAATAACTTCCAGAGTCTTAGGCTGAAATTTTGGCATGACATGGGATGGTGATTGCTAGCCTTTTAACTGTTTCCTGAACAGTCTGTCCGCCCTCCAAGAGGAGCTCTCTGGGGAGGTTCCTACCATGGCTTCCCTTATCCTGAGGGAGGGGCCAAATAACTGAAAATTAAAGCCTGGAAATGAATAAAAAGGACAAGAAGCTAAATGGTACTGCATGGCCATCAGAAAAAAGCACTAGAGTACTAAGGAGAATGGGGTACACTGTGAGCTCAGTAAATATTCCCACATTGACCATTCTGTGATTTGGTGATTTCTTAGAGGCCTGCTATACAGAGCCTTCCAGGTGCAGAGCTTGTCTTTGCTCATCGTGACCATTATGTTTCTGCACAGCAATCTGACCTCTCTCACCTCCTTACAACATGGAGGGGAGAGTTGCAGCTGCTCATCCCTCTGCACAAAGAAACCTTAAGGAAAGCACAGAGTATTTACCCAGAGTGTTCCTATCAGGGGTCTACAGACCATATCCAGCTTCCTCCTTTGCCATGAAAGGGCACCTCCTGGAGCAGCAGATGGGTGGCCTGCCACCTGCAGAAGGCCTGCCTTCTTCCACATAGCCTGGCTTTGCAAGCAGGGTGCTACGCCACCCAAGAAGTCTCTCAAAACTGGGATGCAGAGCCTACTATGGTTTTAAAACAACCAACAAACCAAGTAATAATCCAATCCATTTACATTCTTTATTTCTAAAGAATGCATCATGATATCAGTAACAACTCTGTCCTTAGCATAACTGGTCTCTAAGGCCTGGCAGGTAATTAGGATGCTTTCTTCCCTGAGACTACAGAAAAAACCTGAAAGCCCACTACTGACACATGGAGAGTAACTGCCATGTAACTCCATCAAACAAGATGCTGCAGAGTCTGGAGTCTTGTGTATCCATCCACTCCAACTCTGCTAACAGACACAGTAGGCCAGGCTGGCTTCAGCATCCACAGGTGACTTTGTCTTGTCCCCTTCTACCCCTCCCCCCCATCTTTTGTTATTAAAGATTCATGTATTTACTACAAAGCTCTCTAAAGCAGATGAAAAATACTCAAAAAAATGTATTTAAATCACCTCACCTTCAATATATCATCCCAAACACTTCACACAACTGCTGGGAAATATGTTGACTAATCCTGAATAAATGTACGTGAGGGTAAAAACAGAAGCAAATTTCACGTGCTGCTCACAGCTCTGTATGTAAAACTAGTCCTCAGCTAGAGCTAGCGAGACTTCAGTATGTACATTGAAGACAAAGACCTGCTCACCTTCCTTGGGCATCAAGCTAATAAAAACTGGAGAACAAGGGTGGGAGGATAAAACATACTGCATCTTGTCATAGTCATTACTGTGTATCCTCCATTGTCCTCAGATATATTGCTCCTTTTCTCCAACACCTGACACTGTTCCTCCCCACTGCAAATGTTGTGTTAAGCCTTAATAAAGCTCCAACATCTATTGTTAAAACTCACAAACTTAAAATTCTGTGCTTTGGTGCAAGCAGAGGCTCAGCTTATGTGACTTTTTGGAATCACTGCAGCAAGTTGTGAATGATGTATGAAATGAAAAATCCTTGCTCACTGCACACAATCCAGATAGTAAAATCTCCCTGGAGCATTAAAAAAAAAAAAAAAAAAAAAAAAAAAAAAAAAAAAGGCACTTAAACATGTCATTTTATTTTTGTCCTGTGCTCAGAAGACTCCCTCATCTCTCCCCAAGAACATGCAGACACCTCAGCTATCACCAGAGAACAAGTAAGCACACTTGGAGCTAAAGTAGATCAACTGTGTTCACACAGTGTTTCCAGGAAAGGATACAGGGACCCAGAGCAAATCAGACAAATTATACTGGTGCCACGTTCGGGCCTCTCTCCAAACACACTTTTTGTCTCATTCTTTAAAGTAATATCTAATCTCATCGGCCTGACTCTTTAACTGGATTGACTGCAGATTGCATTATAGAAGCAACAGCAGCATGCTCAATGTAGTCAGGGGCATGAGAAGAAATGCTTGATGTAAATATGTGTGTGACTAGACATCATTTATGTTGGGACAAATATAGCAATGCGCTTCCACGTCTTTTCTTGTCCTGACACTCTCATACACTTATTTACATTCAAGCTTTCATTCTTTCTTGCTTGTTTACTGGAACTTTCTACCTGGCCTGCCTTTTGGTGCTGACCTTTAAAATCTGGCATACAAAAACATCTGCTGCCATAATTTGGCCATTTTCTGACTAGCTGCATTCATCTGGCTTCTAGTTAATGCCTGTTATATTTTCCATATCCTTATTATGGAGGAGCTGCTAGAAAATGATATTTTTTGTTGTTGTTTTTTGTTTTTTTTGACTAGGGCAAGGCAGAACACATAGAAGAGTTGGGTTACTCTCAACAGGTATTTCTTCCTTACCCAAACTTCTGCATGTGATGGACAGCCTTGGTTCACCCACACCCACATTCAGAATGACAGTGGTTCTCCATAATTAATTTCTCATCGAAATTACTCAGTTTGGAACATAGAAATTCTTTCCTAAGTGCTAAAAAGAGGGGAGTTGTCCAGTTTGCTGCTGGTCCCTTTGAGCAACACAAGGAGGATGGAAAACTGACAGAAAGACTGCAAATCCATGGAAGAGTGATCTGCCCAGATGCAGCTGTCTTGGTGACTGCATTTAGATTTAGGAGTAGAAAGTAAGGGTCTGATCTAATGAGAACTGATGTCTTCTTGTGACAAGTTTTCTTAAGTTTGTAATTTAATAATTATTCTTCCCAAAATATTACTGATGAGGAAGCACAGTCACCTACAGCAGCGTCACGTTTCTGTCATCTCTGGCATTTTGAAGTTTCAGAGAAAGAAGGAAAAAAGTGCAGCCATTAACCCTTTTGCTTTTATAGCTTTTTCATACAAAAAGTAGAGCCATACCTATTTACACCCCTCATGCACAGCAGAAGGAGAATAGAACTGGAGCACTCACCAGATACATGCAAGCGAAGCAGAGGTAGACGAGAACTTTGCAGCACATGCTCCACCCATCAACATCAGTGTATTCAACAAGCAATACTGTACTGAGACTGAATTACCACTAACTGTATGATTTTTTTTTTTTTTCCCTGGCAATCCAAGAGGCAGACAACAAATACACTGGTCATGTCTGGTGTATTCCTCCTATCGGGACATCTTTGGATGTCAGCACTCACCCAATCTGGAAAGCAAGGTACTGCTAGAATCTAATGTAGCTCATGGGCTACAAAACTCTTCTCTTTGTTGCGGTTTCCTCAACAGAGAGCAGACAGGGTCTGTTAGATTTGGTTTCACAAGAGGTCAGCTAGAGCTTAGAGATATGAAGAAGCAGCACTTATATCATGCATGGAAGAGCGCTTCGAAGTTTTGGAGGTAAAAGAATTGGTTCTGAAGAGCCATGCAGGGATAGGAGTTGCCAGGCTTTCATTGATGAAATCACATCTCTCCACTTCAGGAAGATTTTCTGGGAAACTAAACATATTTGCAATCATTTTCTTCATTTATGTCCTCCCCATCCCAATTTTCTCTTTTTCTAGGGGGAGATGGATTGAGAGTATTGCACAAATAAGCCAAGCTTGAGGCATGTAGGAGCTGGTGGCAATAAATAACTTTCTCCAGAAAGCACACCTTAAAACTAGAAGGATCAGCTTTTGAGAAAAAAGAGCTGGACTTGAGTGAAATGGAGCTGAGGTGGTTAAAATAAAAGCATCGGGGAAAAAATAAATAAATAAATAAAATTGTATGTCTGCTAAAATAACCTTATACTTATATAAAATAAGAAATACTTTTTCAACAGATCAAAAGGAAAACTGTTTTTCTGCCAACATAGTAAGACTCCCTGATTAATAATAAGATTATGTAGAATAGTTGGTTCCAGAATTATTTGTTCAGACTCACTAAATTCCTATTGAGACTGATAATCTGACAAATTATAGTAAATTTTGCACATACGTACTAGCTTCAGAGTAAACCTCAGGGGTCTGTTAGTAGAGAAGGTATATTTGTATAAGGAGGGAAAAGAAGTGAAAGCAATCAGCTGCTTCCCATAGCAAGAAGCTGTACTTCTTGTGATTGCCTTCCAACCATTCCTTGGCCAAATTGTTAGAGAACTCATCATGGCCAGTACCACCTACTGCACACATTTCAGACGTGCTCTTTGGAATTTCATCTTTTCAACCTGTAATTATCAGCTGAGAACCTACTTAAAAGACATGTGAGAAACAGGGAGAAGGAGTAAGAGAAGATGCTGTCGTGGCTATTACACAAAAGTGATCAAGCTGTGCTGCACCTGGAGAAAGACAGGAACTGGGACTCTAACAGGGACAGTAATGAAAGACCTCACAAAAGCTCTGAGGAGGCCCGATGGCTGGATGCGCACTCATGAAGTGGCCATTTCTCGCCTTTACTCACTGAATCCTTCTTACTAGCAGATCACTCTGCATTACAACTGAATTAGGTACAGAGGTACTGGGGGAAGCGCTCTTGGCTGACTTCATGCTACAGCAAGGTTCATTAAAAACAGAATATTTGCTGCAATGTTTGCAGCATTTCCTGTAGGTCTTAAGATTGTTTTAATAAATGAAATTCTGAGCAGAAAGAGTATATTTTAATTTACTACTTTTTAGTGCTCCCTAAGTATTCAGTGTCATACTGCATTTTTGTAATACTATGTGGAGCATAAAAACGCATGAATTTAACATCTCAATGTAAATGAACACATCCTTCCAGAAGCCTGAAGCTGCTAAGTACACAGGACAGGTTCATTAGCACAATTTCGGAGCATGAGGAGAAAATGAATTGAGAACCCAAGATTCACAATCATCAACACAAAATCCTGGGGCTTTTTAATAAAGTTTTGTCCCACCTCCTCTCGCTTGCTGTCTCCCCCATGAAAACTGTAGAGGGCAGAGCCCAGGAGATGCCAAGGGGATGTACAAGCCTCAAGGTAGATGCTTACATCACCTTCCAGAAATTCAGTTTGGGGGTGGTGATGCCATAGGATTAGCATACAAATAGACATCCCTTCAATCAGAAAGAAACGGGGAGAGGTTGTTACAGATGTCAACACTTGGACTGACACCCTGGGGACATGCTGGTGCAGGAGGTGTGTGCTTCAGCAGCCGTGGTGGCCCTGCAGCCTTCTGCCCAGCCAGGAGCAGAGCCAGGGACCTGGGCTTCCCCTGCCCAGAATGGGGGCAGATGGCATGCTGTGGGTGGGAATAATCAGTGTGCAGTACACTAAAAAGGAGGGCATGGCAATTTGAGGTAGGCTTTTTCAGGCAAAACCATTCCAGTTTTAAATATATGGCAGTGCTAGGGCATGTTTCTAAATTAATAGGCCCCATAGCTTTCAATAGGATTATGCAGGGTACACCAAGCCAAGCATATCGTATACGTTTGTAGGATTATACTAAAATAACATTAACCCTAAAGTGTTCTTAAATGTATCAGATTACAAATTAAATAAGGAAACCAACAGAAACTAGTGCAGAACACCTCCTTGCTGAGCCTTTCCACCCCCTTCTTGGCACTTTTTGTAAGGCAGGCACATTATCCTTATAAAAGTTTCTTCAAAAAGTTTTTGTTGGTGGTGGGGGTGTTTTTTTCCCTGTAAACCCAAATCTTAAATCCTAGAACTTTTGTATTGTAAAATTTGTTTAATATGAATTAGCAAGTAGAAAAAAACTGTTTCGTTATGGGAAGATGAATTTTTCAGTTTTCTACTTTTTTTTTTCTAAAAAAATCTTTTTTTTTTTTTCCTAAATAAATAAATAAATAAAATCTTTATTAAAAAAAACAACACACTACAAGATTTAGGTAGAAGTGGCCATAGTGATAGAAGATAAGACCTAAGTTACTAATTTGCACTCACTGCAATTGGTACTGCCATACTTAATCTGTAATCCAGTAACTCATTTAAACTATCACTGCCTAGAAGTTCTTTCTAAAAACTTGTCTAAAAGGCAAAACCAAGTGCAGCGATCATAACTGGAACTATTTTTAGAAATTGATCAGCAATAATAAATTCATGTATTTCTTAGAAAAGATGGAATTTCAAGGAAGGTTAATTATTTAATCTGTATTTGCATCAAGTTTTCTCAAATACCTATTTCTCTTTAAGGTAGCTACAAAGAAATAACATTATGAAATAAAATAAAAACAACAGCTGTTTTGCTGATATGTATGGCTTAAAATTATGTTAAAAAATAAATCAAGTTTCACACATGCATTTTGCACATTTTAGTCATTATCAAGAGAAAAGTTGCATGCTTTATGTGCAAGAGCTACCAAGTGCTGCAAAAGCGGCATATAAAGTCCAAAGGCTCAAACTCAAATGTGCAATATTGAAAGCAAAGATAAAGGAGCAAGGTGACATTTGCTACCTGGTTTAATGTAGAATCTTGCCAATTAGTCCAATATATCATCGGATACTGTATATCAAAATGTGTAACTTGATGAGGCTTATTCTCATCTCTCCAAAAATACAGAAAAAAAGCAGTAAAATGTCTGATCTTCTCTGCTCTCACCCCCCAAAAATAATTTTATCTTTGCATGTTGTGCAATTCTCACATTCATCCACTATGTGCCAACACGAGACATTATCATTTTTGCAAAAGAAAAGATGAAAAGCTTAAATTACAGTACTGTAGAATGCCACTTAACACAAGAACTGCAGGAGAATTTCCCACGGAACATCAATCCAGATCTGAAAATCTATTTTATAAAAGAAGTGATTTTCTGCTAGCAAAGAGTTCCCTTTTGCTGTATTGCATTTTGTCATAAAATAGATAAACAGTATTCACTCTAATCCTAAATGAAAATATTTTGCAGTTAATAATTGAGGCCATTGTGCTCTTTGAAAACTAGGTACTAAATACTATTCAGCTGCTAGTAGCTGTTCTGATTTGGAACTGGAAAACAGAACGATTTATGAATAACCTACACCCGCACACCAGCATGAAATTTTAGCACATGCCTGCCACTAACTTCACTGATTGCCATGGGGCTATCAAGATGCGTAGTTGTTAGCACACATTTAAAGTCTGTCTTAACCAGTTTTACAGAACACTGGACCATGCTCATATTCCAGTCCGAGTACCTGTATAACACAGGGTGCAGATTCCACAACAATTTCTGCATAAATATATGCGTAAGTACAATACCAAGCAGATGTGCACAAAGGACAAGGTATTTTAGCTGTATACCATTTCATTTTGATACATGACTTGCTAATAATCAAATCTGCATGAACTACTCATCCTGTTGTTTAAAAAATTTTATATTGTCACTAGTATGTGATCAAAACCTTATACTACTTTGTGATTTATTTTTTTTCAAAAGAGCCTTTTCTCTTTTAAAAGAGAATCTTATCTCTACTGATAGCCATCTTAAGAAACACCAGACATATAGAGGGTAAATCAATTGTCCAAAGGCTAAATGATTCAGAATACGCAAGAAGCAGACTCAGGAAGATGCAAAGCAACAGTATTAGAACTTTACAGGTGCAAAATATGAAAAGCTTTTTGACAACATACACTTATTGCTTGAGATATTTGGGTCTGGAAAACTTAAAAAATTCAAGACTATTTAGTAAAAAAAAAAAAAAAAAAAAAAAAAAAAAAAAAAAACACCCCAAGCCCAAGTCTGTGCCTATTATTTAGGTTGTTTGTTATTATTTTGATGACGTAAAAAGCCATCTGATATATCATCCTATGGTATCCAATGGGAAATTGAAAATTAGTGACCAAAACACAATGCACCTAGTAAGGTACATCCAAAATTTACATTCTTAAGTACCATAAAAGTCAAGACTAATTTAATTTAGATATCAAGTACTGCATGTTGAGTTTTTTTTTTGTTGTTGTTACCAAACCCCTCATGAATGTATTTAACTCCAGGGAGAAGAGAAAGCAATTCCTGAAGTCAGAAGGGTTGAAAGGACTTAATAATGTTGCACATTTTGATGGGCGATTCTCAATTATCTATTATGAAATTTTACATGGAATTCTATTTCCAGGTGAGCATTTTTTGCAGTTTTCTGCTTGCTCACAATGATACTTTTAGGAAAAAAAAAAATACACTTGTTACCTATTATTCAAACATTCACATTATGAAAGAATAGTATTACATCCAAAACATTTGAATAGTGCAGCAAATGTAATGTGAAAAAATTCAGAAAGATTTTTAAAAAAATCCACATTTTAAAAAATGTAGTAAGATAACCACAAAACTAAGGAAAGCTACAAACTCCATTTCCCCCCTCCCCATAAGGAACAGGCATGGCACAAAAATCAGAACTTCTTAAAAACATCTATGTGTTAGGCTAAATATTCTTCCACAATTGTACAGAGATGCATTGTTTTGCATATGCTTCTTGCCAAAAAAAGCTTGCAGTTAATCCTTGGTTGTCAAATTACATGCCATTATACAGTTGATAATATTTATTCTTGAAGTGAAGCATATATTATGTATATAAAGCATATTTAAAAAATAATAAAAAAAACACACACTAGTCGTAAAGTCCCTTCTGAGGAAAAATTCAGCAAGGAAGAAATCAAGAAAGTTCTAAGTATTTTAAAAGAAGTTATAAAATAAAGACTAAGCAAACTGATAGGCTTGAATTCAGCAAGAACATTAACCCATCCTCCGACACTGCAGAATTATCTAGGCTGCCCCCAAATTTTTTAAGCTTTATTGAGCTGTTATAAATTGACAAAATATTTATAGTAAAATAATTTTCCATAAAATACACTGTACTATAGCAAGGTAATGAAGAGTTGTAGGACAGGTTTTAAGATGCACTGTACTTTCATCTGAAAAGTCTCCTGAAATTCTTTGAACGTTTCCAGGGGATTAATGAGGTATTTTGACAACACACAAGAAGTGTCTGGTTTTCAAGAAGCCTTATAAGAGGGAACATTCACATCCTTGGAAATTAAACTGTGTATTTTAAGCCACTAAAAATAACACAATTATTAAAAATTTGGCAGCTCTGAAGAAAAATACCAGAAGATACCAGCAAACACATGGAACTACTGAAGAGCATCAAACTTCAGTACACATATTTTACAGCATTTCAACATGACTTAGACACCAATTTTAACAGCTTAATTGAATGTTTCTTATTAAAAGCTATCACAGATGAACTAAAATAAGAACGAGCTAGAATGTAACTAAATCAAAAGCATTATTCCTTGCAAGTTTAGTGGGTTAACTGTGTGTACATGCATTAGTCCCCTTGTTGTACACCCTTGTCCATTCAAGAACTGGTACAGTGTTTTAAGGATTTCAAAACAGTTGGCAAGAACACTCGTCTTACATACACAGCAAAATTTCAACAAGCAGACCACTACAGCTACAATTTTTATATATATTTGTAAAAATATTTCAGGGTCTATTCCTCCAAAGTAGCACTCCCTTGAATGCTTTAATGCATTGTGGAAATGGTATTCATGTATAAATAAGGGTTTATTTTAGTGAAGAAAGCAGAGGTCTGTAAGACTCACTTCTGTAAATTCCTCAATGTTTCTGAAAACTCAGACTGCTTAAATCCTTAAAATTTTGCCAATATTTAACTAAGCTGGGAAAGAAGTATACTGACGTGTCAGTTTAAAAACGTCTTATATCCCACTACCCATGAAAACATCCATATATAGTATTTGTACAAGCATTTAAGAGAGCCGATACCTTGGGTGTTTGCAAAATTTAACATGAATTTTCTACAACCTGAGAGAAAAATGAAGCCATTTTAAGTCTTTCCTGAAAAACTTTTCCTAAGTTTTTAAATAATATTAAAATATTATTAAATATTAAAAATTCTTTTTAAAAATAATAATTGCCTTCAGAGTGAGAGTAGTTGCACAGGAAAAGGCTGCTTCCTAAACTCTACTCTTTTCAGGCTGCACCCTTTCACAGACTAAATATTTTGCAGAGGCAGCATCTTTATGAAGCTTATGGTTGAGCACTTTACCTTCTGTAGTCACTTCTCATAATTTACAAGATATTGTCCAATATGTATGTTTTTAATATCCTGGCTTGTCTCAGATCTTCAGATCAACAAAAGTGGGAAGGAAACAAAAAACAAACAAACAAAAAAACACAACAATTTGACCCTTTCTTCAGGAACAGCAGTCTACTCATCTTAATAGCTATTCAGTAATACTTTTAAAGCCTGCAGTACATTTACAAGCCAAATCACTACCCAGGTAGGGCAGTGGGGGGGCGGTAGACTTATGTGTCATCATGCCCCCCATCCCCAGTAAGGCTCTAGATGCCTTTAAGAGCAAAAATTTCCTCCAATATATTGTTTTGTTAATCCTTTTCCTACGATCTATTTGCCTGGCTAGGGAAATTATGCAAAAAGTAATAAAAGTTCTAATTCAATTTCCATGTAAGAGATGGGTTTGAAAAAAAAATAAATCAGAAACCATATTCTTTGTGTTTACTAAGAGATATGCACTCCAACATTTAGTGTCATGGAGCTGGAGTTAAAACCAGAAACGGTGAAGATAATTTAGCTGCATGAATGCCTGCTCTTCAGTAAAATGCTGCCAAAATTAAATAGGAATGAAACAGCACTTTGTAGTCATTGGTCGCTCAGCAGGGTTTGCGTAGTTAAAAACCTAAGTGAAAAGGGTGATTGACCTACATTGCTACTAGCTTAGCACAGCTGTACTTTCATATTTTTGCTGCATCCGAGGAAGCTCATTATTTAATACAACTGAGTTATGTGTAATTGTCAGTCTTTCATTTTACACTTCTAGGAGCCAGATATTAATCTCAGATGTGCGGCACGCGTTACTGTGCATCTGGAAGTATATGCGGCTGCCCACTTGCACGCTAGGCTAAAAAGATGGGACTACACACGGTTGCACCTGAAATTAGGAGGCTGCCCAGGGGTAGGAGGACCTCACAAGCATGCAGAAATCAAATGAGCAGATGGAACAAAAAGCAAATCCCCTGGCACCCCAAAGGCAAATGCAACACTCTTTTTCCCATTGTTTTGAGCAGGAGTAGCCCAGAATGCATAACCAAAGCACATTTCACAAAACTCATACCTGCAGTTTAAATAAGTAATAACCTTCCAGTTAACAACCAGTTTGATATGTTAACAGCCCTTGGGCTGTTAACATAACGACTGGTCATTAATGGCAGTAATGACAGATTTCAGAGGGAATATCGTGCTTGCAAATGGACATGCTGCCAGTCAGAATGGAGGATAGAGCAGAATAGGTTGATACATTAAGATGTCACTGCACAGCTCTGGAGGAAAAGAAGGAGGAAAAAAAAACTTCTTGCATATTTCACTTACTGTAAATGGACTTGAAATATTGGCGTAAACCTAAGTTCCTTAAATTAAGTCTTCACTTTCTAACCCTAGAGTGTAGAAGCGGAAGACAGAAGCCTGCAGGGGAATTATACTCTGCATATCATTTTCACCGAGTATGTTATTTTTAACATTGAGACCTTTCTTTACTCAAGTCAGTTCTCATCTTCATTAACAAAACAGAGTTCATTCCTGCCGTGGCCACCCCAACAGCCTGGTACCATATACCACCTCTGAAATCACTGGAGTGACTTACTTGAATCGGATTGCAGGGAGAAAGCCTCTCACACCCAGAACATCTTCCAAGCTCATTAAATCCATCCCCTCAGCCCCTTCCATCCAAGAGAATAAGGTCTTAATGTAGTAAAATTAACTCATTTTACCAAAGGGGAGAACTAAAGCCAAATAAGTTTTAAAGTCTTGAAGACAGAGTGTATATATATATATATATATATATATATACACTATATATATATATATATAAAAAACAACAACAACAAAAAAAAACTTCAAGAGGGTATCTCCAAGATGAAATGCCAAGCAAGAGAATTCATTGGGGCAGAAGGAATCTTTTTTTTTTTTTTTTTTTTTTTTTTTTGGCAGGCATTTCTAAACGAGAAATACTAGAAGTATCTTTGCAAATAGCCAAGGACACAATCACACAGTTTGTGATTTTAACCATCAGTGTTAAAGCACACAGACTGGCTACATTATTGCTTATAGCATCTGTAGAATGTCTGTCTTATTGAAATACATAATGAACACAGAGAGACAAGTTAATAAGCAATTTTACTCTTTATAGTATCGTACAAGCCACATATCCTCTAGAGGGCACCACATAAATTAATAGGAAGCTAGAATGGTTTTGTATGTAGCAAAGACTCCCTTTACGGTTAAAAAGGAAAAAAAAAAAATATTAAGAGGATAGTTTGAAACTGTAGTCAAACTCTAATCTGATCATTAGTATTAAGTAATTTGTTCTTTAAATTGATATCAAGTGGGTTGCTAAATATGAAAGCTTATTTGACTACAAAGCTAGAGAACATTTAACTAGTTTCTACATTAGCATTAAAAAGATCACTTTTATAGGTTCACTGCATAACTAAGTAGATAAGATGCAATGAGGCAAATGACTATCTACAATTACCTTAAGTGCATCAGTATGAAGTTTAGAGTAAATACCAAATTTAAATCTGAGCACTCACAAAAATCGCTAAGAAAAGGTTCATGACTTTCATTAAGACTTGATAAATCCAGAACAAAATACAAAACATCTTAAAACTGATTACAGGATTTGTCACGTACACTGGCTTCACTGGTGCAAAAGTAGATATTGCATATGAAAACATAACCAAAACATTAGTTTTGAATGTTGTCGTGACAGATACATCTTTGTATAAAAAGTCTCCTTTCTCTGAATTACATACTATGAGTTTTAAAAATGCATTTGCAAAATGTTTACTCCTGCTAGACCTTCAAAGACCAGATAACAGTGCGAAACACACACACCTATGCTGAAGGAAAAAAAAAAAAAAAAAAAAGTACTTTTCCTTGTAGCTCTATTAATAGAACACTTCTGGTTTTGATTTTAAACACTGGATCTGTTGCATTAGTATTTGGGAGATTAGGTAGGTTCAAAGCCCCTAGTAAATCTGGGGATCAGATTACCCCAACAGTTTTCTTACTCCTGCAGGCACTAGTAGAAAGATTCTTAAAACAGGTTTTAAATATTAGGCTCAGCATTACCTTCCCCACAGAAGCTGTCCACACCCCTGTCTATATAAACACATGCACGATTTAAGATCACAAGCAACCTAGGCTCCTGTACAATAATTCCTTTCTGTTAGCTACTTCTTTGCAGCTTTAGTTGCAGACTCTATCTTATGCTCAACTCACGGAGCTTTAATGGCTAGCAGAGCACTTTTACCACTAAGAGGTCCAAGGCTATGTGTGAAGAACCCTGAACTGCCTTGCAGCCCCAGCTCAGCAAATGCATAAGGCACTTACAAACGCTTTTTGCTCTACTCTAGAAAAAACAGGTTGTAATGTGGAGAGCCAGGGTACCAATTGTTAACACTTCAGTCCTGATTTCTGTTCCAAACTATCCATGCCAAGCAACCTGGGAACTTCATATTTGGTACCTGTGCTTACACTGAACTTGTAAGTTAACGCATTCAAAGAGAATTTTAATTTTTCCCCAATGTATTACAGACTTGAATGTCCCTTTAAAAAGAAAAGGCTTCACTACAGGGGCAGAGGAAATATTCCCAGAAGTTCATGTTTGCCTCGGGCAGCTAGTCTCATTAGGCCCCTTCTACAGAATGTGGAGGAAGATGCTCCTATAGGAAACATGCTCAGAATCACCCCAGAGGAGTCTCTCTCCGTCTATTTGCAAGCGAGGGCCTAGAGAGACCAAACTTCCTGATTAAACTACCAGCTTCTGCAAGTAGCCCTGTGTATTCACATGCACTCTACAGATAAATTAGCCAAGTACTTTGCTGAGTTGTACCCCAAATATTTCTGAGAAGGTAGAACGATGAACAACCAAGAGGGCAGAAATCAGATGATGGTTTGCAGCCTCTGAGACGGGGTGCCAGCTCACCCATGTCCCACACAGGTACCCAGGCTGAGGAGCAGAGTTGATTAGGGCCTGCTGGCTACAGTTATTTATGGGGAAGGCAAGTGGATGGGTGATAATGAATAGGTGCTCCAGCACCTATTATTCAAATGGCAGTGTTCATAAAAGCTCCCAACACCACAAACAAAAATCCCCCGGCAAACTCAGAGGACAGAAGTGCATTCGCACAGACAAGAATTGCTTTCCACTCGCAGCCCTCAGACCCGACACTCAAGCTGCTGAAAACTGCACAGGCAGGCCTGCTGCTTTAGGCTGCGGTACCTGAAGGCCTCACTGCGTTTAGGAGAAGATCGGCTCCCCCAGAGCGCAGTGCTGCCGGAGGGATGGAGGTTATTCTGTTCTCATCCTCCTCTCCTCTTAGTACACAGCCCTGGCGTAAGCATCAGAAAATTTGCAACAGCGTGCTTTCCAATTCAGGACAGACATTGCCTTTGATTTTAGTTTCACCACTATGCTGCAGCGTTTGTCTCATGCTCTACAAACACTGTCCCACAGCCACCACATACTACTTACACACCACTAAGTGCACGGGAAGGACTGAAAAGGCTTACCACGTTAATCACGGAACGCGACGAGGGTGTGACCTACCTCAGGTAGTCTCTGCGACAAAGGATAAGGTTGGCTTTGGTGTACAGAGTAGAGCCCACCTCCCCCAGGCGGCAGTCACAACAGGCACATTTCAGGCAGTCTTCATGCCAATATTTGTCCAGGGCCTTTAGAAGATACCGATCTTTAATCTTACGGTTGCAGCCAGCACAACCTTTCGGCTTGGTGTCTGGCTGAACTGAGAGCATTTGTATACCTGAAACACAGCAAGAGAAATGTAAAGTGAAAATAGACACTTTCTCCAGCCTCAGTCTCAACTTTCTCTTCCTCCACCTCTCCCCACCCACACACCCCCAGATCATTAAAAAGGCAACAGCGTAGATGGGATGACATAAACTGGAGCATCCACAGCAAGCTGAAAACATTAAATGAACTGGAGAGCTGAAGTGTCCACAGGCCTGAGTTTCACCTCATTTACCTGGTCTCTTTGCTGAAAAAAATATTAAAAAATTAAAATGAAAAATGAAAATAGTTCAGTTGAAGTCACCCACTTTTGCCCAAAGTATCCAATGGTTTAGCATCCAAAATTTAAACTAACGGAGTATCAGCAATGACAAACATAGATAAACTAGCATATTTGTACCTATATGCACTATCTTTGTAAAATATAAGAGCACTCCAGATTCTAGAGATGGAAAGACTGAAGCTATTAGAAGCACAGGACAAGAGTTTCAGGGAGATTTGACATAAATAACCTCTAGTGCAAAAATGTTTATTTATTTATTTATTTAAAGATTTCTGGTCTTAGGCACATGAATGAAGCAATCAGATTTCCAGAGACTTCAGTACCAGCATCTCTAGTTACATCCTTTAGTCTAAGGACCTGCTAAAAAATCTGACCTTAAATAATCTGCACAAGGTCAGACAATTGCTAGTTTGTCAAGGATAATAATAATAATAATAATCTCTGCCCAACTTTCTAATTTTTTGAATTTTAGCCAGCAGATAGTTTGGGACAAGGGGTCCAGTGGTGTCCATTAAGTATATATACCTTTGGATATAATAGCAGAGAACATTTAAACAACAATTTAAACTCCTGAACAACTGTTTCAGGAACAGAACAGGTAAAAAGTGGGGCACAGCTGAGCGATGGTTCATGGAGTGCCACAGCCGTCTTCCAGAGATCCATACGAAAATCAATTGCTCTCAGTTTTACTGTAAATGGGGAGAGGAGGTCACTGCCCCAAAGTGCTTACAGACTGGTCTCTCTTGGTTAGTCTCACGAACTGCGAGCCCATTATGCAGACTGATTCTCTGGAATTCATTCCTTAGAAGAAGCAAAATCATAGCCTTATGGATGCTTTGTTGTACATCAAACAGGCATCAGAGAGGAAAGAGAACTGACACGCAGTTCGATTATTAGGTTATCTCACTGTTTTAAGCCAGAGATGTAACTAAAAAAAAAATATATAGATACACTCTAATGAGTACCATGTACATATTACTGTGAGAATTTTTCAAGACTGAGGAATGAATGCTTTTGCCGACATGAAAATTCTTCTCCCAAGTTCGGGGCATGGCACCCCATTTTCACACAGACTGGAAAGGTCAAATAGTCTCGTACCAAAGAAAAGCAAATTCAAGAGCCCCTCATCAAGAATGCTATACTACCTAATGTTAAGAAGGCTTTATAGTCCCAACTATTACCAGCACATCTCAGTCGGTGCTGTAACACACCACTATAGACAGGCAGTCTCAGGTAGCAAGAACACAAACAAGTTGGTGTTTTATTGTATTTACTTTTTTAAACTGTCATAATGAATAGAAGAAAATAAATTTAATCTTTGAAGGAACAGTATAGTATGCCTTTATGAATATTAGCACCATGAAGACAAGAGGCTTCTACTTCTACTATGCCAGCTGAAGTATCCAAGGGATCTGTATGTGTATGTGAAACACATTGAATTTATGCGGATAGCAGCAAGTGCAGAAACAGTTAAGTGACTTCAGGGTTTACCAAGATGAACTCCCAAGTTTCACCTGTGAAGCTGGTAACTTAATTAGAAATAGTAATTCTTGTTCCCATTGTGATGTACAACAGCCCCGCTCACCCCTTTGCAATACACTCTGTTACGCAGTTTGGTGCAATATATTTGTCTGTTAATTTAGCTATTCAGTTACAGAGACAGTTCTCCTAGTGAGCACCCTGAAGTACCACGGCAGTACTTCTGCCTAATGTCTAAAGCTCATAAAAAGATAATGTAAAGTCTTTTTTTCTATCCGTATGTACAGAAATGGCTTTGCTGCCTTCCCATTACTCTCCAATCAACGTTACTCTCACAGCTCCTACACCACTTTGAAACTCCTGAGATCTGTTTCATTCCCCAGTGGGAGGATGAGAGCTAGCGACCTGTGTAGGCTCTGCAGCAAGGCAGGGGCAGATCTGGGAACGAACGCACATCGCTTGTCCTAAGCGAGCACCACGAGGCAAAGGCTGAGTGCCTACAGTATTTACAATTGCCAACTGGCTCCCCGAAACTCAGCATGCGGATGTGAAGCAGCAAGGTAACATGGCTACAAACAAACAACTAAAAGCAGTGAAAATACATTCTTGTAAAGAGTCTGTACAGGAAAATCCTGCTGGATTGCTAATACCTTGAACTGGTGAAAAAGCTTAATCTGTGAAGTTGCATATCATAGTAGAGTATAAATATCCTCTAAGTGCCCACTACGTGCTTATCCCCAGACCCTCTCTTCCACCATTTAGAGGACAGACACAAAATAGTTTTCATCAACTTTGCGGAACTCACTAAAAAAGTTCAGAAGCATGAAGGACTGTTCTAGGACTTTAACCTTTTGCTTAAGGGTAATCAGAATAAACTAGAAAATAACACAGGATAGGATAAGTAAAGGATAGGAAAATAAAATAAAATAAAATAAAAGCCTTAATGTAAAAATATTATTGTTTGATAAGAAAGTGGGTGGGAGCAGAAAGGCTGGCAGTTCTAACTCAGGCTGATCAGCTGTCCTGTGCTTTCTGAAGTGAACAAGGTGCAAGAGAGGCAAGGCTGAACAAACAAATATCTGAACAAACTGCAGTAATCAAGCATGATATTTCTTGAGATAGATGCCAGATTACTGTGTTCTAAATAAAGGCACAGCTTTCACAACATTGCATGCAGTCCGGCACTGTTTTTGAGACGCTTGCTACATTCAGAAAGTAGACAGAGCACTGTTGCCAATGGTTAACCCAAACCCTCCTTGTACAAGCGAAAAGGGGCAGACACCCCACAGAATACTGCTAACAACCCTGTACGCCTGTTCTCCCAAGGCTGGGAGAAGTGACTCTGACATCCCACTGGCAGCATCTCCAGATTAGGGACTCAATCTGCAGCAGCTTTTGGAGGGAAGGAATGCCTTTCTCCTCAGATAGATCTGATCTTTTTCACACCTTACTTGTAATGAAGCTGCATCTATTTCAATGAAAGTTAAAATTAAACTAATACTTCGTTATAAAAAAAAAAATAATATTGTTTTTTTGAAACACAGAATGATCTAAACAAAAGAACGCACAAGCAGTGCTCCGAGAAGTGTTTTACGTAGCTCCAAATTCTTTGCACGTGCCCTTTTCTTCACAGTCCGGATTAAATCGCTTAATTTTGAGAACAGAATACTTGATTACTTTTTCCCCTGTACAGTATGAGCCAGCTTAATGCAAATCACCTCCCAGACCATCTCTCCTCCCTTTAATGTTCCCACAGGATCTCCAACACAGTTACACTTTTCACATATGCGCTCATGTATTTTTAGCTGCCTTAATCTGGCAATAAGAATACCTGCAGCTGACTGCTAGCCAGCTTTCCACAGGCTGCAGTTTCAGTACCCAGTTATTTCTCAGGACACAGGAAGGAGCCTTTCAGAGTGTGACAGCACCCACTGAACCATCTGAGCTGCTTGCCACTGCTCTGTCACGACTCGGCAGACAGCATTGCCTGCCTATCCTCCTCACCCCCTTCCCCTGTGAAGGCAGCACTCATGGAGCACTTCCAAAAACATACAGCTCCATAAGTGCTACACCCAGGCTGTGAAAATTAAATCCAGCTTTCTCTTCAGTTCGGCAGAGTCCTACTCTTCAGTTCGGCAGAGTCCTACCCATGCTCTGCATCATAGAGCAGATCTGTTCTCAGAAGGGAGAAATTTCAGTGCCTAGTCTGTCACTGTCAAACGAACCCTTTTTATTTCACCCCAGTCCATTTTCAAGGGCTTCCTCTCTCCTATTCTCCATCCCTCCCCCCTTTCCTCTACCCCTAGGCCCCAATGTACTGCACATGAACTGCAGAGCTGTGTTAGCAATAAGACTTCTTAATCACCATCCACCACTGTTATGAAGTTCTTCCTTCAGAAATCCTATCCTGATTTGTAGGCTTCTGAATTTCCCTCAGTCTCCCCAAAGAAGTTCAACAGAACTGACTCCCATCCCTGGTAGTTGCTGTTATTGCACGATGAAACACTCTCAACTGATTTGTAACTATGAATTCCAGGATAAAGAGGAAAGATTGCTGAAAAAGGCTAAATTAGGTTCCTGAAAGAAAGCAAAGAGACAAAATCCCTCTTCACTCTGATCACCACCCTTAGCAAAATCAGGAAATGGAGACTGGACATAACTAACTATATTTTGTCAGTGAGATAGCAGTGACCGTGAGCAGGATTCATCCCTGCTTGTTCTAAGCACTGCTCAAGACCCCAGAAACCAGTTTCTAGTTTGTGCTACAGGCAGTCTGTAAAGGGGATGCTAAAGGGTGCAAGAGTTGGATGTTCTTATGCATTGCAGCACTTAACTTTTAAAGACCATTCACTCTCCTCCTTCACTGAAGCACACACACAGTTCTACCAAGGACAGTGGGATGTACAGCAAGAAAGGGAAAACTTGTCTCTACTTCAAAAATAATAAAAAAAAATAGTTTGGGGCAAATTGCATATCAGTGCACAGGTCTCTAAAAGACAGCAAACTGACAGCACACAGTCAACGCTAGAGTTGGAGATCCAACAGGAGATTAAAAAAACAAAAACAAAACACTTTTCAGTTGCTTTCCCACTTCACAGCTTTATCCTAAAAGCATTCATTGCTCCAGTTATTCAGGATAATACACACGCAAGCTCAGAAAAAAAAAAAAAAAGGTTAAGGTTTCAGAAGGGGAGAAACATTTCAGAACTTGTATGTAGCACATCGGGAGTCGTAACTAGTTTTAGATTGGCATGTAAATTGTTCTGTGGAAAATTCTTATTGCCTCCGAGACCCTGCTATTCTGAGTTATTTGACAGTTTAAGGGAAATCATAATTAAAAAAAGAGACATAAATAATAGCCTGTGCAGTGTGGTGCACAGAAATAAGTAGAACCATTTCATTTAAACTCTGGTGAGCTTTTAATTGCCTGGATTGCATTGTGAACCAGCCTAACGGTTGATTGCCTCCATTATGCTCTCTTGTTCTGTGCCATTCATCCGCACAGTCTCAGCTTCTGTAGTTAACACAACAAAGTAACCGCAACTCCGTAACACTCAGGATTTTTTTTTTTAAATAAAAGTAAGGTTTTTAGTGCTCCGAATATAGACTCTTCTGTATATTTTTGAGTTAATTTTCCACAGTATATAGCTAAACCTTCACATCCTGACCCTTCTTCTACAGAGGAAAGTCCTTTTATTTATTATATCTTTTTTTAATAACGGAGGTGGCTCGAAAACGGGGAAAAACAAGGAGGTTAGGTAAAAACTAAAAGTGGGAATGCAGTCCCAGAGCTGGGAGCAGTGATACAGATTAAAAGAATTTGGCCAACATGGCTAGTCGATTGCCAAGAGACACCAAACAAAAGATTTCTCCTCTTCTTTCCCCTTCTCTTTTTGAAAGCTAGATTGGGCCTAAAAGCTTGTTTCTCTCTGTTCACTGGCCCAGAGCATCCCTGCAGGCTGTAGCCCCCTAAGGGACAACACAGCAAATAGATGTACCCAGATCTCAGGGACAGGAGCTGCTTAGCTATGTTCCTACCCCTGTCGTGTCCCCCGCCTGCCTCCCCCCACTCCCTCCCTTCTCTTTTAGAGCAGTGGTGCTGGGAACCAATTTGATTCCCTTTTTCTCCAATGCAGCTGCAAGGCTCAGAGATACTGACATTTTTCCACTCTTATCAGTTTAATTACAGTTACCATGGCAGCAAAGTGCTAGTGCTTGGCAAAGGCCAACAAGAGATTTGCAAGACTGAGTTCAATTTTGATGCAGCTCACATGCAAAATAAATAAATAAATAAAAATAAGAAACATACACTCTGCAACAAAGAATCCCTTTCGGGGCCGGACGCTCGAGCCTTTTGTGCTAATTCCTTCTGAGGCATCGCGGGGATGGGGCGCAGGGGAAGAGAGGGAGGCGGCGGGGAGGCACGGAGCGCTGTTTGTTGCACCTAGCGCGATTAATCGCTCTCACCGGCGGTCCTGCAGAGCCGTCCTAGGAAGGGCTGTGCCAGGTCCCCTTCGGGCACGGGGGTAGCGCCTTCAGGACGGGAAGAAGCGAGAGCAAGGCGCTGCTCCCCCCAACCTCCTCCCTCGCCCCGGCTCTACCTGCAAGTGCGCCCGCTCCGCCCGCCGCTAAGTGAGACGGCGGATCTCAGTCTTACCAAAACTTTTCTCCTTTTTCTGCATGAGTTTATTAACGGGTGCCTGGAGAGCTCCTCCTCGGCGAAGCGGCGAAACCCGGCAGAAGTAGCAAGTGTGCTTCCCCGGCTCGGCGCGACCCGCGGCGGCGGCAGGGGGAGTCCCTGGGCGGGCCGGGGGCTGCGGGGGGCAACGCCACCCGCTGCCCGCAAGCCTCTAATCCCAGCGGCCCGCTAGCTTTGTTGTAACAAATGGCTTTGATTAAACTGTCACACGCGGCGTTAGCATACCGTGTCGTGCCCGGCGTGCGAAGGGAGAAAGAGGAGGAAAAAAAATAAAAATAAAAATAAATAAAGAGAGAGGCTCCGCCGCAGAGGTGCTGCTCCTCCGGGATGCCCGCTCCTGCCGCCGCTCCGGGAGCCCCGAGCTGCCAGGGGCAGCCACCGGCCGCTTCCCCCGGCCGCGCTCCTGCCTCGGCTCTGCCCAAAGGGTTAACCCTGCGCCGAGCCAGCCGCAAATTAAACGGCTGTGCGGGGAGGCTTGCGGATTAAAGCCGGGGAGTGGGAAATTAACCTGCTCCCTTGGTAATTGAGAGCACGTTTCGAGAAGCTCTGGAAGAAGCAAGAATAATAATAACAATAATAACGGAGGCGGAGGGGGGTATTGGGGGATGCTGCAATTCATTGTTAACTTTGACTGCTATTTCTTGAGACATCCAGTTAGATGGGTTTCGCTCAACATCCTCCGCTTGCATGTATTTCATGTCTCATCATAAAAATAATGAAGCCTCACATGATTTAAACAAAACAGTCTCAGCAGAGCTGCAGCTTGAGTGAAAGTTGCAGTGCAGAGATGTGTGTGTGTATTGCAGCCCCGGCTTATGACTCAGAGAGAGAGGGAGAGAGAGAGTGATGCAGACACACATACACAAATGACCCAAAGCTTATGTACACAGTTGCCTCACTTACCTTCTCAATTAAGCGATACAGGGGAGGCAGTTCAATAAGCACAGTGGCTGCTTTGTAGCTCTTCTCCTTGGGAAAGGTCAAAAAGAAGCATTGTTTGGGGAAAAAAAAAAAATAAAAGGGGGGTGGGAGAGATGGGGAGGGAGATCGCTATTCTTTAAGTTTAAAATAATGAGGTCCTCAAGGATCCGCCAAGTAATTGTGTTGACCGCATCCGAGCTACAGGTGTCCTCCTTTTAGTATCTTGCAGTCCAAGGCTGTCTGTCTCCGTCCTGGCTGAAGACAACTTACCTAAAGCAGCGTGTGAGGAGCCGAGTTGAATGAAGTCAGGGCTTTATCAGCTGCAAAATGCAATCCCTTACCAGCCAGACATAATACAGCAAAAGAAAAGGTCACTCAGTTATTACTGAGCCAGCAGAGCCCAGGCAGCTCTTGTGGAAGACCACAGAGAAGCAGCTCCCTTCCGATTTAAGGCTATTTACCTCTCTCCCCCTCCACCCACCCACCCTTTCCTCTCTCCCCCCTCCCAACTCCCCCTTTCTCTCCCTCTTTCTCTCTCGTTCTGCAGCTCGCTCAAGTACAGCCGCCCTCGGAAAGTGCAAAGCAGCCAGGAGACAGATTGGGCTTTGTTGGTAATTTCCCATGGTGAAAATTTACAAGCCTGCAAGTGCAGTCAGCAAAACCACATGCATATGCTAGACACAAACACCAGGGACACACGCACGCACACACACAAGTGACCTCTACTGAAGCGGCTCAGGATCACCTTCCCAGAGAGTGCTCCAGAAACAGACCCAGGGAAACAGGGGAGCCGCGCCGCACCCCCCCCC
>CM021765.1:66686347-66718847 GCA_011076525.1 Nettapus auritus
TGGAATGGGATACTAGATCAGATGAATATGGCCTGATATGGCCTTTCTTACATTTTTATGAAACATAAACATTGCAATGAGTGCTACAATGTGCCAGTGTGAGTCTATGTAGGTCATAGAGGGCAGGAAACTAACAAACTTTAAAACATTTCATACAGACGTCTTTCGAAATAATAACTTGGAGTAACTCTTAGATTACAATAATGAATTAATTCTAATATTTCCTTAGATTTCACTGAAAAACATGCACAAAACGTGAGTTAAATGTTTCAGTTCAGGTGGATTTCAAAGACCATTATTTTTTCATTTCTGGAGACATGACACACTGTAAAATATGATTATGCACATGTTTTTCTTTGGTCCACAGGGCAGCCCCAGACTTGCTAGTAATGGAGACTTCTGGCTCATTTTACTCTATAGACATGATGTCAAACAAACAAAACTGCAGAGGGATCAGGCAGTTGAAAAAGACTGGTAGGAAAACAGTTAACAGTTCAAAACTTCAAAAATTTCAAAAAGCCTGAAATGTGCTGTGGAGTTGAATGCATGCAACGTGTCCCAGTGAAACGAGAGTGGTAGCAGGGGAGAAGTCACTTCCAGTTTGTTTTTCTAAGATTGATCTTTGTCATCAGCTGCAGAGAAGGCAAGCACTGTTGTATGAATTAACATATATATGTCTATATTGTATATAAATTTCAGAGTTTGTCTTGCTTATTGCAAAAATCTCTAGATTGCAAGAAAATCTCTAGATTGCAAGAATTCACAACATTTGATTTAGGTGTATGGTACTGGTTGAAGGAACTCAACTTTCCACCTTCCTGTTCACTTATATTTCTGTAAATATACATAAATCAAGAAATCAAATACATTTTTTTACAGAGGTGAACTATTGGAAAACCACAGGTACTGACAAAACCCAAGTAATTTCACTGATTTCACTGAGCAACTAAGATGGATTTTAAAGGGTATGCTCACTGGTGGTTATGGCCATGTTCCAGCTAACACTTGTTCTCCCATATTTTGTCATGTCATACTGTTTTGTAGAATGTCTTTATTTTTTGTAGTGTTTTTTGTTTGTTTGTTTGTTTGTTTGTTTTGTTTTGTTTGTTTGTTTGTTTTTGTTTTTCTTTTGCTTGCTTTTAGTGGTACAGGCACAGTTTGAGATACTTTATCCTGAGAGTATTCAGATGTGATATTTTGTCTAAACAAAATTTTGCTTGAAGTTGTCTTTATTTTATTTTGTTTTATTTACTTTTCTTGGGACACATCCAGACCTGGTGAGTTATTAAAGAATAGGGCTGTACCAGCTGTTTCTCAAATAAATAGCAAATCATCTAAGACAAGTGAATTAATACAACAAAATTCTGGTGGGTCACAATGTAAATTAGATAACAGGATATTGCTGTAGACATATAGCTCCTTGACACATTACCTAATCCAGGGAAAGGACTCCTGCATTCCTTGTCTTCTCCCTTTTACCCCTTTGTGAAGGAGCAATATAATGCATGTTGTCTGAGCCACCAGATTGGGATGGTCACTTTTAATTTGCTTTAAGGTTTAGCTTTCAAAGCCCAGCCATGTGTCACAGCTAGTGGTACACTCTTGCCATGATGTGCAGAGAGATTTTGTTGAGATCAGATGGGAATGGCAATAATAGCAAATAAAAATCTAAATTAAGGAAGAGAGAGTAAATAAATTTTTAATCATACAAAATTTAATACTTATGTTAAGGAAAAGAATATTAAAAGTCATTTTATAGAGAGTGAATTTATATTGGAGCTGATTTTAAAGTTGTGCAGCTTTGAGTGATATGATAATCATGTATTTTTCTCCCCCCTCAGCTGTACTAGGGGATTGAAATTTATATACTCAATAACTAGAAAAGAATCATAAAGGATCAGACTGGAGGAATCTGTCTCACTCCATTTTTTCTTGTCACTCCCATAGCGATTTTAATATTTTTCTTATATCTCTGCTTATTTTCAGTGCCAAACATTGTTTTCAAATGCAGTTGGCTTGGAAATGAGTACTTGAAGCTGCAAGCTTGTCAGCAAACTACCATGTTTCCAGGTACTACGATGAAATCTTTAGCTATAAAAAATACAAAATAAAAATAGGATGCCAAAGTCTCCTGCCAGCTGTAAATGCAACTAAATAGTCTTCTTGTGTGCTTTAATATTTTTAACTATTTTAAACACTTGACTCTTGTTTGTTTGTCTTCTTGCCAAGGGAAAACAGATTTTCAAAAGCTAACATAACAGCAGATTTATTTCTTTCACCATATTCAGATAGGAAGTAAAGACAGGACAGTCTATTGAATAGACTGCTAGGTTGAGAGTCAGAAAATAAGTTTTATATTATCAATTCACTGAGAAAGTCTATTTGCTTTCCTATGCCTCAGTTTCCCATCTGTAAAATGAAGATAATGTAATTTATCATCCTGTGCGATGTGCTTTGCAGTTTAGAGCTGCAAGATAGAGTGAAGTGTTATGATGAAATATTTTGAGCAAAATATTGATGAGTTTAATTTTTTAATTTACCGCATCTTAATTTTTTTTTCCATACTTGACTTTTGACATACTAGCTGCTCTCCATTTTTTTTTTTTTTTTCTGTGAGCTGTGGCTCAGAGAAATGGCTGATGTATTGAGCTCCATCCAGAAAGTGACATGGGTTTTGGGTAAAAACAGTAAAGCCAAATTGTTACAGATTTTCAGCTGAAAGTGCCAGTGAACCATTTTCAGCTGCCCATAGCAAAGGGAGGAGGGTGAACATAGAGTACTGATGCATTTTCAGAGTTAGTTTCCAGTCAGCAGACAGATGTTCCTTTGTATTTAAAAATGAGACAACTGGGGGAAGAAAAAGCTGTAATATACTTTTCCAATAGTAAATGCCTCCTATCTTTTTTTTTAAAAACAAAACAAAACAAAACTCAGATTTATGGGCATTTCCCATTTTTATCATGCCCTTCTGCTTGACATGTTAGGATGACATTCTCAGTGTAGTCATTTGCTTGAATGGGAGAAGTTTTTACCTAAAGGGTCTTGAAAATTATGAGAACAAAGGGAAAAAAATCTTCACGCTATTTCTCATAGACTAACCACACCAGTTTCCAAGAAATTTATCCCAGTTCATTTTCATATAGCTCACAATAGCAATTACTTGCTGGTGTTTTTATCTGTCTCTCATATTTATTGTCCAATCTATAAGTTTAGAAGAAAGTAGGGGTAAAGGTGAAGTTACAGCAACTGAGGTGAAGCTGCTATATATATTCCATAGGTTAACGCAGGTTTGTGAAATGATGTGGACAAAGTTTGATGTCAGAGTTTCAACAGATAATTTATTGCTGTTGGATGCTTTTTCTCTTCTAAGTTTTCTGAATGACTGTTCTCCCTACGCACCCTCGGGAGTCAAGGAGCCCATAAGGGATCCACCAAGGGTGATCATCAGGTTTACATTCCTGTTCTGAACCAGCCTCTCTGACTTTGGCACTAGAGATTGCCGATGCACTCAGATTTATCTGATGTGAACTTCAGTAGCAGTAATAATGATCTCTCTGTCCAGCACTTGCAACTGTAACATAATTTGTGTGTGTTTTAGGTGTAAAAATATGTTAATAAATATTTAGGCTATAAATATGTTTATACTCAAAAGCCACCTACTTTAAAGGAAGTGAGAGATGTGTAGGTACCAAATTCAGACAGAATATTTTGTTCATCTTTGCATTCACAGAAGCTATGAATCAATAGCTTGAAGGACCCCCGCATTCTCAGAAATAGGTATGGATACTTACTGGACACACCCAGCAGCTATTTGTGAAGCAATGCATGAAGTCTGCATTACAGAAATCTGTTGAGAGGATTACCTTGTGACATCTACGAGGAGCTGAATGAATTGAAGCACAGGGACTGTAAGGAGATTACAGCCACCTTTGTGTTAGCTAACAGTTTTGGAAGGACTGGATGCATTTCCTTTCCACCTCTGAGCTCTGAGAGATGTGTCTGCTGCTTTCAGGGCTTTGGTATCTGCACCTTTTGCAGTAAAACTGGATGGAGCTATACATTCTGGAAGTCTTCCAGAATGACAGCTTGGTCAACCACGGTCTACCAGGTGGTCTAAGATGGAGAGCAGAGAGGGAAAAAATGGCCTTCATGAGACTATCTATATAAGGAGTTTAATTTTCTTTACCCATTGGAGAGGGCAATGTCTAAGTTGAATGAATTTTTAGGCTTAAAGCGAAGGCATAACACACTCCATACCTAATACTTTGAATAGAAGGACAGATTTTGTACTTTGAGGACTTGTGCTCATCAGTATCCAAGGACAGGAGGCTTTCATCTTTCTAGACATGGACCTGTCTTTTCTGCCTGTTTTTAAGCGAGAACTTTGATTATTTGGAGTTAAAAAGTTGAAAGAAGCTGCATATCACAGATACACTAAGAATACTGAGAAATAATTTCTGAAAGATGTTCCCGTGCCAGGTCAGTGCTTTCCCACCTTTTGATATAAAGTCTCGCTCCCATCACATCCTTCTCACCTTTTGACTTCTCCCTGAACATCTGCTGCTGCTTCACCTCTTGGCCATCTAACCTCTACCCAGCAGCCTTCAGGAATCATTGCGTGTTCTCTGGAGTCACTAACAGCTCCTTCTCTTCCTTTTTCCTAAACCTAGGGTTAGGGTTATTTTCTTCTTGACCCTCCAGTGCTTTATGGCTCTTTCCTGAAATGGTCCTGCTGAAGTAAGCAGATATCTGGCACAGTTTATTGTCTTGGACTCTGAAACTGTTTTGTGCCTGGTCCTCACTTGTTAGGAACTTGCATGCTAAAGTACTGCAGAGCAGTACTGTTTAGATAGTATGTCTGAGTGTATGGATCAACAGAAAAATGAGTATCAAAAGATTTATTATAATACAGATTAGTTTAAAAGCAGTAGGGTTCGTAGTACCATTTATTTTGCTTCACTCTATGTACTTTTTTTTCTGTATAAATTCTTTTTTTTTTTTTTTTTTTTTTTTTTGTGTGTGTGTATGTGCTGAGGAACAATTTGTCCTCCCGATGAGCTCCATATTATTAATACGTACTCACCAGGATTTTCATAGGCTAACACTGAAGTTTTAGTTCTAGTTTCTCTTTTGTTATACCTCGTCTCCTGTCCTCCTTCCACCCCCCAAATAAATAAACAAACAAAAAAACACAAACAACCAGCCAAACAAGAAAAACAACAGCAACAACAAAACCTTCTGACCTCTCCCTTACAAAAGGATGATACTGAGGAAGAAGAGTGGTTAAGATATTTGTCTTCACATCTTCTAGCCATTACACAACCACATGTGGTACTTTTGGAGAGCTAACTGCTGTTAATCATTTTGGGATAATAGGATGAGGTGAGTAAGTAAGTAATAGTATTAATATGCAATCCATACCCCAAAGACCTCACCAGGTACACAGATAGGAAGTATTTTGATATTGCCTTGCAGTCTTGCTTCTCAGTGAGTTTGCACAAGCATGGAGAAAGCTGGGAATGGTAACATCGATATGAGTTCTGTAAACAAGAAAATATTTTCTTTTCTCCTTGAAAGAAGTGGTTCTCACCCAGCTGCTTGTGCAGCAGATTGCAAAAACACATCCTTTCACTGGGCATGAAGTATCCACCCTCCACACTGAAGTTCTTTTCAAGGTTACTCCTTGAATCAAGGACCCTTCTTGTCTTGACCTTGACAGAGACATAGTATGCACTATTTACTATATCATGAGTATAGGATTAAGAAAAAGGGTTCTTGTTTAACAACAGGCAGAATAAACAAGTTCTAACAAGATTAAAGCTTCCTGTACTTAGATGCTACTGAAAACAAGTCTTCAAAATCTCTTTTTTTTCAACCCCCAAAGTACTGACTACTCCCAGTCAGCAATCTGTCAGAAATCTACTGAAGGGACTGTGGTAAGCATGAACCTTGAAAGAGTTTTTGAAAATCACAGAAGTTCAATGGGAAACACTTGTGTTTGCATTGTGGTTTCTGCAACCTCAGCCAAATCATGAAAGGACTTATGAATGGTAGAACCCAACAGAAAAGCTGGAGAGAAGAGAATTAGAGAATTCTGCCCTTGCCTTTCACCATGTGTCAGAGCTGAATGCAGTAGTATGCTGGACTGACTCAGTGAGAAGCACTCTGGAAACATTCAGCTTAGTGGGAGATGTTCATACATTTCTTTTATTGCATTCTGAACCTGGATGAAGAAAAACTAACGTAGTCAAATTCCCAGGTTGCAATCACTGACTGCTTCAGCTAACAGACCTGCAGCAGTAAAACTTATGGCACAATGTCAAGAGAGAATGCAACAAAAAATGGCTGCTAGGCAGCAGCAGGATGTAGAATTGATATGGGAAGAGTGAGCAACATTTTGTCCAACTAGATATTGGAGAAATATCTGTTGAGGCAGAACTGTGCTAAAAATACCTTTTGTGAAATAGACCATGGGCTATTTGATCATGAATTCTTTAGTCTTATACCTCAATAGGCACATGCCAGTACTTGATCTAGACTCAGATGACATTTTCTTTCAAGGAACAAGGTTCTCCCTGTGAATTTGCAGTACATGGGATCTTTCTTGTGCAAGTCACCTGCCCAGGTGCTGACTGACACAGCATTATTCTTCATCAAGTCAGAGATTACACTTACACAGTGAAAGAAATATAATTACAGACCAGCTGAAAATTAATGTTACAGTCCTACAATCCATGTCACAATCCTGATGACATTTGTAGGACAGTATTATAATGATGTGCAGGAGAGAATAATTGTAATGGTTGACCTTGGCATCCAAGTAGCATCTAATAGCTGCAGCTTTGCACAGAAGATGTGCCAATGTTTAATTTCCAGATGTGGGTTTAGAATGCCCAAATTTAGTGCCTGCATAGAAAGTTTGCTTTGGTTCATCTGATGGGCAAATACAATGTATATCATGAACATATGCATTTTTGTTCCAACTGCCTTTTGCAATAAGAATGAAAGCTCCCAGCTTGAAAGTGAGAAGCTTCATACAGCCTTCTACTCTCTCTCACGTTAAAACGAGAATGGAGAAGGATTATGAACCCATACTGTTGAATTCAATAAACAGAACAAGGGAAGCCTGTCCTTGCAGAAAATAGAATTGTAAATCAATAAGAGAGTGATTAAGTGCAGAAGAAACAGAGCACTCAGTAGGATTTGCACTAACCATGGAAGTTTAGTAGCACAGTCTCCCATCTCAAACACAACTGGGATTTAGTTAAACAGTATCTAGTGGCACAATGTCATGGATCAGAAATGGCAAGCCATGCTCAAAACACTCCCAGGGTAGCCAAATTCCATTTTTCAAATGAAAAGTTGAGGCACAGTAAAGAGGAAAATGTTCTCTTGGAACTGGTTTTCACCTAGGTCAAATAAGTCTTGTTTTTGATTTGGTACCTTAGGCTGGTCTCTGAATAAAGCAATTATCTTCTGTACAGTGAATCAGTATGGTTCTGTTTCCAGTGGAGTGCACTGTGGACAAAACTAGGCAGGAACTGAACTTGTTAGAAAATACCAACTACCAGGTTTGTGGCTGTGTCCTTGATTCTTGTATACATATTCTCTGAGTCAGAGGTGGTTTTGCTAAGCCTCACAGTAGGCATCTAAAACCTTTGTCTGGTTTTGCTTTGGTTTCCATTCCAAGTGCACACCCTATTCTGAAAGGTCGCCATGAAGGAGAAAAATCAGCCTGGGATGTGCCATTTGTGAATATGTCTGAGAAGAAAAGAATGCCACTGCAGTATGAATTTCCTATTCTCTTATGATACAAGATACAGCTAGGGAAATGTGAAATATTTTTAGCCATGAGAGCTTGAGGATTCCCAAAGGATGTCTGTGAATAGGCTTGTGTGATCAGCCATGCTCATGCTCATGCTTGGATGACAGTTTCAGCTCTGGTCCAAGACTGACGACAATATAGATGAAAGGCGAGAAAGAGAGTAGGAGGAGGACATGAAGACAACTGTCAAAGAAGAGCCACAGGTGAGAGAGGGAAGCAGAGGAAATGACCCTCAAGATGGTAGTGGGAATGGAGCACATACTTCCAGTACTGCTACCTACCCTTTTGCAATCTCTTTTTTTTTTTTTTTTTTTTTTTTTCCTCCCTTTTATGTCTGATTGAATGAATTCTATCTAATATTAAGCAACAAAGTAAGGATACACTTTTTATTACAGGGCCCTTGTGAGGTTAAGACACCCTTTCTCTCATTGCATACTCTCTTCCCTTTGAAAGAGAGCATATTAAGAATGCAAAGGAACACAAATATGAAAGCAAAACATTGGCAAGGAGCACAGAAACATTTCAGATACTTGTCTTACTCTTTTTCACTGGGAAGCATTGCTTATTCCTCAATAAGTCTCCATCATTACTTTTTTTTAAAGCTTCATTGCTAACCAATGACAAAAAATTTGCCTTATATGTCCCACCATTACACATTCCATTGACATAGGGACCAAGTGGCATTATGTGGAAAGGAGAGCTCACCATCTAGATGATTTCAGCCAATCAGAGATGATGATATTGTATTACCAATTTCATAATATAAATGAAAAAGATGGCCTTCATTTCAATGAAAGCTGTAAAGTAGCTATTGTGCTTGTTTTGTATTGCAAGGCCCAAATGTATTATTTATGCAATTTTCCTTTTGAAAGGAAAAACTGAAAGAGACTATTTCATTTTACAGCATTCAGTCAAAGCTATTGTCTCATGAATGTGAACATTCCTGCATTTTATCAGCTTCGAATGTAGAAGGCAACTCACAGTTCATACATAGAAAGGATTTTTGAAAGTTTGAAAACTGCTTTTTAAAAAAGCTAGACCCTAATGACTCAAGATATTATTCGTGCCTGTGTGTAGGCTGAATCAACACTTAGCCTATCAGAATGTACACAGAGTAGCTTCTTTTTCAAGGTCTTAAACAGCTTTGATTGAATCTTGGTGTACATTAAATTGATAATGCAAGCAGCCTGCAATACACAGTATTCATAACAATAGAATACATCTTCATTTGTAAATATACACTTATATGCCAAGTCAGCATCTATCTAGGGATCTCAAAGCCACTTATCAACATGACAGCAGCCTCATGTTATTGCTGTAATACAATAAATATTGCAGTTATTTTGCAGATGGGGAAATTGAGGCATGTAAATGTGAAGTGCCCCTAACTTGCTTGGGGTTATACAGCAAAGCGTTGATAGTGTGGAATATATTCTGGGGATCAGCCCATTAATGCAGCCTGTGGCACATGGACTCTGTCTCTTGGACCTGGTGATACTCATGTCTATGGAGAAAATGCTTCTTGTAGATAGATATTGAGATTTTTGCCTGTCATTGAAACCAGTAGAAATTAGATGCTTGCCCTTGAACATACATACAAAAAGGTTGGTTACTCCTTGGTAGAGGGCCACATTAAAGTTTAAATGTATATTCAACCTCTTCCCCTATGTACCTAATTAAAGGCTCACCGACTTAGATACATCCTTTTCTCACTTCCTTTATTTCCTTTTTTTTTTTTTTTTTCCATAAAAAGCACAAAACCCAAAAAGCAAACAACATAACAAACAACTTTAGTGCAATGCTTTTCAAAACTCTTAGAAAACGAATGCCTAGATGTTGTCATCCAACTTTTGCTGGCCCAGCTGTGTATTTCCCAGTGCTCCTTCACTTTTTTTTTTTTTTTTTTTTTTCCTGGGATAATGTATAAATGCATAAATAATATTTATATTTATGTATTTAAATTGCTGCTTACCATTTCCCTGTCTTGGAATAAAAATGAGTGGAAACAATCATATCCCTACTTAAGTTATACAATTAGCTTCTGCTAAGGGACCACAGTGGGGGTGGATGACTTTCATGAAAGTTAAATATAAGTTATTAAATTAGAATAACAAAATCGAAATTGGATTTGTATTTGCTGTTTTCATCCACTGGTAGATATTTCTGAGCACTAATGAAATATATAAATTGTTTATGTGGATGCTCCTGTGCAAAAAGTCCATGACCATAACCAAAATCAAATGTATGGTAAAATTAATTTCAGGTGGTTGTAGAACTATTGACATTGTTGTTTAGAACAAAAGTCCCTATATTCATTCAGATTACGAGACACCAATTGTAGCAACATTGCCAAAACACATTTGCAGAGAGTCACCATCCAATATTTTCTTTTCTACTGCCCCTGATATATTTGGCTTCCTGGGTGTAAAAGTGTTTGTATCTGGAAATCAGAATCATAGAATCATTAAGGTTATAAAAGACCTTCAAGATCATCTGGTCCAACCATACCCCTACCAACAGTGTCACCCACTAAACTATGTCCCTAAGCATCACATCCAAACTTTTCTTAAACAGGTGATGACTCCACCACCTCCCTCCCTGGGCAACCCATTGCAACGTCTGACTACTCTTTCTGAGAAGAAATGTCTCCTAATTTCCAACCTGAGCCTATTAAAAATAAAAATATAAAAACAGGGAGGAGGAGGATGAGTAATTTTTAGTACTTTCTACTCTGTCTCATTTTTTTGTCAATTCCAGGTCATAGGCTTTCAGTTTCAAAGGTGGTGTTAGCAGCCAAACACCTGAAGAACATATTAAGAAATCATTCCCCAAATTAGGATCAGTGTTGAAGAATGTAGAGAACTGACCATCATGATGGCAAGTGACAACTTTTCTGTGCCAGGCTTTTTTCCACTCAGTATCCAATAAGAATCACGCTTCACCCAAGATTTTTTGTTTTAGTCCAATCCAGTGAAAGTGAAATTTTCCTCTAAGCAACCTCCTCTTTAAACAAATGCACTACCTGAGCAGTTCACAAATCCCTGTTTTCCTGAGTTCTCATCTCCAACCTGACTTAGCATCTGTGTGTCTACTTCTTATGAATGTCTCATTACCAATTCAGACTCAATACCTCCCTTTGCAATTAATCACTGTGAACACTATCATGGTCAAAGAATCAAAAATGTTGGAAAAGATCTTTAAGATCATCTGGTCCAACCACCCCCACCACCAATATTACCCACTAAACCATGTCCCTAAGTATCACATCAAACATTTCCTTAAACACCCCCAGGGACTGTGACTCCACCACCACCCTGGGCAAACCATTCCAATACCTGACAACACTTTCTGAGAAGTGTCTCCTAATTTCCAACCTGAGCCTCCCCTGGCGCAACTTGAGGCCATTCGCCTCTAGTCCTATCACTAGCTACCTGCAAGAAGAGGCCGATCCCCAGCTCCCCACAATTTCCTTTCAGGTAATTGTAGAGAGCAATAAGGTCTCTCCTGACCTTCCTCTTCTCCAGGCTAAACAATCCCAGTTCCCTCAGCCGCTCCTCATAGGGCTTGTGTTCCAGGCCCTTCACCAGCTTTGTAGCCCTTCTCTGGACACACTTCAGCACCTCAATGTCCTTCTTGTAGTGAGAGGCCCAAAACTGAACACAGTACTTGAGGTGCAGCCTCACCAGAGCAGAGTACGGGGGAACGCTCACCTCCCCAGTCCTGCTGGCTACACTATTCCTGATACAAGCCAGGATGCCATTGGCCTTCTTGGCCACCTGGGCACACTGCCAGCTCACGTTCAGGCAAGCTTCAGTCAGAACCCCCAGATCCATTTCTTCTGAACGGCTTTGCAGCCGTTCTGCCCCTAGACTGTAGCGCTGCATGGGGTTGTTATGACCAAAGCACAGGACCCGGCACTTAGCCATGTTGAACCTCATCCCGCTGGCCTCTGCCCATCAATCCAACCTGCCCAGGTCCCTCTGCAGAGCCTTCCTACCCTCCGCCAGATTGATATTTCCCCCCAGCTTGTTGTTGTCTTCAAACTTACTGAGGGTGCACTCAATTCTCTCATCCAAATCATCAGTAAACGTATGAAAGTGGATGGGCCCCAACACTGACCCCTGTGGAATACCACAGGTGACCAGTTGCCAGCTGGACTTCCCTCTGTTCCCCACTACTCTCTTGGCCTGGCCATCCAGCCAGTTTTTAACGCAGCAGAGAGCGTACCTGTCCAAGCCATGGGCCTCCAGCTTCTCCAGGAGAATACTTAGAGCTTCTACCAAAGAAAACTGTATGGTAACTTTGTCCTACAGTTTCTATATGCAATAACAAAAGTCAGACAAAGTAGGGTTACATTGCAATACAGGGCCAATTCTGCGCTGATCAGGTACAGACATGAAAATGAATACTTGTCGTGAAATCAAATGGAACAAATAATGTAGAAGAAAAATTCTGATTCACTGATTGTAGTTGGTCTAATGCTAGATTACAGTTGTCTGTCAACTGTAAGTACTGGCACTTAATACTCTGGATACTTACTTTCCTCAACTGCCTCAATTTATATTTTAAACTTGTTTTTTAGTGATCATTCTTGCCATGGGAATTTACTTGCTTATATATCCACAAAGTGAATACACAGTGAGTGATAATGCAGTGAATATGATCTTTTTAGAAGTTCAGATAAATGCATATCTATTTTTTTTTTTATGATTCACCATCTTTTAGTGATGTCATAAACAAATCTGCCATTTCCATCCCTGTGTCTCCAGCAATGGCAAGAAGTGTAGAATGTAGGAACTGCAGTTATATTGACAGGCTAGTCTTTCTTAAAACCTTCATTTGGTTTAATCATATTAGCTGTATTTATATCCCTTGCATTACAGAAATTAAATATTTTGGTTTTGTTACAGGTGTTTCTAGGATTTTCAGGGTTAGCATGCAACTTAAATGATCACAAGCCTTTTATTTCTGCTGAGGGATAGAATATATTCTGAAAAATAAATCTCTTGGCATATAGTATAAATTGCTGTGGGCTAGCAATTTAGCAACAGATTTGGGCAACAGGTATTGCTCTCTGGCCAGCATTCCTGTCATTGTCTGGAGCAAATGGCTTCAATTTTGTACCCAGTTATTCAGTCTGCAAAACAGATATCACATATTTGTTCATCAAAACATTTTTTTTTGGGGGGGGTGGAGGGGGAATACAAGAAAAAAAAGTATATATGTTCGAATTCTCCATTTTGCGTTTGAATATGGAAGCTAGAACTGAGGAATGAAGACAGGTGTGTTCTCATAAAGCATCTTTTCCTTCACATACAAAAATGTAAAAATGTAGCAGGAAATACTGAGTTGTTCTTCATCAAACTTACAATGCTAATGTTTCAGTTTAGAAAAAATATATGTTTAATACCTAACAGTGATGAGTAAAAGTTGCAATATAGCTGCTCCATATGGGTGTTGTGTCTTTTGCTAATGTGGAAGAGCTTCCCCTTTTTATTTTGACTTTTTTTTTTTTTTTTCTTCATGTATTTCTTTTTTGAAGTAGAAATTTCCAATTTCTTCTTTTTTTCTTTCCTCTGCACATTTCTAACTTTATCCCTCTAATAATGCAATAATACAAGAGAGTAAAACAGGAGTATGTTTTGTCTTCTGTTCAGTCAGAATCTGAAAAGGTCATTAGGTGTCATGGAACCTGACAGGGACTGCTAAACTCTGCATGGATTGGAAGCTCTGCAATGCCAGTGCTGAGGTGGGTAATGTACAGCCATATAAATCCCAACATGGTGGTAAAGGAACCCCTTTTTACAATCTAGATTGTAAAAGCCTTGAAAACAGACAAAGGCATAGAGGAACCAGATGGATTGTGAAGCTCTGGCTTAAGCTAAATTGTCCTCCATAGTGTTGTAATTCCAAACATTAAACAAAGACATATAGAGTCTGGAGTCTTTCTGTCCCTGACAGGAACTGAATTCCTTCTACTCAAGCAAAATACTGGCAAAGAACTGTATTATAAATTCTAGATGGAACGACAGAGACATCTCTTGTTGGGAAGTTATTGTATATTATTTAAGCCTTAGCAATTGCTTAGCTACAGACATACTGTTGCTTCTCTGGTGGGGTAACTTTCACATCCCGGTGAGAAAGTTTGCTTCCTTTACACCTGGTCTTGTGTACTATTAAACCATCACAGCAGTTGCGGAATTATTTATCTTCTTTCAGTTGGCAAAACCTGTATTCCACCCAACATGCTCCTTGTCCAAGAGGAAAAAAAACAGTTTGAGAGAGAGAATGCATTACAAAATCTGCAGCACAAAAGTTTACATCATTAAGCATTTAGGGCTTACCCAGAGAGCAGTGGCATGCAACAGCAGTCACATCCGTAAGTGATTTTTCTGCAATCAGAATTTCATTCATTACCCAATTTTCATGCAAGTCCCCTGGCATTTGAAATATGTTTCAAAGTAGGCTTCCCAAGGGCTTTCCCCCTCCCATAATAACTGATTTGCAGTGTCCATAGACAGATCTAAATATCTTTGGCTCAAATTACTTAAGGCCTGCAAAGTGGGATCCTCTGTCATCCTCATCACATCTCACACATACAGAACTGATAACAGATAAATATCTGGTCTGGAAATATTTCATCAGTGTCTTCAGCTAAGGCACCTTGCGTTATTTTTTGGGGGGGCACCAGCAGAAGAACAGAGAGGGGCTGAAGGGAAATGTATTTGTACTCTACAAGAGAATGAGGAGGGCATGGCAAAGAGAAGGAAAGGGGAAATAAAAGAGGGTTTCTCATAGTATTACAGGAAAAGCAACAAAGCTAGTCCTGGCAAAGTTCTCTGCTCCAATTATGTATACACTTTTATTCAATCACTGTATTGCCCTGTGTCTGACACTTGGTCAATAGTGCAATCTAGCACTGATCAGAATAAAACAGCCATCCTAGAGCACCTTGGAATTTCATTAGTTTCTTTTCAATGTTGTCTTTATAACTAGATGTTTACTTGGAAGCACAAATTTAGAGAACAGTTCTGTTCTTTTTCACATAAAATTCTGAGACTCTAAATAGTGTTATAAACATGATTTTCCCATCAGAAAAAAAATGCTCTTAAATGATATTAAAAAAAAAGAAAAAAAGGATTAATATAATCAAATCTACAGATGGATTCCTCATCTCAGAATTTCGTCTGCTCTTCCAAGGTTTCGGAAATTTTAGATTTTTTATTTTGGTTATTACCAAAATGATCTCATAGTCTAAGTCCATCTTCAAAAGCTTTATTAAATGCTATTTATTTATAATTTGTATTATAAATATTTTATAATATTATTTTATAACAATTATTTATAATCTGTATTATAAACTTATCTATTAACTATATTTATTTATAATTTTTAATCTGTGACTTCTGTGGAAGTGTCAATGAACAGAAATTTCTTCCACGAGTTGCTATGACAAGCTGGATATAATTCTGTTTGTCTTTTCTCTCAATAACTGTTTTGTAATTTTGATGTAAGTGGGAATAAAACAGGAGACGGACCACTTCTTAGATTCTTCTGAAGTAACTGCTTGCTGAAGTTTTTCATAACTAATTATAATATGGGCACCTTTGAAGTCTGCACCTTAGGTTTAAGAGATAGTTGAGACTGCAATTTTAACTGTATAGAAAAATTGGTAGTAAATTTGCACTGTTTTAATCTCTTGGTACTGTCTATAGAACTGTGATTCAAAATACAAGGGTTACTTTACATGATGATGACAGTTCTGATGAAGTGCTGTTTTTTCCCCGGGTAATGCAAACCAAATGTACAAATAGCACTTTATCCATTCTATTTTGTTTGTTTGTTTGTTTTCTCCCATCTCTCCTACCTATCTCACTGCTATACCTCAGACTCATTTTACTTGTTCTTTATATTGCTGCCTACCTTTCCTGGCACTCTTTTAGCTCTACTTCTGACCTTGGCTGCACCATGCTCACAGCAAGATGCATCGTGAGTCCCTGTTGACAGCCGCCAACCAGTAACTTTTTCCAAGATAAGGTGAAAAAAATATGGTCTGGCTGGGAGATGATCCAGGGCAAAAGAATGGCCCTGCTTTGAAAGGTTGTCTGAAAGGGCATGTTTGTCCCCAACTCTGAGATCAAATCCAAAGTAAACCTGATTTCTCTGTAGGCAAAGGCTAAGACAATCCTGCCAAGCCATCTCTAGTCCATTGCATTAATCTAATCTATAAGCATCTTTCTTAAAAGCGAGTCTGTCTACTGAACCACTCCTCCTCTATCTAGTCAACCCCTAGAACAAAAACACCTTTTGACTTATCTTATTCCTCAGGCTGAGCCAGGCAATTTAACCGAAACAGAAAATAAAAGGATCAACCAAAAATCCCCCTGTGATAATCAGCTTCTTTCCCTATCACCCCCAAACCCTCTTGCGATATGAAAACACTCATTGTGTAACCTTGTCTTTTCATATCCTTCATTCTTCCTTTCATGACATAATTTCATCCTTAATTTTTGAAGCAGTTTCTACCCAACATTTCACTGGTTTGTTTTCTGTTCAACAGCCCTTATGACATATTATGCTTTTGATTATTATCTCAGTATTCTTACTTAGCTCCTCATGTTTTCATACCCTTCAATTATATGGGCTTTTCTCTCATAGTTTTCACTTTCTTAGTGCTTTTTTCATGATCCAGCGGAGCTTTACTCTCTCCAGTTTTCTGCTGTAGATTAGGTCCCTTCTATAAAATCTATTTTTTTTTTTTTTTAATTTTCTTCCTCATTTGCCACTTTATTCCATTTAGTTGTTTTATTTTCCTTCTACATCTCTCTTCATTAACCTCTTTCTCTGGGTTCTTGATTATACTTGAAGCTACATACTAAAATGGTGCTTGAGAAAAAAACTAGTTGGTTGGATTTTATACAATTCCAACATTTAAAGGCCTAGATATCTCAGTGACCTCTTATTTGAACCTGCATTCAATCTTCCTCCTGGGGGGGGGGGGAAGCATTTTGATAACTCTGCATGTCCTTGTGTTCTGTTTCTTTACTGAAGTCAGGGTCATACCTTTGCCTTAAAGTAATATTACATAAATTCTGAAATGTAGGACACCTGAATTAGACCAAATACCTTTTCCATCTGCAATTCTTTTCAAGTAATAAAACTTTTCTAAATATCAAAGTGAAAAATGTCAGAATTTTATAAGGAACAAATTTTCTGCCATGTTTAAACACAAAATTTAAATGGAAGTTCATATGCCTAGTAGATGATTGCAGAGCATGTTCTCCTGGTTCTTTACATTTGCTTAGTTTCTCAAACAGCTTTTGTCAGAAGCACTTCTGGCTTGAAAGTTTTTATCTAGCTCAAATACCCTGCAGAAATTATTGAAAGGCAAATGATGACACCTCCAGTTGATGGGCTGGGAAGTTGAGATGCAAGAGTTCAGTAGTTGGGACCACATCCTGGAGTAGATATTTTAATATTTTGTAGTCCTGGAGGTATGCTGGTATACCCCAAAATTTCATTTAATAAAATTATACCTAATACAAGAGACAACAGGTCTCCTTGACTTCCCTAAGACAATAATTTATTTAGGGAAGGCAGAAGACTGCGCTAGGCTGGGCTTGTTATGAGAACAGTAGAAACCATAGGCACTTAAAGTGAGTTTAGGAGTAAGTTGTGAAGGTTTCTGCTTGGGGTTCATCCTTTTATGTTTTGCTTGAAGGAACTCAAGATGAAAAAGCAGACACCTCTGGGTTTTACCTGGTTCCAATGTTAGTTCAAATTATCAATCAGCCCAAGTCTGTAAAAGCATTTTTATGCCCATTTTATTCATTATACCCATTTGTACTTATATGTCCATTTGAACTCTTCTTGAACAGCTTTGCTCTTGAAACCACCTTTATTGTTTACAATTAAGAGCAGATATCTGCAGCTCTACCTAAGAAGAGCTCATTTTAAAATTAAATCATTTAATTTAAAAATTACAGTGTTTGTTCTGTAAACAGATTGAAATTGGCTTTTTTTCTTTTATCTTTTTTTTTTTTTTTTTTTTTTACTTTTATTTCTTCTCAGTAAGCCACTGCATAGCAACACATTTGGACAGAACTACATAATTGCTACAGGTATTAAATGAAAATAATTTGATGCTATTATCAAGCTAAAGGACAGAATGATTACTATGTTGACTACAAAAATTATATATCATAAAGAAATAGAAGAAGGGACCGTGTATTTTGCTTCACTGCCTGTTCTATATTAAACCAATGTGTTTTCTTGGACTGTGAATAGTATAGGCTGCTTCCTAGGAAAGAGTTTGTAAACTTTCCTACTAGATTGCATTTACTTAATTTTTCATTTTAGCTTAATTTTATTTCCAGAACAAATCTGAAATGCAGATGTCTCTAGCAGGCAACTACAGCAGTTTCAAAACTGGTGGTGTCTTTTTCTGGTTTTGATAAAATTGTGTTATAGTACACTTTTAGTGGGTGAAATTTGCAAGTATATATATTGTGAGGCTATTCTGAGAAATTACTTCTATTTGTTTCCAATAGATTTATTACTTTTTCACTATGGTGGCCTTTTCCTCTCTTTGGTGTTGGTAGTGCTTTCCAAAGGACAAAATAAAAACAAAAAGTGGGTAAATATTAGCCTTTGCTGAAGTTTGTAGAGTGAATCTAAAGTAAATGGTAGTGTTAAATATATATATATATATATATCAGGTTTGATCTTTAAAGATAAGACAGGCACTTCACATATAGTTCTTCCAACAGTAGATTGTGATGATCCATAGCTCTCAAATTATAGTGACAAGGTATTCTTTATGGAGAGTATTTTGTTTTTTAATTTGCCTGGTCTGTTTGACTACTGGGAAATTATGAAGATATATCTAATTACTGATCATTTTAATTTCTAAGGAATAGAGTTGGATGTCATTTCAAATTATCACTTAATTTTTCCGTGACCTGTCATTCTTTCTCTAATATCTCTTTGCTTCTTTTAAAATTTAGCAAAGCTTTATGAAAGTAAACTAATGCTTTTGAAATGGTAAAATACTAAGCTGGGGAGTGCCATACATTGAGAGATAAAGAATCAAGCCTAAAAGTGCAAACAGTCAGAAGGATTTTCAACGTACAGAGCTATGCAAATGCTCTTTCTGCAAAACTTCAAAATATTGGTTCTAATGGACTCCAGACTTCAAGTAAGGTGTTTTTAAAAATATTAGTAATATTAGTTAGTAAACTAGTAGTTTAGTCTTTCAGTAAAAATATTAGTCTTCAACAAAAATGTCAGTAGCAACATTACCAGTTAGCTTAAGAAAGTAATGAATACTAATATTTCAGCCACATCATATATGTATGTCCTGGTTTCAGTTAGGACAGTTTTCCTCCTAGTAGCTGGTGGAATGCTGTGTTTTGGATTAGGATGAGAAGAATGCTGATAACATGCCGATGTTTTGGTTGTTGCAGAGCAATGCTTGTACCAAGCCAAGGACTTTTCAGCTCCTCGCTCTGTCCTGCCAGCAGGCAGGCTGGGGGTGCAGCAAGAGCTGGGAGGGGACAGACCCAGGACAGCTGACCCAAACTGGCCAAAGGAGTATTCCATACCATCTGACGTCATGCTAAACAATATATAGGGGTGGCTAGCCGGGTTGGGGGGGCCGGCTGCTCGGGATAGACTGGGCATCAGTCAGCGGGTGGTGAGCAATTGCATTGTGCGTCAGTTGTTTCATACACACTATTATTATTATTATTATTGTTTCCTATCTTAATAAACTGTCTCTATCTCAACTCTCGTTTCACTTTTCCGTTTCTCTCCCCCATCCCAGAGAGGGAGGGGGGAGGGTGATCGAATGGCTGTGTGGTGTTTAGCTGCCAGCCAGGTTAAACCACAACAGTCCTTTTGGCGCCCAACGTGGGGCTCGAAGGGTTGAGATAACGACAGATCTGATCAGAGTGTGTTAAACTAAAATTGGTCTAAGTATTAGACCTGCTTAATAGTTGCTAGTCACAATGTTGATTGCTTTAATCTCGCGTCTGCTGCGCCTGTATTCCAAATTGTGTTTCATAGCACGTTACCTCCTGTATGTGATCCCTGTCGTGCTGTTTATCCTTTCCGGGCCCTGGTTTAAGATCGTTATGGTACTGTGCGGTGTATCAATAGCTTATGATATGATAAAATGTCTGGTCATGACTCTAACCTGGTACTTGTACTCAGCACTATCGTCGACTCTATACTTTGGAAACCATATCTCGGAAACTATTAGCAATTACACCTATTGCCTTTTTTTGTCAGGGAGCCAATCTGTGGAGGGGACAGGGGAAGGTATTTTTTCCTACTTGTTCACTTCCCCTTTCTCCTTCACCACCCTCTTATCCTCCGAGCTAGTTACGATAGTTCTCCAAGATGTTAAATATCCTTGGGATACTCAGACCAGTATGGTCTTATTGTTATGTCTCCTGACTATGCTTCAGGTTTTGCTTAAGGTTAAGCAACTACTTAGGAATCTCATCCAGAGATCAGTCCTGAGGCGGGATAGTGGTGAGTGACAGGGAGTGTGGGAGGATATGGGCAAGCATCTAGAGCAGTGGGCACCTCCGATGTTTTGGAAATTCACCCCTGAACAACTGCAAAACCCTAAAAAACTAGTAAAATGCTTGAAAAAAAGGTGTAATGACTCTGGCAGTTCCAAAGTGACACAACTCACTGTAACGTGCTGGGGTCTGGCCTATGCTTATCCAGCTGCAATTGATGCTACTATCAACCCAGTTCCAGCCCCTGCAGCCGCTCCAGCTCCTGCAGCCGCTTCAGCTCCAGCCCCTGTGGCTGCTCCAGTTCCAGCCCCTGCAGCTGCTCCAGTTCCAGCCCTTGCGGCTGCTCCAGTTCTAGCCCCTACGGCCGCTCCAGCCCCTGCAGCCACTCCAGTTCTAGCCTCTGCAGCCGCTCCAGTTCTAGCCTCTGCAGCCGCTCTGGTTCCAGCCCCTGCAGCCGCTCCAGCCCCTGCAGCCGCTCCAGCTCCGGCTTCTGTAACTGCTCCAGTTCCAGCCCCTGCAGCTGCTCCTGCTCCTGCAGTTGCTCCAGCTCCTGGGCCAGAGAAACGAGCTGTAGCCATTCAAGTTGCACCTGCAGAGGGTAATCCAGCCCCAGTGGTAGACCCTATGGCTGGGCCAGAGAAATGAGCTATAGCAGTGCAAGTTGCCCCTGTAACCAAGGTGAAAAAATGGTACAGAGACTCAGGTCACTTAGAACGCAGAGAGTCTTCTGCTGGGTCTAGGTGTAGAGAAGACAAGGCTGGGCCATCCAGGGAGCAGGAGGATGAAGATGAAGATGTATCAAAAATAGCAGTATCTACCCGAGACCTATTCGAGCGTGAGCTACGAGACATGCGAAGAGATTTCAGCTGCTCTATAGGTGAGCAGCTTGTCACCTGGCTGCTCCGGTGCTGGGACACTGGAGCCAAGAGCGTGGAATTAGATAGAAATGAAGCCAAGCGGCTGGGATCCCTTGCTAAAGATGCAGGCATTGACAAAGCAATTGGAAATAGAGTATGATCTTACAGCCTCTGGAGGCGTCTCCTGTCAGCTGTGAGGGAAAGGTATCCCTACAAGGAAGAAATTGTATGTCATCCAGGCAAGTGGACCACTGTGGAGAAGGGAATCCAGTACCTGAGGGAATTAGCAGTACGGGAGGTGATTTATGAGGACCTAGACAACGAACAAATATCCCTAGATCCAGATGACGTCAGGTGTACCCGACCCATGTGGCGGAAGTTTGTACGGAGTGCACCATCATCATATGCCAACTCATTGGCAGTAATGACCTGGAGAGAACGTGACGAACCCACAGTGTATGAAGTGGCTAGACAACTCCGGCGGTATGAAGAAAGTCTCTCCTCTTCCTTACAAGCCTGCGTCTCAGCTGTGGAGAAACTTTCTGAAAAGGTTCACCATCTTGAAGACGGATTATTTTCCTCCCCACTTGAACGAACCAGTGTCCACCAACTAAAAGAGAATACTTTGGATAAACTTTCTGAAAAGTTCCACCAACTTGAAGATAGATTATTTTCCTCCCTGCCTGTACAAACCAGTGTTTCAGCTATCAGGGGTAAGCGTTCATCCGTGCAAGGAAGACGATATGGTGAGTACACACCCCGTGCCACCCTGTGGTTTTACCTACGTGACCATGGAGAGGACATGAGGAAATGGGATGGAAAATCCACCGCAACCCTAGAGGCACGGGTACGTGAGTTGCAAAAGAAAACAATAGGGAAAAAGGAGTTCTCTGAAAAGTTTGCTGCTCCAACTTCCAGTAGGCAGTCCTTTAAACACAGAAACGAAGATTCTGACCAGGATTAGAGGGGCCCTGCCTCCAGCCAGGGGGAGGAAAGGGATAATCGAGTTTATTGGACTGTGTGGATTCGGTGGCCTGTCATGTCAAATGCACAGAAGTATAAAGCTTTAGTAGACACCAGTGCACAGTGTACTCTAATGCCATCAATCTATAAAGGGACAGAACCCATCTGTATCTCTGGAGTGACAGGAGGATCCCAACAGCTAACTGTATTGGAAGCTGAAGTGAGTCTAACTGGGAATGAGTGGCAAAAGCATCCCATTGTGACTGGCCCAGAGGCTCCATGCATCCTTGGCATAGACTACCTCAAGAGAGGGTACTTCAAGGATCCAAAAGGGTACCGGTGGGCTTTTGGCATAGCTGCTTTAGAGACAGAGGGCACTAAACAGCTGTCCACCTTGCCTGGTCTCTCAGAGGACCCTTCTGTGGTGGGGTTGCTGGGGGTCGAAGAACAGCAAGTGCCAATCGCTACCACAACTGTGCACCAGCGACAATATCGCACCAATCGAGACTTCCTGATTCCCATCCATAAGTTGATTGGTCAACTGGAGAGCCAAGGAGTGGCCAGCAAGACTCATTCACCTTTTAATAGTCCCATATGGCCAGTGCGAAAGTCTAATGGTGAGTGGAGACTAACAGTGGACTATCGTGGCCTGAATGAAGTGACGCCACCACTGAGCGCTGCAGTGCCGGACATGCTAGAATTCCAGTATGAACTGGAATCAAAGGCAGCCAAGTGGGATGCCACAATTGATATCGCTAATGCATTTTTCTCCATCCCTCTAGCAGCAGAGTGCAGGCCACAGTTTGCTTTCACTTGGAGGGTTGTCCAATACACTTGGAATCGGCTGCCCCAGGGGTGGAAACACAGCCCTACCATTTCACAGAATCACAGAATCACAGAATTTCTAGGTTGGAAGAGACCTCAAGATCATCAAGTCCAACCTCTGACCTAACACTAACAGTCCCCACTAAACCATATCCCTAAGCTCTACATCTAAACGTCTTTTAAAGACCTCCAGGGATGGTGACTCCACCACTTCCCTGGGCAGCCCGTTCCAATGTCTAACAACCCTTTTGGTAAAGAAGTTCTTCCTAAGATCCAACCTAAAATTCCCCTGGTGCAACTTAAGCCCATTCCCCCTCGTCCTGTCACCAGGCACGTGGGAGAACAGACCAACCCCCACCAACCCCCACCTCGCTACAGCAAATTTGCCATGGACTACAGCATTTGCCATGGACTGATCCAGTCTGCGCTGGAGCAGGGGGAAGCTCCTGAACACCTGCAGTACATCGACGACATCATTGTGTGGGGTGACACAGCAGAGGAAGTTTTTGAGAAAGGGAAGAAAATAGTCCAAATCCTTCTGAAGGCCGGTTTTGCCATAAAACAAAATAAAGTTAAAGGACCTGCACGAGAGGTCCAGTTTTTAGGAATAAAATGGCAAGATGGACATCGTCAAATCCCAATGGATGTGATCAACAAAATAACAGCTATGTCTCCACCAACTAGCAAAAAAGTAACACAAACTTTCCTAGGTGTCGTGGGGTTTTGGAGAATGCACATTCCAAATTACAGTCTGATTGTAAACCCGCTCTACCAAGTAACCCATAAGAAGAATGATTTTGAATGGGGCTCTGAGCAACGACAAGCCTTTGAACAAATTAAGCAGGAAATAGTTCATGCAGTAGCCCTTGGGCCAGTCCGAACAGGACCAGATGTAATGAATGTGCTCTACACCGCAGCCGGGGAGAATGGCCCCTCCTGGAGCCTCTGGCGGAAGGAACCTGGGGAAACTCGACGTCGACCCCTAGGGTTTTGGGGTTGGGAATACAGAGGATCTGAGGCCCGCTACACTCCAACCGAAAAGGAAATATTGGCAGCATATGAAGGAGTTTGATCTGCTTCAGAAGTGGTCGGTACTGAAGCGCAGCTGCTCCTGGCACCCTGACTGCCAGTACTGGGCTGGATGTTCAAAGGAAGGGTCCCCTCTACACATCATGCAACTGATGCTACATGGAGCAAGTGGGTTGCACTGATTACTCAGTGGGCTCGAATAGGAAACCCCAGTTGCCCAGGAATCTTGGAAGTTATATGGACTGGCCAGAAGGCAAATACTCTGGGACATCACCAGAGGAGGAAGTGGCCCATGCTGAAGAAGCTCCACTGTACAACAAGCTACCAGAAGATGAGAAGAGATATGCTTTGTTCACTGATGGGTCCTGTCGTATTGTGGGAAAGCATCGGAGATGGAAGGCTGCTGTATGGAGTCCTACACGACGAGTTGCAGAAGCTACTGAGGGAGAAGGTGAATCAAGTCAGTTTGCAAAAGTGAAAGCCATCCAACTGGCTTTAGATATTGCTGAACAAGAAAAATGGCCAGTTCTCTATCTCTGTACTGATTCACGGATGGTAGCAAATGTCCTGTGGGGCTGGTTACAACAATGGAAGCAGAACAACTGGCAGCACAGAGGCAAACCCATCTGGGCTGCAGCGTTGTGGCAAGATATTGCTGCCCGGGTAGAGAACCTAGTTGTAAAGGTATGCCATGTAGATGCTCATGTGCCCAAGAATCGGGCTACTGAAGAACATCAAAACAACCAGCAGGTGGATCAGGCTGCTAAGATCGAAGTGGTTCAGGTGGACCTGGACTGGCAACATAAGGGTGAATTATTTATAGCCCGATGGGCGCATGACACCTCAGGCCATCAAGGCAGAGATGCAACATACAGATGGGCTCGTGATCGAGGGGTGGACCTGACCATGGACGCTATAGCACAGGTTATTCATGATTGTGAAACATGTGCTGCAATCAAGCAAGTCAAACAATCAAAGCCTCTTTGGTATGGAGGATGATGGCTGAAACATAAATATGGAGAGGCCTGGCAGATTGATTACATCACACTCCCTCAAACCCGCAGTGGCAAGTGCCACATACTTACAATGGTGGAAGCAACCACCGGATGGCTGGAAACATATCCTGTGCCCCATGCCACCGCCCGGAACACTGTCCTAGGCCTTGAAAAACAAGTCCTATGGCGACATGGCACCCCAGAAAGAATTGAGTCAGACAATGGGACTCATTTCCGAAACAACCTTATAGACACTTGGGCCAAAGAACATGGTATTGAGTGGGTGTATCACATTCCTTATCATGCACCAGCCTCCAGGAAAGTTGAGCGATATAATGGACTGTTAAAGACTACACTGAAAGCAATGGGTGCTGGGACATTTAAAAATTGGGACACACATTTGGCAAAGGCCACCTGGTTAGTCAATACTAGGGGATCTGCTAACCGAGCTGGACCTGCTCAATCAAACCCGTTACGTACTGTAGAAGGGGATAAAGTTCCTGTAGTGCATATAAGAAACATGCTGGGAAAGACAGTCTGAGCTGTCTTTCAGACTGTCCTAACTGAAACCAGGACAATACCTCAATAGTTAATCCCCTCCCCAAACTATCTGAATATGCTGTCAACGAAACAAACAAACAAGCAAGCAAAACAAAATACCTAGACAGTATTGTCCAAGGGATAAAGCAGAGGTACAAAAATGTCAGTGAGTTCAGTGTCTATATATTCATCTGCACAATATCGAATAATATGCAATGCGTTATAAGTACACGCTATAACAAGGAAATGTATAAGGGTCTCCCTGTCTGTCCAAACTAGAATGAGGAACAGTGCATTAGAAAAACAATAGTAAAATATTCCACCATATACAACAACTCATGCTGGACAAGTAGTATAGTATGAAAGTGCGTTTATGTGGAACTCTTATCCTTGTTGAAAAGATTAAAATTGAGCTGAGTTAACTTTCCACTCTCATTTTCATTTATCCAGGTTGCTGTTATAAAGTGAGATATAGGAACTGAGACATCAATTTTGTACCTTCCTTTTTTTTTTTTTCTTTTTTTCTTTTTTTCTTTTTTTCTTTTTTTCTTTTTTTCTTTTTTTCTTTTTTTCTTTCCTTCCCAGCTATTAGACATAAAAATTTGTACTGGGCATTCAAAGTTGTTTTCTGCCATGAGGCTAGAGGCCTTCACACCATACTGAGGTCAATTGGTTTAAAATGTGCTGAAGGTAAGAAATATGTAATATTTTCCCCCACCTCTGTGGGGCTTTCAAACTATTTTACCTCCTTAGAGTCAAGTGTAGAAAGTCTGTAAAGAAATGAATTATTAATGCTTGATTTTTTCTCAGCAACAGAATCTCTTTACCCAAGGAGTAGCATTTCTTCCATGCTTTTGGACATTTTCTTCCTTATATCAAATTCTGACCCTTTGGTAAGGTGTCTTCTTTTGACTCACAGATTTGCTGACTTTCATAAACACACTGCCTTTACTTTTAATCAGTCCAAAAGTTCAGTTTGGGGAGCTTGGTGGCCAGATTATAATCAGAACTACATCTAACAGAACACTGGCAAAATAAAATAAAACCAAAAATCTAGTATGCAGAGAAATGTGGCTTCTAGATGAATATGGATGGAGCTGGATTTTTAAAAAGGTTCTGCCTGCCCCCATTTTCACAAATCTCCATGTGTCAAGGAACAGAGGGATGACAGAAAAGGTGGTAGCTCATTGCCAAGTGTTAAGTATGCTTTCTGCTTGTTCCAGAAAAGTTACAGGGGCATTGTAGAATACTTCTTTTGACCTGGATTGTTAGCTGGTGTTAATATTCTATGCCTAAATGCTGATGGTTTCCTACTGAGTCATTAGATCATGTGAGACTAGTTGCATTACACTGGAGATGAGGGAGAAGAGAAAGGCTCATCAGAAGAACCTTTCAAGTTGTCTGGCCTGGGATGAAACTCAGACTTTATTTTTAATTTTTAAATAATATTAGTTTCTTTGTATAAGCTGTTTTCCCTCAAGGCATGAATTCTGACCTTATTCAGACTATATGGGCTGTAGTTTGGAGCTGTGCAGAAAAAAACGTCTTGCTTATAAACAGAAAATTAAACATACTACTAAACATTAGCCTAGAAGTTAACCACTCTGTTCGTCATTGATATGACTGTGGTATGGCCATGAAAGCCATCTAATTATTTCTCCTCATATTCATGAATTTAAAAATCTCATTTTGCAGACTAAATATAAAACCACACAGAAAACTCCAGAAAGTTCAATGATCCATGTAAAGTTTTGGGTGGAAAAAGACATTGAACCCAGAGTTCTCTAAATAAGAGACTAAAGTAATCATTTTGATATTTGTTTCCTCATCCAGCTGATAGAAGTGGGTTGAGATTTAATGTAAAGAAAACAGCAAAGTTAGTGGGACAGTTCTGGTCCAGAGGTGCAGGTTAGTCTTCCCCAAACCCAGAGAAAGTGTGGTGAGGATCATTAGACAAGATGAAGTCTAAATATCCCTCCCAAGTGAGGCAATGAATATTTTCATTTCTTCTGGTCCAGAATAGATCCAGCGGTGCAAAATGATGTAGTAGAGGATAAGATTCAGGTTCAGTGTTGCTGAACCCTTATGAAAGGGTCTCGGGAGCACTAGGAGAATTGTGTTGTCACTGCAACATACAGTGTACCGGGACAGGGAACTACCATTTCCAGACCGAATTGACCACAAAAGGAATTCTCTCCCTTAAAAAATGACCCTTTTTGCTTCCCTCATGGAGGAGAATGTTTGAGATATTCTTGCATATATCCCTGCTTTTCAAAAAACATTGAAGTTTCTGTCAATGCACATCTCTACCTCTGAACCCCAAACCACACTTTTATTTTCTCTTGATGAGATGGAACAAGAAAGAGCATGCAGACATACGTATTTACCATATATATGTTATGTCAAAACCAGTTATTTTTATTCCCTATTGCTCTTTGGCTCATTTCTAGTAGTTTCCAATGCCTTGTTAAGTATTTAAACATGTAAACATTTTTATCTGTTATTTATTTGGTGTATAGCCTTTCCCATTTACACAGAAAGACATCAATTGTTATAATTAAATATTTAATTATTTTACATGTGAACACATGTAAATAGGTTATCAAAGCATGCTTTATTTATGAATATGTATTTCTTGAATGTACCTATTCTAAAAAACAAAGCCAAAGACTAATTTCCTAGAAATCTCAACCGTAGAGCATTTTCCCACTATCCCAATACTGAAGTGCTCTTTGAGAGGTGGTTGACTTGCAGAGCAGATCAGTAATGCTTCAGTTATCACTACGTTTAGTGAAAGTCCCACCATTTTCTTTCTTTGCTCCAGCCACTCAGTAAAAGTAACGAATCCATTTCCTTCTGTACAGAAGTTTTACCCCAGTTTAATATTTGAGACAGTTTTAAAAGTCTCAGCACTGTGCGATGTATCAGTTTCATGTTTACGTTTCACATATGTCTTGGTGAATGTGCTATAGCACTCATTACTGCATTTTTTACTCTTCAGCAAAGAGAAAATAAAGAGCAGCCAGAATATAGCCCAAGTAACATTGTCTAAACATATGTTAAATCTTGTTTGATATACTGTTCTGAATGCTTCAGTGAACATTGTTACATAGCTCATTCATAAACTGCTGTAAAATCTATTACACCATTTAAAAAATAATACTTTAAGAAATTATTTTAAAAATACCACTAGTATCCAATAGACCCAATCCTCCTACAGAGAAGAGAGAAAGAAACTGGTGGAGTCCAAATGTTACTCTACAGTAGAATATTTTACACCTTCTTTTGTTAGCATTGTTAACTTCCCAGTTCTTTTTCAGAATTTGCTCCTCCACTCCTGCTTTGCTTTGCTTTTCCTTGTGTATTAGGATACAGCCAGGGACAGGTATATGATATATTGCAGATAACATCCTAACATATTAAATAAGGATGTTCAAACATAGTGATAGATCCTGTTGTATGATGATATATCAGCACAGCTCAAAGATAGGAATTTTAATATATTCTATTACAGAATCACTTAAGCTGACTAAGTGTTAGCTGTGGGGGAATGGAATATCTTGCAGCTTTTGGAAAGGGTTAAGAGACCTTGCAATGGGAAAGAAATATCCAAGTGCTAAAGGAAAACAGAAGAGTTGTAGTTGAAATTAACCTAGTAAGGAAAAAAAAAAGTCCTTGATTTGTTTGAGCAATTCTTCTGAGAGACAATTCAACAAATGCAGTTTTCTCCTTTGATGAAAAATGAGAGGTACCAAATATTTGTGACATTCCAAGACAAGCCTTCTGAATGGCCCCCAATGAAAATTTTCCTACATTTTTCCTGAGTGTAGGCTATTAATACTTGTTATTAGATACTCTGATGGTGTCAGCCTGCACAATTTTTCTTAAACCTCTGAATCATATCTCTGCCATGTGATAAAGAACAAAACCTTTCCTAGGATGATGGGAAAAGGAAGGAAGAGGGTAACAGGTATGATTGGCTTATCTGACCTGCAACCTTACATCTGATGATTATGTTAGAGAGTGATGCGGAAGTGCAAGCTGGAGGTGAGGTAAATGTCCCTGGTGGTCTTTTCTGATGTTCACCCTCTGTCACCCATCACCCTGGATCTGTCAGATCTGAAGAAAGACCTGGGGTGGGAAGCATTCACAATGGATTTATTATACTCATCATACTGATGCCCATGGATAAACATGTGTCCCTCTAAGTGGGCCATGCCTGGGAAGGGTAGCTTAGTACCATTGAACTAGATAGAAATTATGTTGTAGGACTCATACCCATACAGAAGATGGGCTTGGCTGAAGGGGCTTGTAGCTCCATTTTATTTATAACTCATCATTTTGAACAGTATTAACTGTATTAAAATGTTTTCTTTCTTCAGATACAAATTACTGAATACTTTAAGTATGAGAAGGGTCTATATGCCTTTGCTTTAACAACAAAGATAACACGCTTTAAAGAGCAAGGCCTCACTTAAAGCAGATCTCTGGCAATAATGGCAGAATGTGACTTTGGAAATCCAAGTAGGAACTGTTGTGGCCACTTCATACCTAATGCAATTAGTGCTGTAAGTTCTTTGGAGCAACAACTAGTTCCGATGTTTGTCCAACAGGAAGGGTGTTGAAGCTCCTCTGGAGGAGGGCGTGCTCAGTCCGACCCTATGAAGAAAGCTTGCAACACCCAGGCCAAGCTCTTCACACATACATTGTAGTGTAGGACCTTCTGTTTTGGTGAGCTGAATTTGGGATATCTTTGTGTCTGACTTCTTGTACACAAGACAACCACATCATTTCACACCCAGACTTTTGCACAAAGCTGCATGAAGTGGGTCCCCCACATATGTTATGGACTCCTACCACTTGTGCTGCTTAAAGTACTTAAGAGTACACTACTCATGGCATTAATCTACAGCATCCATTTTCTAAAACAGTTTGAATAATTAGATTATATAGCTTTTCATAAACTGAGATACTGAGATTACGAGACACTTTCGTTAACATGTTTTAATGATGGAAAGAATTTACTTCCAAGATTTTTAAATAGGCAAGCAGAATTATATTTGAATTGTTGAATCTGTTTATGAAAGAAGACTAAATTTCATCAACGTGGACAGATAACTTAATTCAAAGATATCACATCAGTGTTGAATTTGGCTCTAAGTACTGAAAGCACCACACTAACTGTATTTATATTTGGTTTTTATGTATACTCAGTTCTGGCAAGTGTATCTCGTGGGCACCTGCTTGACGCAGAGATTTATGGAGAATGCCAACATTTGGTCTTGATATTTAAAAACAATTTCTTAATTGTCAAGAAAAGTAAACTGTTAACATCTTTATTTACTGATGAGACAACGTATCAGTACTGGAACCTATTCAAAATGGACAGCCATTTATTAGTCCTTAAAGCAATGAAGATTTTAAACTGCAGCCTTTTTTTTCTTTTATTTTATTTTCTTTCCTTTTTTTTTTTTTTTTTTTTTAATATTTTATTAACAAATACTAAGTAGATATTTCATTTTACCAAGGGACTAGATATTTCCATTTGTATTAAATGTTATAAATATCTCATGTCAGAGAGAGATTTTGGACCCCAGGAAAAGATAAATAAACTCTCTCTGTTTTACTCTTTCCTTCTAATCACTTCCATTTCTTTCCTTCCAGGTCAAGTCTTCTATGTCATGTCTTAGTGCATCTAAAAGCTATGGTTTTCCAAGCTGCAGACCTTATGTATCTGGGTTTATGCTTGTATAGAGAGGCATTGGAATTATTTACAAAGCTAGAATTACAAAAGCAGCCCCAGGTACTGGGTAGATCTGTGGCAGCAGGCAGAGAGAAGTATTATCAGAAAACAATGTAGTGAAGATGGACTAAACAAAGGGAAGTCAGCCACAGCCGTACAAAGAACCTAGTGGAAGGTGCTTCCAAGAAAATCAGTGTTTCAGCCCGTATGTGTGAGTGCAGATTTGAATCAGCTCCCCTGAGTGCTTGATAACAAGCTGCCTGGAGGTCAGTGTGGTCTTGGAGAACTTTTGGATAAGCAGCTCCATGCTGCTGTAGCTACATGGCTATCTGTTTTCAAATTCAGGAGTTTTAATGTAGATCAATCTGTATATACAAGCTGCAGTCACACCACTGAAAACAGCATTGTCAATCAGTCACTGTGGTCTTGTTTCACAGAAAGGTCACAGCAGATGCAACTGCCTTGCCTGAAATGAGAGACTGGCTGCAAAAATAGCTATATGCCAGCAGAAGTTTCTTCTCCAGCACAGCTCCTCATGTTTTCCCAGTTACTTCCCATCTCCCCCCATCTTGCCTTCCTATTTGCAGTGAACGTTATTTTTGCAACCATCTTCTTGTGGCTTCCTTGGTTAAAGAATGCCAAAGAAAATTGGTTTCTGTACAGTACTACTTTGCATATATCTAATGTGCATCACCAGAAGGAAAAGAAAAAAACAAGTAGGTGCCCCAGGTGTGATTCTGGTTTATATCTGGAGCAAATCCAGCTCAGTTTGCACCTGCAATTGCTTTTAATCAGTGAATTTCTCACATGAGCAAAACTTTGGGGAACATGTCACTGTGTTTTATACAGTGTTGTAATTTGAAGTTTAAAGGAACTGAAAAAGAAAAAGAGCAAAATAAATCATCAAATGCAGAAACACAATGTGTGTTTTTCTTGTTCTGGCAACACCATCATCTGGGGGAAAAGGACAATCTTTTGGCTAAATTGCAGGACTACACATCTTGTTCCCTTTCCCAGATTTGCCTCACTCATCCTCCATACAACTGAACTCATCCATCTGTAATAAAGTGACTATCATATTTTCCTTCTTCCTGGAACTGTTCAAGGATCCATTCATTCTGCTTTGTAAAATTCCTTGAGATCATGTATAGCAAGAATGGGGGAAAAAAAAAGTGATTCTATTTGGAGACTAT
>CM021765.1:66721347-66756347 GCA_011076525.1 Nettapus auritus
ACGATCACAATAATAACAACATGCATATCATTCTTTTTACAGCCCAGCTTTCTGATCTGAAGGTTCTGGTGCACTGATTTCTCTTCAATAAATTGTCCATAAAACAGACACACAGATCTAACACAGTTTCTACTGCAAACGGAGGTCAATACCAAATTAAAAACTTCTGGGATTTTATTTTCCTGTAGATCCATATAGAGATTTCCTACAGACATGTGCAAGTGCTCACTGAAGAATCAATGTGCCAGTAGGAATTTCTGTAGAAGGAAAGGAAAACAAAAACAGATAAGACAGAGATAATTTGACATCTTTAGATGTATTTTCTGACTAGACTGCAATTTAGAACAGTTCTGCAAATCTTGTTGGATTTCAAAGAGTAGAATTCACAGAACCGTCCCCAGATATTCTGGCATACCATATGTTCTTTACATGTCATTCCTCTTCAGTGTTCTTCTTTCCAGAGAGCTAAATAGGATGGCTAACAAGGTTTGAGAATATTATCTCAGAATCACAGAATCACAGAATTTCTAGGTTGGAAGAGACCTCAAGATCATCGAGTCCAACCTCTGACCTAACACTAACAGTCCCCACTAAACCATATCCCTAAGCTCTACATCTAAACGTCTTTTAAAGACCTCCAGGGATGGTGACTCCACCACTTCCCTGGGCAGCCCGTTCCAATGTCTAACAACCCTTTTGGTAAAGAAGTTCTTCCTAAGATCCAACCTAAAATTCCCCTGGCGCAACTTAAGCCCATTCCCCCTCGTCCTGTCACCAGGCACGTGGAAGAACAGACCAACCCCCACCTCGCTACAGCCTCCTTTCAGGTACCTATAGAGAGCGATAAGGTCACCCCTGAGCCTCCTTTTCTCCAGGCTGAACAATCCCAGCTCCCTCAGCCGCTCCTCATAGGACTTGTTCTCCAGACCCCTCACCAGCTTCGTCGCTCTTCTCTGGACTCGCTCAAGCACCTCGATGTCGTTCTTGTAGCAAGGGGCCCAAAACTGAACACAGTATTCGAGGTGCGGCCTCACCAGAGCCGAGTACAGGGGGACGATCACCTCCCTAGCCCTGCTGGTCACACTGTTTCTTATACAGGCCAGGATGCTGTTGGCCTTCTTGGCCACCTGAGCACACTGCTGGCTCATATTCAGCCGACTATCAACCATCACTCCCAGGTCCTTCTCTGACAGGCAGGTTTAAATTTTTAAATAAAAATCTGTTTTATTTTTCTTGTAGACAGTGCTTCCATATTGTATCTACTTATCTTTTTTTGACCCTACTGCTATACAGACAAACCTTGCTGCTCTTGGTCACAGAGAATCTTATGCAAGAATGGTGAGTTTGGTTGTATGGAAATTTGTTCCAAGATTTAAAACACAGACTATGAGTGTCTTTTGCTTATCAATTATTACCTATTTTTGGCAAGAGTGCTCTGTGAGGTAGACACTTGTTTCCTTATTGGCTTTGGCCCTCTAAATTTGTTACATGTCTGACCGCATTTTGGGAAGAACTGGGTCATTAGCTGTATTGGTTAAATGTAGCCACGATGAACAAAACTCTAAACAGACTACATAGACATATCTGATATACTGCTGTATTCTATAGAGTTGAAGACACCATTTATTTGTACGCTATGCACTCAGGTGTATTTGCATAACGAAATTGGGTTTTAATAAGAGCTCATGTCTCTCTTTGTCAGAACCTAACAGTCAGGGGGCAGCGTGTAAGTGAGGACCTCACTGTGGGAGGAAGGAGAATCACCCCTCAATTATTTATTTCCCAGGAAATTCCAGCTTTTCCTGCCAACATGGAGCTAAATCACAATAAAAGACTGATCTCCTGACATACACAGAGAACCAGAAATGGTTGATATCAGAGAAAACCAAGGTGAAATAACTCACGGTAGAACCTTGCTCATGCTTACAGCTCCTAATGGTTCACATGTCCTTCCAAATCTTTTAATATTTCTGCAAAACTCCTAGTGAAAGAGTCAACCACATACTCTAGATTTTTGTTTCATGATAAGAGTGCATAAAAATCAATTGCAGTGTGGTAAACTGGGAAGGCTGTTGCAGACTGACATGCCCAATTCTAGTAGAGTTTTAGAGAGCAAGATGGAGCATGAAATCCCACAACTAAACCCCAGATCTATTCAAGATACTTAAATCACCCTTGCTCCTAAATCATTGGAAGGAGAGGTTTACTTGCAGTTCTTGCAGTAAATATTTTTTAGGAAAAATAGGTTGGTATGTGTAATACTGAGTAAAGAAATTGGTTTAAAGCAGGTCACTTGCATCCTTGTTTTGACTGGGAATCAATAATTTTTAATACATATATATTTCAGAATTTTTCCTTTCAAGAGTCTTGTGAGTATCATCCCCTTTCTACTTTATCTGCCAGCATTGTGCCCCTTTATTCACTATCAATTTTCAAAAAATAGACAAAAAAAAGGATGGAGAAACAAAAATGTCTGAAGCTTAAACAACCGGAAAGGGAAGAGATTCTTAATGTCTTACATTTTAGCAAATATTCTTTGCTGTGAAATTTTCTTGTTTCAAATTTTAAAATAAAATAAATAATTTCTCTTTGAACATTGTCACATAGGGGGAGAAAAAAAAAAAGTATCTTCTATGGAAAATCCTGAATTGGGTCTACAACACTTCTTTTTACCAGTTTGGCGTGATCTGGTTTATTCCGTCATACAGATTTTTAAGTCCACAAAAAGTAAAAGAGCAATGAGTGGTCACCAGAAAATACTGGTGGTTTGCTATTAACTCTGTCTGCTCAGAGCTTACAGTCAGGATTGCCAGTCAAAGCAGACCGGTAGCTATTGCCCCAGTAGTGTGGGTAGGAATGTGGAGAGTGAGAGACAGAAAACAAGAAGGGGAGGAGAAACCATCAGAAAGAACATGGGTGGTATGGCTGTACTGATCCATGAGACACTAGCGGGAGGCAAAGGTGGGAAGAAATACTGCAGACATCTTGAATGTGGGCAGCATGAATGTGGGAAGAATGAGTCAAATATTAGTTAACAAGTATTCACTGCAGAAAGATTTAGCAGGCAAGGCTGTGAAAAGACAGGAGTATTTGAATACCAAATAAGAAAATAGTTTGCATCCCAGTTTTATTTAGACAGCTGTACAATAGCTTAAAAATTAACTGTACTGCAGTGCATATATGTGGGTTGGTGTAAACATCAATAAAACACTGGTGTGTGCATTTCTTACCTGTGTCTCTTAGTTCTGATGTAGATGTAAAACTAATATTTTCATTCAGCAAATGTCTATGTGTAGGAAGAAAATGTAGCTGGTTAAGAGGCTATAAGCAGTTTTAAAATGCTTTCTTGCATATCTGCATGAGCTTTGTATTTTTGTATGCTGAGTAAGAACATATTCCCTCTACAAACATGACTGAGGTAACCATAAAGCTTAAAGTTCAGGGTTTAAATACAGGACTTCTGTATAATATCTTCTAAAAAAAAAAAAAAAAGATACTCTCCTGCATAGTGGTGGTTTGAAATATGGGAAAGATAATGACCTACACATATACATGTTGGATAAGTGACTGTACTTTATGGGCTGCGTATGTGAGGCCCTTTCTGTCAAATGCTGCTAAATTTGCTGTAATTTCAACTTAATTTTTAAAGGAAAAAATACTAAACAGTGGTTGTTTTACAATGTCTTCAAGGGATGAGTCTATGTATTAAGTTGGTATTCTGTGTGTACCACGCATACCAACATCTGGTGCAGAGAGTTTCAGGTTGTGGTAAGTTTAAAGAGAGATACTGGAACCATTTCTGTTTCCACTTTGGGTAGTGGAAGTAGCTTTTTACTTGTTGCATACTTTCAAGTGAGATCATGTACCTTCAGTCTAGAAGAAGCTGTAGCTTTTGCACTTGCCCTGCTGTGCTCCATGATAGCTGTAACACATGGCTCATGCAGGCAGGTGGAAACCTGGACTGGTGCAGAGCACAGCTCCGAATGTGTGTGTGTTTGCAGTAAGCGAGTGAAAAGATGAGATATTATTTTGGGGTGAAGTCTTTGCACCTATGCAAAGTGCATGGTAAGTGCATAGAAAAACAAACAAACAAACAAAACAAAACAAAAAAAAACAACAATGTTGAGGTTACTCTGTCTGGAAAGGTTGTTGGGGGAAAACAGAAAACAAGGAGGGGAACTTGCACTTTAAGTGAATGAGCTTTACAGATGAACAGAAATCCTGTGAGTTTTAATAAGAGGAGATGGAGGAAAAGGAACACTGCCATCTGTGAATAGGAACATGGAGGTGAAGGTCAGTACTTGGCCATTGTTGCTAGGCTGGATAGTGAAGATAACACATTTGAGAACTCTCTGCCTTGCATTTCCAACGTCTGCTACCAGTTGGTTTGCAGATGGATTGTCTGTATGCAGAACACAATGAAAGCAAGGTCTTTTGTCCCTCATACCTACATCAAGGTGTGGAACAAAATGACAGTAGAAATACTGATGAGCAAACTTAATTTTCAGAAGGTACTCCATGGGTGTCTGCAAGACTTTGGAAAGTGTTATGTTCTACAGAACATTACTGTAGACATTTGCTCAATGCTTGGGTCACCAAAGAACTGATTAAGGCCATGGAAAAAAGTTTGAATTCTTTGATGAAAGCTTTTGCCTGCTGGATGGATTGATAAAGTACACAGATTAAAAAAAAGAAAAAAATGTACTATGAAGATGAGACGCCATTATGTCAGTTATTGTCGCCCAAGACTTGATGTTTCAGATTGCAGACTAAAAATTAATATCTTAAATAGTGATATGACAGTCATCTACAATAAATGTAGGTTGTAAACAGCTATGAGGTGGATAGTATATTTCAGTGTTAAAATTGCAGTGTTAAAGAAAACCTAGAAAAAAGTAAAAAAAAAATCATTCAGAGATCTGTAATGCAGGATTTGCATCAGATTTTGTGGTATTTTGGGCTACCATTGCAAGACACAAGACATTAATTTGAAGGATATTGTTCCTAAATTAGGTCTAATTTCACACCACAGTAGTAATTTGCCTTTTCCTTCTACTTTTGTTGCAGTTTCAGGAAATGAAAAAGGAATCCTTATTTCTGTTTTGTTTAATCAAAATGTTTCCCTAAGTACAAGATTTCATCATGCCTAAAGTGTTTTTATCTATGATTTAAAGACTTAAAAGATGATAAAAGTGTTGCATCCCTTTAACTCATTGTTTTCTAACTTGTATTGATCTTCTCTAAAATCAGTGTGATAATGTGACTCCCAGTGATAGAGTATTCACTTTCCAGAGACCTTAACCAGAGAGAGACATATAGTCACATTCAGTCAGGTTAGAAAGGACCTCAGGAGACCAACTTCCTGCACCAAGCAGGGTCAACACAGAACTCAGACAGGGTCACTGCATCAGGTTTTGCACAGATGGGCAAAGCTGAAAACCAAGATTGAAAATCAAAGCAATATGATCTACAGAAGACAGCAAGCCATTAGTACTGGTAATTAAGGACAGAAATATTTTACATTTTAGTACTTGACGTATTTGAACTTAGCACAGGCTCACTCTTCTATTTCATGAACCTGTGCTAAAAGCATTTTGGCAAAGCAGGTGGCTAAGACACAGCTGCAGTCTCATCATGTAGTCTCGGAAATGCCTTCCACTTCCTTATCAAAAGGGCATTGAGGTCAGCAATATCATCCTAGAAGGACTCACTGCCTCTTTTGCTAGGGCCACAGCTTCCCTTTGGAGCTTTTACCAAAACAACCCCCCACATCCCCACATACCAGTTTTCCCCTTTATGTGGCACAGGGTTTCACATATTGCCCCATTAAAACACTTCCCTTTGTTAGAGGGTTCTTGTTCCTCTTTAATTAGATCCTCTAGAATGGCATTCAAGAATAGGCTATTTTCCTTCTTGGTAGAGGATGTGGAATAATTTTCCCAAGACAGTTTTAACTTCCTATTTCCTTTAGTAAACCTAGTGTTTTAAATTACTTCTTTAATCACTGTCTCAAAGTAATCACCACGCAACAACCTGTCCTGCGATTCTGGCTCTAGAGTCAGAAACCTCCCTTTTTCTGTGGTAGTGGAGGTGTCTGAAAAATAACCATTTTGCATTTTGTTTTCAAAATTTTTTATTAACTTTGCCTTTTTATTTATTTATTTATTTATTTATCACCTACTTATTAAGAGGATGTGAGGTGGAGGAGAGATAACATTTCCTCGATGCTTCAAATTTCCCTTCTTGTTTTAGGATTTTTGATTAACTCCTCAGTTTTAATGATTATCATCCTCTGCAGAATTCATTTCCATTAAAAACCATCTTTTCTAGATCTGATAAAACTCACTTTATTTAGCTCTTTTTGAGTCCTTTGTGATATGAAGAATCCAGCAGGGCTACAATTAACCAGATCCTCTCCTTAGAGAGTAGCTTGAAGTCACTTTTTAAAAAACCTATAGAAAAGAGTTAAGTGTGTGGTCTCCACCTCTGTGAAATTTGATAAAAGCTTTCCAAAGTTTTCTGAGAAGACATGGAGAAGCCTTTTTTATTCCTATAGATTAAAATGTTCTTTCAGCATGTTCTTTCCTCTGTGGGCTTCACTTTCATTCTTTTCTACTAACTTTGCTTTCATGGATACCAGATAAAGAGAATCAGTTGATAGTGATGTTTACCGTTCATCCTTGGAGTATATTTGTTCCGCTACCAAATAACCAGATTTGGCATGCAAAAATCCCAGTACATTTTATTCAGAAAGTTTAGAATACCTTTGAATTTATTCCCACTTCTTTTCTGCTGTGTGTTCACAGTTCTTCATTTTAGTTTAGGCAATTTTTAGTTAGATCCGTAGGATGGTATCTTCACATGGAATGTAGGTGGTGCTGAAGTGGATGGAGAACATCTGTGTGAAGGAGACATGAGGACAGAAGGTGTAACCTGCTTTTGCAGATGATGAGAAAATATTCCTATAATATTCTCAACTCATTTTGAGCAAGATGACTTGTTCTTTGTCCATTTTTAAAGGGGTGATTTTTCACAACTGGCTATTACATTGCAGTCTCAGGTTCTGTCTCTCTCAAGCCTTGGGCATGTGTGACTACTGCAGGCAAGATTTCTTACTTAGCTGAGTGGACTTTTGGGAAATCTGTCTTCTTTTGGGAAATCCTGACTTCTGGAAGTCAAGAATGCAAGTCCTTCAGGAACTGAAGTATCTTCTAGCTTTGGAGGTGTTGGGGAATTAGCCAGTGAACCTTGCTAGCCACAGAAGAACTGTTTTCAAAGAACAGATGGACCTGATTTTGGTGTTTCTTATCTTGGTCTTCAAAGCAAGTAGCTCATTGTTTTCCAAATATGCATTGAAGGAAATAGTACGAGCAATCTAAGCATGACCAGGAGTGCACAGGCCTTGCTTCTAAGGCGAAAACCATCCCCAGAGGGTGGAAAAGGGAAACACATCTAGTATTTTGATCACTGACAGGAATAATAGCATTTTGGCAGTATAAAATTACAATAAATTGTATAGAAGATATTTCAGGACAAGGACACTGTGCAACTTAAGGATTCCTTCCACTGAAGGAGTTTTCTCTCCAGAAATCTAACTTGCTTGCTGATTGAAGCAACATAGTACACAAAATACATCTATTCAGATGGGCTGTGAAACCACACAATGGCAGTTTTGCCATGGAACTTGGAAATGTATGGTGGAGCAATTGGTGCTAACATGGGACTAATGCTGTTATCCTCTCCATCCTCCTCGTTTCATCTCACAAATGAAAGGATGTTCAGAATCATGATGTAGTCTAACCTGGGACATTCCCACTGTCTAGAAAGACTAGTCCTAGAGTAAAAGTTGAATGAAAATTTGCATATTGGCACTGGTAAAGAGAGTTCTGACTCTGAGATGCCTATTTCCCAACAATCTGCATTTGTTTTTCTCCTAGGTTACCCAGACAAAACTTACTGAATCCCATTACGAGAAACCCAAGCAAACTAAACCTTTTAAATCTGACAGTAGAGGTCATGTCTGAGACCATTGTTTGCTGAGGACCTGATCATACTCCATGTGCACTTGCAGAGAAGCTGGCTGTGCTGTAGACCATTGGGCAATAACTCATACTCAAGGTTTTCCAAAAAAATAGAGTTCATACCATACTAGACAGTTGTGATAAATCTCCCCTCTTAAAAGTGGGCAAGGAACAAACTATGCAAAGGAAGAGAGAAGGCTATACTGTACACTGGACTCCTCCCTAAGCATCTAAAATTTCTGTACAGTACTTTCTCATATGTTTTGTCATGTGTTTCAGTATGCTAGATGCTCAAAGATAGGATCCTACTCTGTTTTGTGTACATATATAACAAAAAGCTGGGAGAATGAATGCATTCCAGAAGTGAAACTTGGTAGTAACTGCTTCAAATTTTGAAATAAGTAAATTTTAGAAGAAGCAGATGGTTAATAATGAAGAAAAAAAGATAAGTGAATACATGATTAACACGTATTTGAGAGAGTTTCGTTTGCTGATGTTACATACATTTTCTATAAAACTGTGTCCCATGTATCTATGACCACTGTCCCTTTGAGCCAACATAGACTGATACTGCCATAACATTGTGCTTTACCTCCTGTGTCAGTCCTGCCCAGTCATTTCTGCATCTATATTTATGTGGAGTAAGTGGAGAACTTGATCTCAGAAACCAATCTGGGTTAAAATAATGGACAAAATATTAACTAGAAAAAGAAAATTGTAATCAAAGTTTTAAACAGGGCTCAGTTCAGATAACCCCTTTAAATGGTGGTGATAAACACAGTGTGGGGTCAGAGAGCTGCTGGGATGGGTGGGAGGCAGAACAGCTTTTTTGAAGGTACAGTATGATGATGACTCTGAAGCAGTGATCTAATTAACATGCTGAGAGCTCTGAGCCAAGTTATGTTTCTTGGAAAAATATGACTTTTTTGTTGTTGTTGTTGTTGTTTGTTTGTTATTATTTATTTATTTGGTAAATGAGTGCCAAGAGACTTTTGGTTAAAGATCCATCATTGCTTTGGTCTCATGTGGAAGACTTCAACTGTAAAGTCCATTCACCCTTCAACCCCAAATTTTGTAATCTGAGGTAACCCCCAGGTTATGCGTGTGTGTGTGTCAAAAGTAAGTAACTGAACAACAATGAGCTAACAAGGGTCAAGATATATAAGTTCAGCAGATGTATTACAGCAGTGACTCAGGAGGAGAGCATATTAGTAAATTAGGCTTTTGCCAGATGTAAGAACTGATCCTTTTTCAATTGGGTATCATCTGAAAGGTCAAGAAGTAATGAAGCATGGGCGTACAGATCCCCTATTGCCATGTGTTGCTACAAACTCTTATCTCATAATGCACTAGCAGTTACAAGATACCAAACATAATAAACCGTCATCCTCTGAGTGTCCTAGGTGCAGATCAATGGTCTAAAAAGTATTCTGCAAGAAATACCAATGGATGGAGCAGTAAAGAAGAGGCATTTTATACTAAATTCCCTAATTTTATTGTTTCAGTATACTTGCAGTTTTCCAATATTTCACGTTCCAGTGCTCTCCTGTGATGCAACTGAGTATTGTTTACTCTTGAATAATTATTGAGAGATCAGAAACCAAATCCTCTTCTGATTTACACCAGAACACATTAAGCTACTTCTGTTGATTTTTAGCTAATTTGGAGTAACTCCAAGTGCATACTGGTACAACTGACAGGAGACTTTGACCCTGTATCTCTCCAAGAAATAATTTCCTAGATGGATACAGGTCCTGGTACCAAGGTAAATGTGACAGAAAATCTGTGATTAGGTCGGATTGACTTCCACTCTAGAAACCTTTTTGTAAATACTATATATAAATACCAGAAAAAATGCTGTTTGTTTTATATATCTGTGGATAAACACAATTTTATTAGAGCTACCAATATGTAATAAGGAAAGTAGCCATTTTAAGTAACAGATGTCTTATAGCAACCCTCACAAAATAGGGAAAGGAATAAAACAATCTTAAAAACGTTTTTGAAAATGCAGTTTCATGTTATCACTAAAGGAAGACCTTGTTTTCTTTTGCTGACCACTTTCAATATCTGGATCCTTTTTGTTCAAATTGTACCTCTTCTATTATTAAAAACCATTCACTAAGGGTCACACATTCTTTGGTTATTTTCCACTTGTTTAGGTGGTCATGCAGTTTGTTGAATTTGAGGGCAGATTTTGGAACACCTTTTCTAAGACTTTTCTATGTTGTTCACATAAAATAAAGTGATTCTATTTATTTATAGGTGCTTGTATACATAGGCTAATTGCCACTTCCTTGTTTTGAGACAAAAAACATAAGTTCTCCTACCTTCCTTTTGTGCCCTCAGTGATTTAGTAAATCATGACAATATTACAACTCTATGTATTTATGTATGTGTGTATGTATTTATTTTGAACTTCTGCTTTCCTCAAAACAAAAGGAAGGATGGAAACAAACTTAATCAGTTGGACTTGGTCACATTAATATAACACAAATTTATACTTTCTCTTCCTGATCATTACAGATAATAAATTTATGAGGGCTTTTCAAGTGCCATTATGTGGTAAGTAGGATCAACCATGACCAACTGCTTTTCTACAGAAAGCTTTTCTATATAGTAGTTTCATTTTTTTTTTTTTTTTTCTGAAATCCTTTGTCAGTGGATATTTCTGCTTCAATTAGTTGTATGTGTATAGTCACTTCTAAGCTTGTTGAGTTCAGTTGCTCGTTTATCAAGATCATTACAAAATCCCAAATTCTTGTGTAGCTGGTATACTTTTCCACAGATGCTGATATATACTTTGCTGTATATCTGTTTGGTCCCTTCTTGGTCTCTTATCACTTACACTACCGAAGACAGTGTTCCAAATTCCCGTTTATTACTGTGAGTAGTGACACTTTGGAGATTTTCTCTCAGCACCAATACCCTTCCTTACTTTGTCCTTAGTGAAGCGTAGAACAAATTCCAGCTAAACCTTTACTGTGAAGTGCATGCTGCAACATGATGTAGGAGACTTAATCTGTGTGTTCTGGATATTTGTACAATTCAGACATTATCAGTCTGCAAGTAATTCACTGCTGTGGGCCAGAGCTTCAGTCTAAAGATTTTCCTGTGACATCAGTTGCCTGTTAGTTTTTTAATAATGTGGACTGAGCTGTGAACTATTTAGACCTCTACCAATAGCAGTTATTCAACTAGGAGCCCCGCTTAAGTCACCAATGAAAGTAAAGCGCTCCATATGTGGTTCACTCCAAGAGAATATTAGTCAAGAATTCCTATCTTATTGCTATCAGTTTTGACTTTCTACTGTGTTTTCTAGCTCAGAGTATTTATTCCATGTCAGTTTTACTCCAGTCAGCTTTTTTGTCCCCAATATATTCTCAGTCCCCAGCAACAAAGTCTTAAACCCCACAAATAATAGTACAAATCAACTTTAATGTATTGGAAGACATGAAACATAACATGTGAGACAACACCCTTGCCTACTTCTGTAATTCACTCTGATTTATTGAGAAGAAAATAGGGAAAAATTCTTCTGCATTTTGCTTTGGTTTCTTCTGTTTTTGAAGTCCATTGTTGGTAACTAAGCTGCAGTCTATTTATGATTAGAACATCTATGATGCTTTACATGTAATGTCAAGCACAGTGAAAGCCACTCTTCTGTGCAGATTCTTACTAATCCATAGAGTTTCCTTAAAGCTGAAGGGTTCTTGGAAAATTAACCTTGACTTCAGCACAGGGTGTCTTAAATTGTGTTCAGTTTCTGTGCATGTATCCCTTCAGACATTCTAGTGTACAAATAAAGTATATGTCTGTATAACTGGGGACCTACTGAATGTACTTTGATATTATGCAAGATCTTGTTAACTTTATCTATGTTTCTTTGCCTTTTTGCAGAAAGGGAGAAGAGAAATTGGATCAAGGTCTTGGTTTAGTGCTATGCATCAACAGAGTGAAAAAAAAATCAAAGCCACATTAATAAACTAAATATTACCTCCCACTGATCACTGGCTACCAGGCAGATAGAGTTCTTTCTGATGGACTCCTAAGAGGGTCTTCAATAAAGTAAAATTGTGAGTTTGACGTTTCTCTTGCTTGCTGCCAGGAAGGTCTAAATTGAGTCCCAGTTGTTTTTCAGATTAATCCATTTGAGAGTATAGAATCTGGCAAGAGTATTTTACAACTTTTTGAAAATGTGTTTAGGCTTAATGTAGTTTGGGGTATTTCATGTATGTGTGCCTAATTATAAAACACTCATATCAAATACAAGGTATTAGCATGAATGCCTAAAGAGACTGGATAGAAATAAGCAAAATGTAGTGCATAAAAAGCAATGCTCAGCTTGGATGAGGGACAGAGCCAAAGCATCTACAGTGTTTTTCTGAAATGGTGCCATGTTTTAAAAGTTATGACTGCTTCTGCAGTACTTCTGTTCCTGAGGGCCTGTTTCTTCCTCTTGTTTACACCCTTTTTAGCTCAGGTGACTTGAGAATTAATTATATTCCTGTAAATCAAACGAAGGAGGAGACTTTGGCTCAATCTTCGCTGTCAAATGGAGAAATGTAATAAGTCTCTTGTGCAGACTGTAAAAGAAATATGAAGGTAAAATTAAAGGTCTAAGAGTTTAGAGGCCATCTTCAGTTCCAAACCTCTTCTTCTGAAGTTTGATGAAGGATATGACAGTTGCAAGAGTAAATAAGAGTTCAGTTTTATAGGCAATTAGCTTTTGAGTCCAACATGACTGCACTGGGACTTACAGGTAGTATGATCTAGAGGTGGTTGTTAATTTTTCAATCCAATGTTTTTCCCTCAGGATGGAAGGAAGAAAGGGAGGAAGGGAGGAAGGGAGGGAGGAAGGAAGGAAGGGAGGAAGGAAGGAAGGAAGGAAACCCACAATTCACTGAAACTGAAATTTGTTTTTACCAAAAGGCATTGGTTTTGACTTTTGATGGATTTTTTTTTTTTTTTTTTCATCTTGGTTGAGATTTTGAGAGAAAGTACGATTCAATCCCAGAAGAGAAAATGGTCCTCCACAGATAGAGGTAAACAAGGGAATGAAGCTAAGAAGAGAAGCTTGGACACTCACGCACCAGGCGAAGCTCCAACCACTGCACAACTGGTCATTCTGATCTTCACCCTCCTGTCCTTTGCTGTGGTCATCCTTAATGGGAAGTTGTGAAGAGTTTTAATTTCTTGGGAGTCTTAGACAAATTGAAGCTCTCTGAAAACTCTTAATGTGTCATCTGTCTTTATGATAGAAGCCTCTAACTCATTTATGTTCGCCCTCTTCAGTTCTGACTGTCTGTGTACTTTTGGTCATACCTCAAGAGATCTACCATTATTTCTCAGGTTATATAATGTTTTTTTCAACATACATTAGGAAATTGTTCCACGTTCCTAACCTCTCTTTACTGTGATCCAGAAGCTTTCACAGAACTCCACCCAATTTTGATCTCTGTACACAGTTTAATGTATGTACATGTAAATTACACAACATGTATTTTGTATAAGATATGAAAAAATCATCCACTCCTTCATATTCAACCAAAGACAGGCATAAAAAATCTCTACTAAAATATATAACAGCTCATTGCTTGTTCTCATCACAGTAGCATGTTATTCCACCAAAGGTGATGAAGAATTCAGTTAAAATTCCCAAACTTCATTCTACTGTAAGCGTAGCCACTCTCTGATATTGATATGTTGCTAATGATATCTGAGAACAGAATATAACAAATACTAAAAAAGTTGTGTATGTAGATTAATTTACTTTTAGAATTAAATCCTTGCCATGGCTGGCAAACATAAAAGCCATGGAGATTTTTTCCTTCCCTGGCTCTCAGTTGAGTTAGTCCTATAAAATTACTCCACTATGGGAACACTTTTAGTGAATGACAAATCATATCACATGGATGCAAATATAACAAGGTTGAATTGGCACGTATCATGTCTGTGTAGAAATAGCCAAAACTGAAAACAGTTTGAAATCCCTGGGTGAATGGCTATGCAGTAGGTTAAATATCTACTCAAAGATGATGAGAAGCCGAGTGCTATCTGCACTTTCTGAAATTTTAGTGACAAAATTATGACATTAAAAGATGAAACTTGACCCTGGAGATAATGTATAATTTAATGAATTTTAGGTTTGGGTCAAGGTTGATTGGTGATAGTCAAGTGTGGTAAAATGACTGAAACTGTAAAACAATCTTATCTTGGAAATATTATGATTGTTAAACAATGGAATTTCACTAAATTCCTATGGCACTGGTTACTGAAAAATTAGCTACTGGTTATATTTTGAAAACAAAGTTAGGAATGAGCCTGACTTATACAATCAGGAATAAATTGAATAATTTCTGTTTTGCAGACTCTTCAAAGCATTGGAGATTTTATTTTAATCTGACAGATCCTAATGACTTTTAGAAAGATGTTTAATGAAGAAAATCTCAAGTCATTGTCCAAGAAAACCAGTCCAAGAGAATGCTACCATCTGTGGGCAACTTGGATGCACACAGACATTACTCATCTACTGGTCATGTCTGGATTTTACTGACAAAAAAATCACTTTTTTATTAAAAATGCCACTTACTGATCCATAGTGCTCAGCAGGGCTTAAGCCATAATGTGACATCTGTTGGCTCAACCAATTATGTATAAGGCTTTTTTTTTGCAATGGTTTTGTTGTATCATGCCAAAATCATTGAAACTTTAATTGGAAAAAATTTCCTAGGTCCAGGTTTTAATTTCCAGAGAGGGACAGAAGAAGAAAAGAACCAAGTTTATTCATTTCAGAAGAGTCAGTAGTTAAGACGTCCATCTGCTGTGAGAAGTCGTAATAAAATGCTTGCTCTAACATCTACATTTTCACTGGCCCACATGAATCCTTTAAAGAGAGACCTTAGGATAACCTGACCTGGTGAGTAAAACTGATTTTGGAGGGAAAGGTGTGTGTTTTGCATTAGACAGCAAGTAAAATGGAAACACCCGACTAAGAGTAAGTTGTGGAAATAACAGTGCAACAAGAAAGAAAGTGTAATGCTTAATGTAAAGGCAGAGAATTGACCTGATAGTACCACTATTGAACTATGAATACTCCTGTAAACAAAACTCAGGGCAAACTCTCCTTAGAATAGAGCACACAGCAATTTTTTATGTCACAAAAGAGCCAAATTAGATTCATGAAAGTCAGCATCAGTGTGATTGTCCCCTAAACTGACTGGCTAATCTGAAACCAGATAAAAGTAACAGTTTCTGATGTAACAGAAGTTATCTAAAGCCTTGAACAGTCACTGGTTGCATCTGCATTACTGTGGTTTGATGTGAAAATCTTTGTCACCTTGCTTCACACCATTGTGTGTTCTCCAGATGCAGTGAAACAACATATGTTCCAGGAGCATACCTAATTACTTTGCTGATAGACATTTAGCCCACAGGTTAAGACTAGGGTTATTTACCAAGTTTCTGTAGCCTTAAACAGACGAATTTTCGTGTCTATACCAAAACTTCTATGTAAAAATAATATACCAACAAAACCAAACAAACAAACAAAAGAAACCAATTTTATAACCTAATTATTCACATTTTCTAAGCATTAATTTCCTGAGCTACAGGTGAGGAAAATGTAAATTTTATAGTCTTTAATCATTACTTTTCTAGCTTCATATCATCCTGATTTTTAAACTGCTGAACAACTACATATCATACCAAATGGGAGATGTTCAGTTCTTATGATAATCATGGTATTTCTAAAAAAAAATTCCAAATAAGATTGTAGTCTAGCTGGTTGGGAAACTGAGACCTTCGAGATGGGATCTCTATACAATATCACTGCAAGGGGGTATGAGGAACATCACTGGTGAATATTTTTTTTCATATCTGATAAAATTCATATATTATGAGAACAATTTTTTATGAAGCATTTCTAGCATTATGTATGAACTTAAGGTGTGGAGGGAATGTAGTTAATAATAATTAACTACAACAATTTCTTATATCTGTTTTCTCTATTACTACATTTTGGACAGCTGCCTACTTTGACTCATCAGTGTTATGAAATGGTTGGATGCAATATATTTTTTTTTTTTGTGGTGAATAAACTTGTAGCATTTGTAACGTTCAGGTGATTCGTAGTCTCATTGGAGGATGAAGTTCACTTTGGTGAAATGAGATTCTAGCAAAAAGAGCTATTAATAAATGTAACTTCTTATGCGTAGCAAACTATTTTGTATACTTGTAGCATAGGGAATTCTTCAAATGGTTTTCTTTTATGAATAATTGTAAATTTGATGTTGGCATCAATAACTTCTTTAAATGGCTCATTCTATGTCTGAGTTACACACTTAGCAGCACAGCTCAGCTTTGATGAAACTTTTGCATAATGTTATTTTATACTGTGTGATACAAAAGGAAGAAAGATGCTCGAAATGTTCAAATTACCTCCCTCTTAAATGGTTGGACAAAAAAAAAAAAAAGAAAATAATTACAGTTTGGTCAATGAGATTGCAAAAATACAAGGGAATTTACATTTTTTGTTTCTTTATTAGATTCAAAAAGATATTCAAAAAAGCAGAATTACAGAACAAGTACTGAAGTATTGTCAAAAATTAATGACCAGATCTAGACAAGAAGGATTTTCCTGAAAACAGCTTTCTTCTGGAATCTGTGAGTTTGTTATAGACTCTTTCAACTGTGACTAAACAGTCAATTGAACTTGTGTTGTTATTTGGTCATGAGGCATCTTAATATACTAATCAGAATTCTCTCCACGTAAGTTACAGCGTAGGGAGGTACAGCTAGACTTTGAACTGTATGGAAGTCAGTGCTTATAACTGTTATCCTCAAAAAGTAAAGTGTCTGTAAATGGTGCCATTCCAGCAGTTCAAAGTCTATGAAAAGGTTTTACTGTTAGGGCTTTAAATACCACTTGTCCCAGTATGGCAAACTGCCTATAGTTCAGTGCCTCAAGACAGCTTTGGCAGATGCCAATGCCTCTGTTCTCACAAGACACTTCAGAAGTAGCATCAACTTCTATTCAAATTGATCAACAAAAATAAAATAGAAGATAAGTATTCAAGCATGGGCTCTATGGGGAGTGGGCAATCCAAACAGGACAGAAGTCTATCCCTTTCCTCAAGTGAATAACTGAATAACTGAGAAGACAGAAAACAATCTTTTTTTTTTTTTTTTTTTTTTTTTTTTTTTTTTTTTTTTTTTTTTTTCTTTCCTGGGCTTTACTGAAAGGAAAGTGGTCCTCTGTAATCTCTGTAATCTGCTTTAACACCCCCTTTTATCTATGTATAATATGATCTCCAGTTACAGAGATTTCTCATATAATAATCAGAAAATCACATAATAGTTGTGTGGAAGGGACCTTTAGAAATTGTCTGCTTGGACCTCCATGAACAAAACAGGGTCATCTACAGCAGGTTGCCATGGTTAAATTTTTTTTTTTTTTAAAAAAAAAAAAAAAAAAAAGTTTATTATATTGGAATGGAAATGTCCATGTTTCAGTTTGTGCCCACTATATCTTTTCCAGTCACTGGGCACCAACACCAATGAGAAGATTCTGGCTGTGTCTTCTTTACACCCTCCTATCGAATATTTGTACACAGTGCTGAGCTTTCTCTTCTCCAAGCTGAACAGAGTCCCAGCTTTCAACCTCACATCTGATAGATGCATCAGTCCCTTAATCATCTTCATGGTCCTTTGCTGAACTCATTCCAGAACCTCACTTGTCACTCTTGTACTGGTGAACCTGGAATTCCAGATGTGGCCTCATCGATGCTGAGCTGACAGGAGCCATCACCTCCCTTTGTCTGTTGGCAATGAATTTCTAATGAAGCCCAGTATATTGTGGGCTTTCTTTTGTCTTTCCAGGGCAACCTGTTGTCTCACACTGAATTTGCTGCCCACCAGGACCCAGAATTCCTTTTCTGCAAAGCTGCTCCAATTGGTAAGCCCCCAGAGTGTACTGGTGCATTGAGTTACTACTCGTGCAGAACCTGATGCTTTTCTTTGCTGGAGTTCATGAAATTCCTGTTGGCCCATTTCTCAAGCTTGTCAAGGCCCCTCCAAATGGCAGCACATCCAACTGCTTCTCACAGTTTTATATAATTTACAGACCTGCTGTCAATGCACTCTGCTCATCATCCAGATCATTAATGAGGACGCTAAACAGTGTTGGCCCCAGGATTAATGCCTGTGTTATACACTGGCTTCCAGCTGGACTTCATGCTGTTGATCATAACTCTTTGGGCCAGGCAGTTCTGACAGACATTTTAAATGTACCTTAACCTAATCCCCTTTTGCTGAAGGTAAATCATGATTGGTTTAGTCTTTCCCATGCACATCAGAGTCCTAGAATTCCTGAAGCCAAGTTTTACCAGTAAAGACTGAAGCACTGAGGACCTCAAAAGTTTCTGTCTCCTGTCACCAGTCCCATGACTTGTTTACCATTAGGCTCATATTTTCTAGTTTTTCTTTCACTTTTAATAGACTTTTAGAAAGCTTTCTTGTTACCTTTTATGTCCCTTGCCAGATTCAGCTGCAGGTAGGCTTCACTTTCCTAATCCCAACCCTGCATGCCCAAATATTGTCTTTATATCCTTCCTGACCTTACACCACCTCCTGCATTCTTCCTTCTCTTTGAGTTATGTGAGAACTTCATTGTTATCTGTGTAAACTTTTTTCCACCTTGACTTGATCTTTCAAAATTTGGGATGGACTGTTTTTTAGCTTGGTGAGGCAAACCTTCAAAATCAAGTAGCTTTTCTAGACCTCTCATGGACAATACCCCTGGGGATTCCACCAATCAGGTCGTGCACAGGGCAAAATCTGCTTTCCTGAAGTCTATCTAGATCTGTGATCCTGCTTTTTGCCTCATTCCCTCCTCTTAGGATCCTGAGCTCCACTATCTCACAGTCACTGCAGCAAAGGCTGCTCCTGACCTTCCCATACCCATCCAGTTTGCAAGTTTGCAAGTATGAGGTCCAGCAGAGCAACCACCTCATTTTCTCCTTGATCACTTGTATTAGGTGATCCTTCAAGGCAGAAAATATTAAAGGATCATTTGTGTACTTAACTTAGGCCGTTGAGCATCCCAGATAATTTAGATGTGTCAGATAGGGATACTATGCAATAAAGCCATTAATTATGTATCCAGGTTTAGAAAGTAGACTAAATGGTGCCTAGATTTCCTATTCTACCTCTCAGATCTATGTTTTATTTTTAGGTGCACTTTGGAAAAATACTATATACGTGGCACATTTGTAATCTTTGTTAAGCGACATTTCTATTTTGGAGGTAATGTGAGTTCCTGCAGTTCAGCTTGTAATTGTCAATATCTTTACTGAGCAGCAAAGCAATATCAGAAAAGTGCAAGAAGAACAATTGAATGAAATAGGTACACCCCTAAGAAGCTTAAAAGATGATAAGGTACTCTTGAAAATGTTTTTTTTTTTTTTTTTTTTTTTTTCCCTTGTTTTGTCTGATCTCCCTCTTCTTGTCCAACACATAGTAGGAAGGCTGGAGCTTTTGGGACCCCAGGGAAGAGTTTAATGAGTAATTGTCAAAAAAAAAAAAAAAAAAAAAAAAAAAAGTTGTTAAAGTTGATGAGCTATACATTTGAAGTATTTCTCTTCAATCACACATGTCTTGAAAAATAAGATAAAAGACAAAATAACCTCCAGCTGAAATTAATAAAACTATCCTCATGTAGTTTGGATAAAAAGTAAGGGCAAGACTTTGAAGAACTGAAGTCTAAGAAAACTCCAAAATCTAGATTGCGTCTTGACTTTTTTCTTCAAGTACTGAACTCTCAGCATTTCTTAGAGGATGGAAATTTATGACATGTCTTGAAAAGCAGGTCTCTTAAAATGCATTCAACATCAGTATTTCATAAATGAAATACTGATTTGAATAAGGGTCCAGAGGTCTCTTCCTACATCAAATGAAGTGTGGGCATGTTCTCTGCATTGGGTCACTCCCCAGCTAAGTGAAAAGGGGATTAAAGTGGATGGGAGAGGGAGTGAAGGAGAAACACCTTAAGTCTCCCTTTCCCCATTTGTGTCACCCAGAAAATCTGTACTGCATTTCAAACTTTACTTTAATGATTTGATTAAATATTTTTAAGTGGTGCAACACATTTCTTCTTACCCCTGAGTCTTCATGAGTGGTCATACACTCCTGTATGACCCCTCACTCATACTGTATCAGGGTGACAAACTCAAACTGATTTGCTATGAAAGCATGAAAGGCTAGGATAACATGCCAAGAAGAACCCTTTTCCTAGCTGCAGAACCCACAAAGATGATAGGTAGTATGTCATGCAACTGCATACAAACTTTCAGAGGGTCAAAATTACAACAGAGTTTTTTAAGACACCATGCAAATTTGAAACAGCAAGTGTTTTACAACCAGCATCCTGGCAAGACTGTGATTTTTTGGGGCCCATATAGCATTCATTCAATGGGATACTTCCTCTCAGTGATTAATATTATATTGGCTTTATGATTCTTGGCAACGCTTGATAACATGTTGGCTGCACAGATAGGCTGAGCTAGTATAATTCATGTGGTATAAGAGGTTGTTTGTCAGACTTGGTCCTGCACTGATACCCTCTTTGTCTTCCTAGTTCTCGAGCAATAAATTAATTCCAAGTTTCCGAACATGGAAATGCATTACATTTTCTGTGAACCACATGATTAAACTTTCAGAAGTTTAGAAAAGGAAGGTACTGCCACTTTTTTTTTTTTTTTTTTTTTTTTTTTTTTTTGGTGGTGGTATTTACGTAGCGTATTAAGAAAGAGAGGCATTGTGCTTTCTTATGGAAAGATTATTTCTTCCTTGATACGTCCCTTAGCAAACACAAAAAGGATTTGTGGATGTGCATGGAACAAGGCAAAGCTACAACAAATGTGACTTCAGCCAGGTCCATTGCCAAAGTCCTAGCAAAATTATTCATTCTCAGATAAATCTTTAATTGGTTCCCTCTTAATACTATTTCTGGACCCCAGAGTCTTTTCTAAAAAGACTCAATAGAATATTATTCTTCATTTTTAATTAATTATCTGCAATGTAAATTAATGCACAATAGCACTTTTTAAAAGTCAAAATGAAAGCATTTTCACCATAAATTAAGATTCTTCCATCAACAATTTTACTGTGGCTAAGCTATATCTTTTCTATTCCAAAGCTCCGGACTCTCCTTCATGATCCTGCTCTGCAACAGTAAAGAAAAAAACTACTGCTTCACAATGCTAAGCACTCCAGCGGGAAACACAAACAGAGTGCATAAACCAAAGCATTCATTTCATGAGATTTTATTAAAAGGTTTCACCTCTAAATTGAGCTGTCATACACTGTTGGGAAACTTTTTAACACAGTTTATTTTAACTATATAAAAAACATTAAAGGAATGAAAATTCTGCAGTTTTTCATATAAAAGGCGTGACCTCTTACACACTACCAGCAAGCTATAGTCCATTTAATCAAATTGGTTGGAAAGTAAAATCAAGCCGAATGTGAGGATTTAAATTTTTTGCTCCCAACCCCACCCCCTCTCCCCCAATTCTTAGAAATGACCCCAACCTTGTTAACATGCCGCAGATTTCTGAATATCTCTGCAGCATGCTCTTTGGAGTTCACTCAGAGAAAACTACAGTGCATGATTAAAAGATATCCTCTAGATGAGAAGGACGTTCAGTAATTTATAAATCATTCATTTGTGACATAGCTTTATACAGCTTTTCAAGGAATTGCATTAACTGCTTTTGCAGTTTCCTCAAATGTTGCTTTCAGTAGACAGTGTCATAGGTCATTACCAGTTTTTCCCTTATGTAAGCAATTTCAACTTTCTATTAAAAATACTAATTTCCACCCAACTACAGTATCTTTTGAAGTAGCATGTATACTGAAAAAAAAAAAAAAAAAAAGTCACAAGTTACTTTGAAATATTAAAGGAATATATTTAAGTGAAGGGCTTTCAGGCAGGTTGTTTTTCTATATTCCTGATGACAGAAAGATTTTAGCCTACAAAGTCAATAGTAAATTTTATTAAAGTCATTATTTTCCTGTTACAGGCCCTGTGCTTTAAATAAACTATAGCTGACAATGCTGTCTTACATACTGTCATGCTGTAAAACAGCTTTCTTTATTACCACAGGGACAACTCATTTAGAACTTTGTAAGTGTTTTCACACTGGAGTTGCTCATTTGTGGTGCTGGCCGATGGCTGTTCTTGACGAATACCTTTTATAGCTGGAACTTTCTCTGTCTCCCATGCTTTCTTCCTTTTTTTTTTTTTTTTTTTTTTTTTTTTTTTTTTTCCTCCCTATATCTTCAAAGGAAAAAAGAACTTGCAATTCCAACCTTTTCCTTGTAAAGATAAATATTCCACCCCCAGCATCAGAGACTTATCTCAATCTTTTCATATTAGTTTTATTATGACAGCTTGAAAAGTCTTACCATAACCTAAATTTTTCTCAATTGCTCTCATGCAAATTCATGGTAAAACCAAGTAAATAAAATACAGCATTCCTGTTATTTTAATATTGTCATTTAATTAATAGTACAGGCTTAGGCCCTTGACTGAGATTGTGGTTTCACTTTTAGACAGTTGCTTTGACAGGAATGCCAGCAAAATAAATTGTTGCCCTCTCCTCTCACTGAACTCACTCCTTCTCCATTGCAAGTCCTTTTGCTCAATGAGATTAGCACAACTATTTAATGGTTCTCAACTTTTTAATCAAATTTCTACTCTATGTTCAGACCAGTTCAGTCTGCCAGTTGACTTCCTCTTTAAGAAGCTTAATAACCTCCTACAGCTGAATAAGGGGCTGAACTATCAGGAGGTAGAATAGGCAGCTGGAGCATTTGGGGCTATTTTTGCTGCAGCTGCTGCAGTTTTCTGACCCTGCTGGCAGAGGCGTAGGGCATGATCCCATTGGGGATCATGCACCATTGCAGCAAGACATCTGTCCTTGCTTGCTGCAGGGAGTCCACATGAGGAGCATGGATGTTAGTGTACCAATTCCAAGCCTTAACAAATGATAGGGGATAAAGGTGGGAAGAGATGATGCAGGCCCTTAAATGCCTTCTGACTCCCAGTTTCATACCCTCACCCTAAGTGAAATCATTCTTTTTAAGGCCACCTGAGTAAGAGAGTTTTGTCTCTTTGTGTCAGGTATAGCCACTCGATCTTCGATCTTCGTACAAAATGTCTCTTTTCAGCTCAGGAGAAGGAATGTTCTTGACTAGGTAACTTAGCTCCAGGCCTTCGTCACAGAGCCATCCTTCTTGCTCCCAGAACTTTTGTCAACTGTTGTTATCATGCAAATAGGACTACAGCCAGGCCAATTTTGTAAATTGTCCAGATGAATGAGTTAGAAGAGCAAATGTTGTTTGAATTACAGATGGATAGTTCAGTCTCTGTGTTTTGCTGCTCTGAATAACATTTCTATGAATTATGCTGTCTTGATATCTGGAAAATGAAGGTTCTCTCTTTGAATCTGTGTTAGAACAGTAATGTTAGAGACATGTAAATGTAAAGTTGGAAAAGACCTCAGGAGATGATCACAGAATCACAGAATCACAGAATTTCTAGGTTGGAAGAGACCTCAAGATCATCGAGTCCAACCTCTGACCTAACACTAACAGTCCCCACTAAACCATATCCCTAAGCTCTACATCTAAACATCTTTTAAAGACCTCCAGGGATGGGGACTCCACCACTTCCCTGGGCAGCCCGTTCCAATGTCTAACAACCCTTTTGGTAAAGAAGTTCTTCCTAAGATCCAACCTAAAATTCCCCTGGCGCAACTTAAGCCCATTCCCCCTCGTCCTGTCACCAGGCACGTGGAAGAACAGACCAACCCCCACCTCACTACAGCCTAACTGATCTACCTGGTTCCCCTCCACTGAGAGAGAATAACTATTTAAGCTTAGTCTAGACACCTATTTAGGAAGCTTTTCCTCCACTGCCTCTCCAAAGTCACCTTTGAAGCAAATTAAATTATTAGTTTCTTGTTTCCTCTTACCCTGTTGAAGTTTGAGGAAAAAGCGAGTACTGCTTCTTACAGTGACTTTTTTTATGAATGGAAGATGAACTTTTCATTTTCTAATTTCTAAGCTGCCTAATCCAATTGCTACAAGCTTCTTTTGCAAGTCAGAGTTTCTAAAAGTTCAGTGCTGCTAAAAGGTGTCCCTTTTTCTTTCTTCTCAGTAACTCATCTTCAGATGTTGCCTCAACATGTGAAATCACACATGCCCATGAGTTCTCTATTAAAATGCATGCACCAGAAAACAAGCCTAGCAAAAACAAACACTAGTGTTCCACTGAGTTGTTAAGTTATGACAGACTCTAGCAAGAATAAAAATCAGTGAAAAGGAGTGGATGTGATCATGTTGCCCTGAGTAGGAGAGGACTGAATCAGGAAGAATGGACAAGGCAGCAGTCTGCTGCCCATAGACCTGCAGCCTCAGAGCACACTTTGATGCTGATTTTTTTTTTTTTTTTTTTTTTTTTTTTTTTTTTTTTTTTTTCTGGCATAGCTGAAGGCTGCTGCTGAGACAGCCAGCACTTCTTCCCCTTTCCACACTACTGTGTTCCCAACTTTTCCATTAGGACTGGATCAGAGAATCATGTAGCTTCATTTAATTAGGTGGGCTAGTTTTCCTTCAGGTCAGTAGCCAACTCAACACACAACCTCCTAAGCACTAGATGAGATGCCAGTGAAACTGAAAGAGCATGGAGACAGACATGGGACTCTCTTTTGGCAGCAGTCACAGTTGGAAAAATTAAACATCAAAAAAAACAGAACCAAACTCTTCCTCTTGTGTTTGTATTGATTTGCTCCAGCCTACCTATGTCTTTCTGAGTGTGATATCCCATACTGGATCTATTATTCCATATGAAGTCTTTCCAACAAAAAGTAAAGGCACTTTCCCATTAATATTTCCAGGAATGTGATTTGCTTTTTCTTTTCTCCCCAGTCTGTACCTCTGGCCCTCAGTTTCTGCTTTTGATCATGGTTTCACTGTAGAACCCAGAACTTTTAATGCAATGCTACTGCGCTGGTTACACCCAGTTGTAAGTATTTTTTATTTTAAGTGTGACATTTTGCACTTGACTCAGTTGATTTTCATTCTAGTTTTCAGACCACCTCTCCATTGTAACGGATTTTTTTACTTTTATTTTTTTTGTCAGTGCTTGTAATCTCACCATTTGTAGCCGTCCACAGATCTTAGAAAAATTACCTTGCTCCATAGCTAATATCAGTAACATGAATACCAGCTAGAATTAGGCTATAGTTCCCTGCAGCAGTAAATTTGAAATACTTTTCCATTTTGAAAGTCAATGATGGATAACTACTCAGTAAGTACAGTTTTTCAACTTGCTATGCACCCACTTGAAGGTAATTTCATCTATACTAGTGTTGTCCTAGTTTACTTCAAAGAACTTTGGACTTAACTTTTTAAAAAGCTTTGCTGAAGTCAAGGAAAAAAAAGTATTGACACAATAAAGAAACTTGGTATTCATCCTCAGGTTATAACATTTTAGTCATCTAATTTGGAAGCAGTATGTATCCTGTGTTATTCAGCTAGTCAAATTCATGCTGGGTAAAATATAACAAAACAAACAATAACAACACAACAAATAGTGGCTATTAATTCATAGGCTAAAATATGCTGAATCATAAATTCTGAGACATGTGATGTCCTAGTTTTGTCTGGGATGGAGTTCATTTTCTATCTAGTAACTGTTATGGTGCTGTGTTTTAGATTTAGGATGAGAATAATGCTGATAACACACAGATTCTTTAGTTTTTGTAGAACAGTGCTTACACAGAACAAAGGACTTTACACCTTCTCATGATGCCCTGGCAGTGAGGAGGCTGAGGGTACACAAGAAATTAGGAGGGAACACAGACAGGATAGCTGACCCAAACTGGCCAAAGGGTTATCTCTTAATATAAAGTGTCATGCTTTTCAATAAAACTGGGGGAGTTTTCCAGGGGTGCATGGCCACTGTTGCTCAGGGACTGGATGGGTATCACTTATTGTATCTTTTTGTGATGCACAATATAATTTTCTTTTTTCTTTTCAGTTTTCTCCCCATCCCACTGTGGGTCAGGGTGAGGAGTGAGCAAGTGTCTGTGCATTGTTTAGTTGTCTGCCAGATTAAACTATAACACATAATTAGAAATGAGAAACTTCTAATGGGAAACTCACAAATGGAGGGAGAGAAGACTGAATGCATCTTGAAGCCTTTTCTACAAATATTCACTCTGGGGTGGGACTACACCACTCACTTGAAGAGGCTGTCTTAATTATTCTTTGTACACTTCTAGGAACTGTTCCAAACACAGGGGCTATAAATTTTCCAGTTGTCAGTTTGGACATGTAAAACATGCATCTGGTGCATCCCAAAGCTTGTGATTCTTGACAGAGGATACATATTTGTAGGTATCCAAACATGAGGTCACATTTAGACTCTGAATCTATGAACTGTGCTCATGATTTATAGTAAACAATCTCTGTTTAGGTCAACTGTAGTTTAATTTGCTGCCTGTTGAATGGACTTGTTTTGTATGACAGCATTTGAACACACATCAATAATTTTTAGGTTTCTGTATTTCATCTGTCCAGGAACAGTAGTAATATTGCAGAAATGATATTCCAAACATCCATGTTACAGAAATGTTTAAGAAGTGGTTTCTTGTGTTACTGTGTTGCATTTGTTCTCCTGGACTTAAAAAGATAATTTTTTCTCCTTTGAGCTGTGGATTTCATTAGATCAAAATACTCATGAGAGTTAGCAGTCTGCTGTTGTCCCACCTGCAGAACTGCCCAATGATTGTTGCTAAGACAAGAGACATACAGAGACTTTTAAAAACTCTGATTTAACTGTTTTGGTATATAGTGGTATATATGCAACCCATATTTTGTAACTAATTCTTATGAGTTCTCCCTGCTAGAAATTGAGCCTTTTTTTTTTTTCCTCCTCCCCACACAGTAGTGTCCCTCATGCTTCATGCAGTTAATGTAGATTCTATCAAAAACCATGATTTGTGATGTGTGTGTGTTACTGTTTACTTAAAAGTGTTAAAACCACCTTTTCTTATCAACAGGAAACTTTCAAGATATTTAAAAGCATGCCTTTAAGCCTTCTGGCAGCAATAAAGCAAAAATGGCAGGTGGCTGTATGAAAGAAGCAGGATATGTTTATACTATAACTAACCATAGGGGAAAAAAATTATACTGTGTACAGTGGGCTGGAGTCTCATCTCAGTTATAAAGGTGCAAATCCAGAGTAATACTTTGTTAACAGCAGTGCTTTAAAATAAATTAAGACTATCTCAATGTACTAATGTAATATTGGACATTCTTTGCTATAAAAAGAGGTGTATTAAATTTGTTTGGTTGTGGAAAGACAAAGGTCTGGTTATCCCATCTTCTTGTTGAACCAGGCTTCAGTGTGCATTTGTTTGGTTGCCAATGTACCACCACCAAGTACCTAAATGATGTAAGCACCTGCATTTCTTAATTTGTGATTCTGAAACCTGCCAAATCTATATACTAATCTTTAAGTGCCTACTGTTTGGATATGCTACTGTTTCTCTTGGAACTGCCTACAGTTGTTGCAGTGATAAGAATATGAGAGCAACTAAAGTCAACGAATAAGTGCTTTCTCCTAACCCTGTCTGGTGCAAGCCTAGACATGATTTGGTAATTAAAACCCCAACACCACCAGTATTCCTGCCACTTTACTACCAGTGATGAAACATCTTGGAAGGTATTAAGTAACACCAGCATGAACAGCTTTGGGAACTGTCTAAATCAGGAACAAAAATAGATTTCTGCATTTTAGTGGTGCAGTAGTATAAATTATAGTGTTGTAGATCTAGCACTTTAAAGTAAAAATCCCTTGCAGGGCTGTCCATAGAGACATGTATTACCTCTCATTATGATGGGTACAATGGCTGTGGGGTGGGAAAAGTAAAAAATATTCAGTCCTCCATTTAAAATTAAAACTGATTTCCCTTTTCAGATTAAAAAAGTGGGGAAAAAAGTGATAAAAAGTCAAAATTTTTTTTTCTCCATCTGTCCAGTCCTAACCAGTCGTCTCAAAACATGTACAAAGGGAGCCTGCAAAAAAAAATGTAAAGCATACAAAGGTAATACCTTTATATACCTATACCTATATAAAGGTAGTACCTTTATATACCTATATACCTATACCTGAAGATCAGAAGTAGTTACTATTATGCAGACCAGACAGACATACTAGTAAGCATAGTGGACAAAATCTGGCTTTCTGTAATATTTTTTCCTTCTGCAAATCCTAGGAGACTTTTGCAAACTAAGTCCATGCTGCTGTTTCCTGCATTCGTTTGCTTTTATTCTTAAGGAGAAAAGGAACTTTATGGGAACTTAGGCTTATCTGGTCTCTGATTTAGGAAATTATTTGAATCACAAAGGATTAAAATGCCCCAGGACTGGAAATATCTTTATCATTGTATCTGTCTGTGGGAAATGGGGAGGTATCACACCTGTTTTGATGCCAAAGGCCCCTTCTGTCACAAAATGACTGTTCTTTGTTTAAAAAAAGAGAGAAAGGAAGGAAGGAAGGGAGAGAGAGAGAGAGAGAGAGAGAGCACAAAAGCGAGGGAGAGCGCAAAAGCGAGGGAGAAAGAAAAAGAAAATTGCTCCCAAAGACTTGGAAGGCAGCAGTTTAACAAGGTACATTACTGCAACTGTTTTACTCCCCCTGTCTAGTAGACTCATTGGTGTTAGTGACCACAGTGACACTGGAGGCAGCGGGCAGTGACACATTGCAGGCATTCCTCTAACTGACTTTTATCCAGTGACTTTGAGTGCAGGTGCAAGCTGAATTGTGCAAGGTAGCTCAAACTCCCTCTCTCTGATTTCAGTCTTTCCAGGGGGTTAACTGCTTATGAAGAATATACATTATTTATACCTTTCAAGAGAATTACATCAGCAGGAACATATGTAATCATGTAATAAAGCTGGAAACTACCATGCAAAGCCACACTGCTTTAAATATGTATGTGAAATACAGTATGCCAAGTTCTGTATTGACTTGAGCCTCTGTTGCACCACTGTCCAGCAGAAGCATGCTAGCTGCAAGTCAATATATTTGGCTCAGTGGACCTACTATGTGCCTGATTCAGCTACCCATGTTGGAGATACAAGTCTGTAACCACATGGGATGTTTAAGCTCAGGACTTCACACCCTCATTTATCTGCTGGTGTCAGGAATGATGTGTGGTGACACGCTGTCTTCCTGGAAACGTCAGTGGCCATGTATTATGTGCAAGCATAGGGCAATCTGCATCTTTCCAGGAGATGAGGTAGGTCTCTCTCAAGGTCTGCATCACAACAATTTAGATCCTGCTTGCTGATGAACAAACACTTTGGCCTTCATTACAGAAATCAAATTTACATCTCCAGAAGCAGTGAAAACTTAAATGTTGTTACATTCTGACCTCTCACTCTGATCTGTGGCATTAGTTACCCCGGCAACTAAATTTCTCTTGGCTAAATTAATCAATGGCCCTTTTAGGGCAGGTCCCTTTCTTTCCTCACAGAAGAAACTGCATCACATTACCTACCAGTCAGCTTCAAACTTTTCATTTTGGAGTACATTCAAAGACTAGCCCGTGAGAAAACTGGAATCAATACATTAGGCCAGCACAATCTGTATTTCAGGTCAACACTTGGAAAGAGAAATGGCATTTGTGAGACTGATGTCCAGTAATCTGCTGTTTCTGGGTGAAGGCAGACACCTATTCTCAGTCTCCTGAATATATCAGCAGTAGTCAGCCCAGGTCTGTTAGGGACAGCAGTTTGCACAAGAGCTAATGGGATTCACCCCAACTGTTGTATGCCCTATTGAGAAACACATCTAAAACTCCAACTTCAAATTTCTCTAATTGATGAGAAAGAGTTAAAATATGACAGACAAATGCTAGCACATTGTTACATATCCAGCAAATGGTAAAAACATGTGCACATTCCAGAAATAAAAGGAGTGTTAAGACAGTGACAGCATAAACGAGAATAAGTAGACCTGTTCCCGAAGCATCTTTTCCTATAGACTGGATAAAAAGTAGGATTTGGGGTGAATAATAGCTTTGGTTTAATTTCAGTCTCAGCTGGAAATTCATAGCCAATTTTGAACTGTGATCTGAGTACCACAAACCAAAGGAGGTGTTTACCTCCTGGCATGCAGGTAAAGCTCTTGCTTAATATTGGGATTTTTTTTTTTTTTTTTTTTTTTTTTTTTTCCACTGAAAAGCCTGTAACCATCTCTGGCCAACAGCCTGAAACATTCTCAATTTCCAGGAACTGTGATAATGATGAACTTCAATGAGACAGAAAATGCTTTAGTTTAAGGACAGTTCAACCATTTCATATTGAGTACTAAATTATAGTAATTTCAAATAAAACATACTTAACTCTTTAGACCGAAAGTTGGGTTTCATATGTGCAGTAAACAGACAAAACATCCCTATCGACAAGATTTACTGAACTGGAAATCTGTCAGAATAAGCCCCCTGAAAATTAAAACAGACATCAGACTACATATGTAGATGAAAGACTTCCACAGTTTTATGTATACAATGGACTCAGAAGCCAAGTTTCCAAAACTTCAGTAAAAGCATCTGATATGTAAGTCTGCATTGATAACCCTTTACATGAAAAATATGATTCCTTTGTCTTATGGTATTACATTGGAGCGTTTATTGCACACTTGGAAAAAAGTGATAAATCCAAACCCTTTCATCAAAAGTATTTTATGGAGAATTTCCAGATACCTCCTACTACCAGATGAAAATATTTTGGCTGATCTTCACATAAGAGATAGTCCTTTATTTAAAGTACTGATTCAGAGACCTATTTCTCCACTCTTAACCAGCGTCCTGTATTTTTCTTTCACTCTGACATGATCTTTTGGCAGTCTTACAATTTTAAAACTCAGTGAAAAATGGATGTTTTGCTTCTTCCTTCCAAATTTTGGCCACAATAAACAATACTGACATCTTGCTGTTATTCATGTCTAATTGACGTGTTCCATTTTTTACTTGATCTTCCATCGTTTCACTCAGTCTTTCTGACTGGAACCCTATCTTGCCACCCATGCCTCTTTAATATTAAGAGACCCGACCCATGCCTGGTTTCACCAAAGAGATCCACATCCCTCATATTCTGCTGTCTTGACTCAACATTTAAACTAATCTTCTGTGACCTTTCTGAGGTCAGTCAGCTTCCGATTCCCAATAAACACATGGCACACTTGTACGTAGCTCTTCTGACCATGTTACAGTATATGCAGATCCTTCTGTAGTTCACCCGTTTTTTGTGTTCGATTCAAACTTGTTCTCAAAGTACCCGCCCCTACCTGCCCCTAGTTCTTCACTTGCTTTGTTGTAATTTTATTACCACCGGTGATGCCACTCTCAGGAGTCAAGAGCTATAGATCCTTTCATATTTCCTGTTTTCTATGTTCACACAATCAGAGAATGGTTGAGGTTGGATGGTGTCTCTGAATATTATCTGCTCAAGCAGAGATACACACTGCAGATTGCCCAGAACTGTGCCCAGGCAGCTTTTGAAGATCTTGAAGGAAGGAGACTCCACAGCCTCTCTGGGTAACCTGTGCCAGTGCTTTGTCACCCACACAGTGAAGTCCCTCTTGAAGTTTAGACGTAATCTCTTGTGTTCCAGCTTGTGCCCATTGCCTCTTGTCCTAGCACTGGACACCACTGAAAATGGCATGGCTTCATCCTCTTTGCACCATCCCTTCATGTGTTTATACACATTGATAAGATACCCCCTGTATCAAAAAGATACATGTTGACCAGTCCCAACTCTGTCAGCCTCTCTTCATAGGAGAGGTGCTTCAGTCCATTGACCAGCTTTGTAGCCCTCTGCCTCATTCTTCCCAGTATGTCTCTCCTGTACTCAGGGGCCCAGAACTGGAGACAGTACTCCAGGTTTGACCTCACCAGTGCTCAGTAGATGAGAACAATCACTTCTCTTGACCTGCTGGCAATACTTTGCCTAATGCAGCAAAGAATATAATTGGTCTCTTTAGCAGCAAGGTCACGTTACTGACTCATGCTGTCTGTATTCAATGCATACAAATGCACTCAATGCATAGTGTAACTAGCATGTCAAGGGAGGTGATTCTCCCATTCTACTCCACTCTTGCAAGATGCCACCTAGAGTACTGCATTCATCCCTAGGGCCCCTGTCATAAGAAGGACACAGATCTGTTTGAGTGAGTCCAGAGGATGGTCGTGAAGATGATCAGAGGACTGGAGCACCTATCCTATGAAGAAAGACTGAGAAAGTTGGGGTTACTTAGCCTAGAGAAGAAAAGGCTCCATGGATACCTTATCAAGGCTTTCCAGTATTTAAAGGGTGTCTACAGAAAAGATGGGGAACATAGTGACTGAGCAAGGGGTAAGAGTTTTAAACTAAAAAGGGTGGGATTAGATGCAAGGAAGAAATTCTTCTCTCAGGGGTGGTGAGGCACTGGAACTGGTTGCTCAGAGAAGTTGTAGATGGTTCATCTTTTGAATTGTTCAAGACCAGGCTGGATGGGAAAACATGCATGGGACAGCCAGGCTGGACTGGACTTTGGGCAACCTGGTCTAGTGGAAGGTGTCCCCACCACTGACAGAATGGTTGGAAATAGATGATCTTTAAGGTTCCTTCCAACCCAACACATTCTATCATACTATGACTATGTTATTAGTGCTTACATTATGTTAATGTAGATAAAAACATTGTTTTTCAAGGCTCTCCTCTCTTGTGGTATCTACAGGAAGCATTATCAATACTGACTGTTGCTTTTGGGCAGCCAATTTGACCATTAATGTTTACTGATTTTATATGTTTGAGTAGCTTATATAATCCACCCAACTATATGACCTCATATTCCTGCCACTCATGCATTTTTCCTTCAAGATTTCTATAATTAGAATATGAAACAGAGGGGGAAGATAGCCATATATTTTCATATCATGTGTAAAATCATTTAGTGTTTTGTCCCAGGGGGACAGTAAATTCATTGGGAAAGGCATGTCAGTACGTATTTCACAGCATAGCGTAGCAAAGTATCAGTCTTACTTCAGCATCTGACTCTCAAATAAATTGCTTTAAGTATTCTAGAGAACCTAGGTTAAGGCATCAAATATCTAGGTACCAAAATCCACCTAATTAAGTGGTCTTACTTTCCAAACAACTTGAATTCACAGCTTCTCTTCTTGCATCATGTATACCTGTTCTCATATATGCTGAGCAAAGAGTTTCACTCATTGTAAACATCTGAAAAATAGGCATATTTTGATAGAGATGTAAAACAATATTAAAGGATCATTAATTCCTGAGGATAACCTTCTAAATGACTTAAGATCGAAAGCCCCGTAATCAAAGCAGTGATTTGTATTGAGTACTGCTTATTGTTTGCATTGAAAGTGACATATCTGTTGTCTATTTTATACTAGCTTCTACTTTTAAAGAAGTTACAGCCCTTTAGTGAACTATGGGGGGGAAGGAGAGGTGTCACGGGAAACAAGCTGAAGGAGGCATTATTGGATTATTCACTTTTTTAGGACAGAACCTGTTTGTATAATCAGAGATATGCCTTAAGTGGTCTTTAAAGAAAGTCAGATTTTGTTTAAAAAAAAAAAAGGGGGGGGGGGGGGGAAGAGAAGGCTTCATTAAGTACACTGACAGGCTCCATAGATTTCTCAAGTGTTTAAATTAAGGATTGTGAGTTCTTGAAACTTGACAAGGACAGCAGGATTGTCACTGCTGGCTGTCTGAACCAGAGGTAAGTGGAGATTAAGCTTTCCCTGTCTTTATTATAAACATATTGTTCCTGTTCTCAAAAGTTCAGTGACATAGAAAAGAGACTATTGTTTTTTATTATTTGGGGAAAAAAAAATTGTCAGCTAAATTTCTAAAGTATGAAAAGTGCTCAGATGCTCATTATTATTTTAGTGGTAACTACTTGGTATTTGACATAAATTAAAGAAATTAAAACCAATTATATCTGGATACCTAGAGCCAAGTTATAAGAGCGCTCATGAGGAGCATGGCATGCTTTAAAATATACTCAGCCATTTCTGTTGATCTTTCTAGAATTATTTATGAAATTGGATTCAACTGATATTGAACTCATGTTGTACTTATATGGCATGTTTTCTGAAAAACTAGTTCTTGCATAGTATGAATCTCTCTGCTTGTTCTTATGAAGTTTGGCTGAACAAAATGAACCTAGAGAGCATAACAGAAAATTTGCATTGTTTGGAGGCAATTTTTTTTTTTTTTTTCCAGATGCATTTGGTAAATGTGGATTTCAGGGAAGTGGCAAAGGCAGGCATTTACTGAAGCTAAGCCTGGTCAAACCTTGGTTTATTCAGGCTTTCTGTTCAGAAAACCCAGAGCACTTCTTTTTTTTTTTACAACAGTCTTACTCGTCTTACTCAGGGCTTCCGAAAACAGACATTTTTCTTCCAGCACAGTTACTGGTACAGTATTATCAACTAACCAGGCAGATGTTGCAGAATTAGATTCCATATTTTAACACAGGTGTCAGAGTACATACAATTGTCTCAAAGCAACTACTGGATCTGTCACAAATTAACATTGAAATGGTCTCATGCCTTCATCACATCAACAACTTCAGCATGCCTCTTGATATTTGTTTATGCCCTCCTGTGCCTGCTGGAAACTTTTAAAAGCTGCAAAAAATCTTTTGCCTTTCTTATTTTCCCAAAAAGAATTCAGTCCATGCACATGTGCTAAGGAAGCACAGTTTTTATAGCAGTATGTTGTTTAAATTCATATTCCTTTCCTCCTTCTCCCCCCAAACACTGAGGATGCAAGGCTTTATTTATTTATTTAAGAAAAAAAAAGGTACATGTTGCAGATGTTCATAGG
>CM021765.1:66761347-66793566 GCA_011076525.1 Nettapus auritus
TTCTCTTGTCATGTTAACAATTTGTCATGTTAACATGGTGCTGCAGCTTCTCCCCAGCTTCCCAAATGCTGACCGTAGGTTCAGGAAGGCATAGAGAAGCTGTAGTGTGCTGCTCACAGGGAGAGGGAGATGGGATTGCTAGCAAGCATCCAGGGAGCAGAACACAGTGGGTCCTGCATTTGCATAGATTTACACAAATTTGCATACCTGTGTGCAAAGAAAGCAGCTGGGAAAGAGGAATAGAAAGACTCCAGGGTTTCATTGTTTAAAAAACAAACAAAAACTGCTCTCCCTCAAGCACTTCACTGTTTAACCCACCCCTTCATCCTCCAATTTGCTGTTTGCTCCATTTGCTGAGGTACTTGAGCCAACCAATCCTACTTGTTGCAGATCCTATTAGCTAACCTGAAACACGGAAGCCTGCATCATGGTCGGTGAATATATTCCCTGTTGCCTGTGATCCTTGCTCCTGCAGTTAAATTCAAAATCCAACACCCAGCCTACCCTGCAAAGGCTTTCTAACTTGGTGAAAGTGGATATTTCTCTGTTTCAGGACAATCATTTAAATACTTATGGATACCAGTTTTGGAGCAGGGGAGCGTGTGGATGCTTCGAAGAAATCACTGGGGGGAAAAAAAAATCCCCAAACCTTACTCTAAATATGTTGTTAAAGCCTAGTTTTCCTTGATGCTCTCAGAAACAGATTAACTTAATTACTGAGCTCCTCCTCCCTTGAAGCAGCTTGAGGCATTGTTTTTGGCAAAGTTATAAATGATTGAAAATAAGATATTATAATTGAGAATGTTAAGCAGTCATAACTTTAGTTTTCATTATCAGCTCCATCTACAATATTTCACAGTACTTTTTGACATAAAATGTAGACTGAGGCCATGAAAAGAGCAAAGAGATGAGGGGTTGTATTTATCACTTTGATATCATTTTTATTTAAGCATTACTTAACTAGCAGAACATCAGGCAGAGTTTGTTGCTGACTGCAGTTTGCCATTCAGAACCACTGCCTCCCACAAGAAATGATGATCCATTAACTGTTCCTACATCCTTATATAACAATAGTATTTATAATCAAAGGGTAAAATTATATGGCCCCAAATATTCCTGGCAGAGAAAAAACTTTCGTAAATCTGTTGTGACCCTCCATCTAACAGGATGGTAAGAATCACTTGAGTGGACGGTTTAAAAAAAAAAAAAAAAATAGTTACTTCTGTTTCTTTTCAAGAGCCAGATGCTGAAGGCAAATGATTCCACTCTGATTTTCTTCCTCTTGCTCTATTTTTTCTTAAATGTGTATTTGTAGTCTTCATTGCTGTGGAGGGAAGCCTGAAAATGTGACCCCAAAGTACTCTAGAGGCTCAAAATCTATTGCTTTACTTAAAAAGCTTTTCTTGATTTAGTAGACTGTTGTGTCTGACTTGTGATTTAAAACAAACCAACCAATCAAAACAAAAAATCAAACACCCACAATCAAAAAGAAAGCACCTTACAATATTGTGTTAGGAGGGAGCATGAGGCTTGGTAGCGTAAGAACAGAAGCAATGTTGTATAGAAGTCAATATGTACAGCTGTAGCTGATATAGAATTGGATACTCAGTGTTGCACTGTAATATCTTCAATAAAGCATAAGAGTAGATATCAAGAATATTTAAGTCCTGATGATTATGCTGAGTTGCTGCTTAGTCACAAATTGCACACGCTGCTATTCCTGTTTTTGTCTGTTGGGTTAATGTTTTCTGCCTGCACTGGTGGGATATGGTTCCTTACATTAATCTGTGCCTTTCTGTTCAGTCCTTTTGGAGGGGTTATATGTACCTGATCCTCATAATCTGTTCTAAATATTTTACACTGGTGCCTAAAGTGCTTGGAACATTTGCAGCGTCTGGGATCTGAGTGGTTATATGATATGCCTTTATGATTAGCAAATAGAAACTATGTTCAGAGGGGGGTGAGGGACTCATCACATGATCTACTGAAGGCATGGAGTTAATTCCACCTGAATTCTCAAGCCCAGGGGTTGGATATCTAATGAAGTGAATTGTCAAAATTTCTTTAGTCTTTTGATAGTTAGCACAATAAAGGATGAGTATGTGGGTACTTCAAAAAGTATTTGACTCTCCCCACTGCCTACAAGGGGTGACAGATGACACTGCTAGCTGCAGTTAGGTGAGATGAAATTGTGCCCAGGCATCTAGTGCAGGTGTGTGGGAGCTAAGCCTTCCGCATAATCGAGAGGGTGGTTTCTTCTATGAATAACTGAGACCACTTCATCTTGGTTTCCATTATAAATTAGAGAAAAAAGCCATCTCTACCTTTATCTGTATACCTTTACCTATATAGTATGTGTACATTCCTAAACATGTGTCTCAGCTATACCCAATGACAGTGAAATTTATATAGGATGCACATTCCTGTAGCTCCTGAAGACTTGGCAACAACAAGCAAAGTTTGTTGTAATGCTGACTCCTAACCTCATGTTAATAGTAGCTTTCACATCAGCCTACAGCATATAGTGATGTATATTCTGCCTTAACCATATTTTTAATCTTCAAGGAGCTGCTTGGTGGTGATTGCACATGTTTTTACAGTAGTGACTATCAATAAAATGTCTGGCCTTTTCACAATTCTTACAGACCCTGAAATAAAATATATGCCTTGAACTCTTGCAAGTGCCTGTTTTCATGGAGTATATGGAACTAAACAATCCAGTAACAAAACTGGGGCAATATCTATGCTTTCCTATCAGCTCCTCTAAGGCTGCTGCAGGGCAAAGGGCCTTTTCTGAATTAATTATGCCCAGTGTGCTGAAAGGTTTAGGTCTAGGGCCTTAGCCAATACAGCTTGGCTAGGGTCTGACGTGGCCAGCCAAGACTTTCTCCCTGCTAACCTGACTACCAGGGCTGGCAGCTGCCAGGCCCTGTTGTCCTCAAACAGAATATTTTTGAAGGTTCCTTTTCAAACCGTCATCACTGACTGTCACAGGGCAAACTATGCTTTCTAGGTCAACAGTTTTGTGTATATCACATTCATGTGCCAGCCCACCCTTGTAAATTCTTTGCCTGACAAGACTGCTTTGAATGAAGTCACTCCATAATTTTTTTGTGAGTGTGAGCAATGCTGAGTACCCTCCTTTTGTCCCAGTTGAGTTGATTCTTCAGACTTGGACTGAAGTAACCAGCTGATCTGTACATCCAGAAGATTGGCAGGATGCTGTGTAACTCAGCTCACATAACATATGGCCTGATGGTTTGAGAAGTGTTGTGGTTTAACCCGGCCGGCAGCTAAACACCACACAGCTGTTCGCTCACCCTACACCTTCCCTCTCTGGGATGGGGGAGAGAAACGGAAAAGCAAAATGAGAGTTGAGATAAAGACAGTTTATTAAGATAGGAAACAATTACAATAATAATAAGTGTGTACGAAACAAGTGATGCACAATGCAATTGCTCACCACCCGCTGACCGATGCCCAGCCTAACCCTGAGCAGCCGGCCCCCCCTCCCCTGTATATTGTTCAGCATGATGTTAGATGGTATGGAATACCCCTTTGGCCAGTTTGGGTCAGCTGTCCTGGCTCTGTCCCTTCCCAGCTCTTGCTGCACCCCTAGCGTGCCTGCTGGCAGGACAGAGCGAGGAGCTGAAAAGTCCTTGGCTTGGTGTAAGCACTGCTCTGCAACAATTAAAACATCAGCATGTTATCAACACTCTTCTCATCCTAATCCAAAACATAGTACCCTACCAGCTACTAGGAGGAAAATTAACTCTGTCTTAACTGAAACCAGGACAAGAAGGTATAAAGTTGTTAACTCTGTCTTTGCCTTACAGAGGCACTGAATTTAGAAAATAAAATCAGTCATCAATGCAACATTGTTTCAGGAAGTCTTTCTTTAGGGAAAGAACCATGTCTCTTCTTCAGGACAGCAGAATGTTGCACATGTGAATCACCAGCTGTGTGTCTGGGATAGTAGTACCCTTTATAGTATAACATCCTTCATCACTGATTGTTGAGGAAATACCTGCACCAGTAGTCCTGAACCATGGCATGATTAGAATGCTTGCTCTGTTAGTTCTTTCTTTTTTATACAGGCTGCCAACATCAGACTCTCCTTCTCTAATCTCATTCTAAATTTTGGCCTTTGTTATTAATTAGAGGTCAACTTCATACTGCCATTGATTAAGTTATTCTCTAACACTTGTTTAAATTATCAGGCCAAAATTGAAAACCTAGTAATGAACTTGCCTTGAGTTATAGTATGAAGGTGAAAGTCAAAATCAAACCTTCACCTAGGCAGGAGTTATACATGCAATAAGGCAAAGGTGGGCCCAAACATCTGGATTTTGCCCTTGAAGTCTAAGTGGACCAAAGATCATAAAATGCAAGCTGTGGTGGTGATATGTAGCATAAAAGGTGAGATGGCTGAATTTTAGTTAAGTCTAAAAAGAGGCTAAAATCATCATCGTCTGTGAGATGAAAGTTGCTGCTGTATATAAATGGGAAAGTATATGTATTGACATGGTTCTTAATATGAGGATTCAGACTCATTTCAATATTTCTTTAACTGCACAAAAAGACGATTGTAAGGCATCTTGCTTGGGAAGCAAAAACTTGGTTGATTTCATGAAAAGGAAAGATTTTAGACATACAGCTAGATAGTAGCCTATTTTAAAATACACTGTTATCCTAAGTAATGGTGTATCTTTTTGTAATTAAAATTAGTCCATCACTCGTTAAGCCAAAAAAGCATTGGCTGTGGTGGTAAGGAATACATCTTGCCTGTTTTTATGTCTTCAAGTCTGATGCAAGCCCTAGAATCTTCTGTTGGTGAAAAGGGTAAAATGACACCCCAAGGCTGTTTGCATGGAGATTTTTTCAGAACTTGAGATGAACAGACCTGTTGTAGGAGAAGGAGCTCTCTGCTTTAGTCTGTAGGTGATCAAAACCAAACTGAACTACAGTGATGGTTTCATTTGCATAACCTTTGTAGCCATAGTTATTGTTTTGGGAATCTCAGTAACTCTCTCTGCAATGGTTGCATTGGGGAAATGAGCTGAAAGGGGAGGGGAACGGCTGATAATTAGATGGAGACTCTGTGTCCATGATAGCAAGAGCCATACTTGTTGGCTTGTATGATAACACATTTTTCTCCAGTGACTATTGCATGTAACTTAGAGAAATTTTATAGAAGAAGGGAACTTGTGAAGAGTTCTGTGAGGAAATTGCACATGGAACAGGGCTGAAGCCTCCCCAGCCTTTGACATTGCTGACAGTTGAAGTCATTGCAACTTTGCTATCTGTTGGTGAGAAGTCAAGACTAGCTAACATTTTCCCGGGGTTGGGAAATGGTTCTGAGTAAATTTCTCATCTTTGGATGTAATGTAATGTTCTTTTTTTTTTTTTTTTTTTTTTGTGTGTGTGTGTGTGTGTGTGTGTGTGTGATAGTGGCAACATTGTAAGGTTCGCTTTGCACCGTTACTATACCTCTCCTAACATTTTTATGTTTATAGGCGAAGCATGGATATGCATACATACTGTGCTTCTTAGGGTGATAACGTTTATTTTTACAGTTACTACAGAACCGCTGGCTTTCTGTTTAAACTGCTTTCTGTTTTAACATATGCACTTACAAGTATGCTCAACAGCCAACTTCTGAGAGCATTAATCCTAATGAAATCAATTTTAGGGGAAGGAATTGCACTACCAATATTCTGTAGTGATATAGTGAGTGATAGAAAGGACAAATATCAGTAGAATGGCTAAAACCTGGTCCCATTGCAGAGAATTGTGGCAAACAGCAAAAAAAGTAGAAGGAAGGAGAGGGGATGAAAGATAAAGGACTGACAAAACAATACAAAGAAAAGCAAAGGAAGTGAGATAATTTATCTCTGTTGCAAGAGCCTCATGTCAGTCATTCACAAGTAATTCTGCCTTTGCTGAAGAACAGTAAGGAATCATGACACAGCAACAGACGTGAGAGAAGAACCTTCCCAACTGAGATAAAATGTGAAGAAAAAAGAAAAAGAAGTTGCATTTCCAGTTAGTTCCTACCCTCACCTAGCTCCCACTCCAATATTGTCCTGGTTTGTGCAGAGCCCATACCTGACTACTGGGAAAGAAAGACTTCTGCTTCTATTTACAAGTCAAGAAGTGCAACAGCACTGTAGCACATTTGAGTGCACATTTTTTTGGCCTTATTGAGGGACACTTCTCCCTGGGGAGAGGAGTTCATTTATTTTCATGTTAGTTGCAGAGGGAAATTGGCCTAAGCAGAGAACAGTTAGTTGTATTAAGCTGCGTTTGTATGTGCTGTGTTTTGATGTAGTTTGCTGACAGCTAGTAACTGGACCTAATCTGTCAAACTCATTTCACCTAAGACCTGAAGTATAACTCTTAAATTCTGATCTTTAAGGTAAAAGCATCACAAAGCTACTGGGCTCTTAACCTTCTGTTTTTCAGTAAATAACATCTTTTCTTTCCTAGTTTTTACTTATTTCATCTTCAGTAACACTGGTTCTTTGAGTCACTGTTTTGGCATTTTGAGCTTATTTGGGAAAACAAAAATACCACAGTAGGACTACTGAAAATCTTTATTAGGTATAATACGTTATCATGCAGTTACTGCATTGAAATATATTGTGTAGCTGAATCTTTATTCTTATCTGCTACAGAAGTATTCCTAATTGTATATTTCTTACCAGTTTGCCACTTTAGATTATGCTTTTCAGAATAATTAGAAAATGGGAATCACAATTGTTAAAGATTCCCTGATAATTTCATAAGAACACGAGTTGTGATTTTAGGAATAGTTTGTTATCTAGCTAATAGCTATTAGCTGATAAGATTCCCAACTACAGGCTCCTCTCACTTACTTCTGTTTCCAGTGATGGACAGGTAAAAAGCAGAGAGATAAATTTGTACAAATCTCAAATTATTCCTCCAAGTTTAAGATAGCTCTCTTTCTCTTGCAATGGGTCCTGTTAGTCTAGCCTCTGTCTTTAACTTGTCTTTAACTGTTGTGTTGGTGAGTGAAAACTGCCTTCTTTGTTTGATTAGAAAGTTGGTAAAAATATTCTGAGTAGAAGCTGAGGGTGCAGCATGACACTCTCTTGATGCTGAAATGCTTTATGACCACAAGCTTGTCTTCTATATTCTTCCTGGTGGCAGTATAACGTACAGAGATCTGTGCTAAGGTAAGGATCATTCTTTATGCACTTGACCAGAAAAATCCAAAAGGACAGGGTAATTTTCATGTCTTCTTCTTTTCCGTTAAGAAGAAACAGAATACTATTTTATATCTTTGTGAATCTTAATTCTGGAATGTCATCTTGCTAGTACCAAAATTGCTTAGATTTGACAATTTTTCAGGGTATTTTACACTTGTTTCACTTATCTGAACCATAGATTTTCAGTTTGAGATCTCTAGCCTATTAATAAACATGTAGAGGAATACCTTAGATATAAAAGTAAGTAATATGTAAACTATATTGTGTAACTCTTGGCATCAGGCCTGGTAAAACTTCTCTAAGTTTCTGTTCTACTTCTATTGGACACATTATTCTTTCTGTCCCTGAAAAAAGACACACACTATAGATGTTACAATAAATTATAATTTTCTGATGGTAAATGATTAAAGAGGATTGAACTGAGCTGGCATTACTGTCCAAGTGCTGTCCCATAAGAAATCTTATCATGAAGCCCCAATAGATCATGTGTTCTAGTGAATACTGATAAAGAAACCATTGCTGGGCTGTCTTTCACAAATCAAGAGTTTTTGGAAGAAGTTAGAGGTACAGAGCAGTTCTACATGCAAAGATTGTTATTAGCATTCAATTTTAATTCTGGCTAAACCCTGAATGTGTAAAAACAAGGGAATAAAGGATGAGTTTTTGCAGCAACTTTGCCCAGGATATGGCTGAAAGAATCAACTACATTAAAGTACACTATACCTAGGTTGATGATATCAAGTACAATTGCTAGATACCATTGTGACATCTGGGGTAGCAGGTGGGTAGGAGGGAAGAGGTGTTGTTTCACTAAATAATTCTGGCTGTGTGAGTGTCTTGACCATGCTTTCAACCAGAGAAAGCATAAACATAGTGGTTGTTACTACGACAAACAATGTCAGCACTCTTCTGAGCAAAAGAAGTGCTTGTTGCAGCCTTTAGCTTACTCATGCAGGAGAGTTTCATGTGTGAAGTGACCTGTGTAATTCCTTGGAGAAATGAACAATGGCTTTTTTATGAAGTTGCATAGCTGTGGGATATTTTATTGCCAATCTTGTATGATGCAAAATTTTTTTCTGGAAAGTCAATTTTTTATTACAAAAGCATGTTGAGTTACTATATTTACAGTAATCACAATGATTGATTTAACTAATACATATAATGGAAATGCTAGAATTAAAGATGCCAGTGGAACCTTAATTTGGTTCTTTTTTGCTTATGCTCTACCATACATCTTTAATTATGTGAATATGTACTATTTTATTCTTGCAGCTGTATCTCTGCAAGCATCCAGAACTTCTGACATCTTGTTTACCTGCAGGTCCTCTACTGTTCTGAATTCTTGATATCACTGCTCAGTTTAAATTCTGGCATGCTGTCAGACTTTGCTTGTGCTCTAGGAGTTTGCATACCTAGCATTACTATATACTCTTCTTTGTGCTTCCAGCTGAAGTCGCACTTAAGTTCTGAATCTCTTTGTTTTCAGAGATGTGAAGGCCCAGACTTAGTAGTATAGAAGTTTTGTGGTCAATGCCAAATTCGTGGTTGAAGCAGGGTCATGCCCACAATTTTGTGCAGCGTTGGGTTCAAATGCATGCTCTAGAGGTAAAAGATGGAAATGTGACTTATGGTTGTGCTTCATCCACCCTCTAAACAGATGAATCAGAAGGATTTTCTTTATTTATTTTTTTATTTTTATTTTTTACAGGACATTCCTCCCAAATAGTGCTGGTCTAAGCTGTGATGTTGGTATAGTGGTTAGGGTGATTATATAAATTGTCATCTGGTGCAGCATCTGAGAGCCATGAATTCTTTGATAGACAGGATACCTGGCTAAGACATTGCTGAGATGGAAATGGCACCCTTGCTCTGTCAGCTTGTCTTCTCTCCTTGAAAGCTCTGCTTGCTAGAAGGGAAGGTAGTGGGGAGTGATTATATTAACCTTAAAAGTTCTTGTCTACATAACATGACCTGGTGGATATTTTCTGTTAATTAGGGTTGGTGCAAACCTCATAAACCTTCATACTAGTTTTTGAACTTTTGTTCTTCTGTCCTCTAAATTTCTACCTCTCTTCAGGTGTTAATATGAGAGTGCTTGAGGAGATGCAAGAACTAGGTTGATAGCAACAGCACATCTTTCTGCAGTATTCACTTATTCTCTCCAGCTAAGCACAATCCACTCTTGTAGATACGTTCTATTTGCTTGCTACTTAATCTGATCCAACATATGTCTCACATCAATATGTTGGTGGACATCCTAACTGTGTTAGATTAAAAATGAGCACCTTATCATATTTGTGTTGCTTGCAAATCACAATGTGATCACAAGGTCTTAGTTATCATATGCATAGTGCATTTTAATGAAACGAAGATTTGACGTGGATCATCTATGTAAGTTAGTTTTCAGTAAGGTTTTTTTATAAGTATGTATTTCTGAATTGTAATTTTTATCACTACAACTGTATTTTAAAGAAGAGTAATTGAATAAATAAGAACACATTGCAAAGAGCTATTAACATAATTAACTTTCAATTTCATTGAAAAACAGACTTAACAGCAAAATTTCAAGGTGCCTATACAATATCTAAAATTTTAGATTTAAAAACAAACAAACAAACAAACAAACAAACAAAAAAAAAAAAAAACACAAAGAAAACCAAACCCCACAACCCTAGGCTTCAATACTTCTAACTTTGCTAAATAGAGATGTCCTTTCTGATGCTCTCCCACATGTTTCTGTCCTTCCAGCTGCTCATAAGTTTAACAGCTTGGTAAATCAAAACAGAAGTTTTCTATTGGTCTCTCCTTAGCCTTCTGGCTTTACTGGCCATAGAAAGGAAAGCTGTAGATAGAAATAGAAATGATATTGGTTGCTGTTTATCTCTGTTTTTATTTTTAAACAGTCTAAATTGAGCTGTCCCTTGCCATTCAATTCAAACTTTCACCTATTTGTACAGAACAACTGTGTAAAAATTGACTACCACTTAAATCTAAAATTCTTTTGATTTCTACTCATAAGTTAGTGTGGCAATTCAGTGAAGTCTTGTCCTCCATTTGGCTTCACTGTTCCTGAGAGATTCATAGAGCATGTGTAAGCCTGCTGACAAGGAACACCACCATCCTCAGGCTGTGACACTGGCAGTGCTGAAGCAAAAGCACAGTATTTAGCAACTCAGAAGAGCACACAACACACGTGCAACTGCAGAATGAATACAGCCCCTAATGGCCCTCAAGGCAAGGCCATGTGTTACCACTTATATTCACTACACTAGTGAAAATCATATCTGCCACTCCACATAAAACTGCAGGCTGAAAAAAATGTTGAAAGGTCTTCAGTATGAATTGGCACTGACCATTCTGTCTAAATTAAAAAAAAAAAAAAAAAAAAAAAAAAAAAAAAAAAAGCCACACAGTATCACAATATATAAAACCAATTCCATGGAACTGAAAAAAATAAACACTCTCTTCTGGCTCATTATGTTATTGTGCCAGTTTTCCCACAGTTTTAAACCACAAGAAGCAACAAAAAATGCTATATCAAAAATGTTTAATATTCTTCCCTCAAAGAACATACAGAAGCTATCCCATAGGAATTTATTTTAGATGGGGTATTCTATAGGCTGCATAGACAGATTTTTAGGCTACCTCTAGCTAATGATGAGATTGTGTCCATTGCCCTTGTAGATAATCAGCAGCATGCTTGCTTTGCATCTTGACTCTTAACACTCCAACAGCTGAGATGTGCAGCTACTAAATAGGGATAGCAATTGGCTGTCCATGGCAGTGTATTTCGCAAAGCTCGTTCAGTTCTTGTCTTAACACCCTGTTGTTACAGCTCAAGACTAAACTACAGACTTTTTTTTTGACATCAAAGGAAATATTTTCATCAGGCTGAAGTTCTGCGGCTGTTTCTGGGCATATTATCTCTGCAGCACCACTCTCCAATGCCAGCTATGAGCCCAGAAATGGCTTTGTAGGGAATGGCTGTTCCAGAAAACTGTTGCTCTTGAAGTCACTATTCACTGTCTCTCAGTCACTAAAAGCAGAGAGGATCAGCAGTAGTTATTGCTCCTTTCACAAATAATTCAGCCAAGACTACTTGGTGGTGTCACAGGAGCTGCTCTGAAAGCTGCTGCTGTTTGGTGGTAGCGTGTTACCTACAGCCAACACTGCCTCATGGTAGTGCTCATTGTAGTGTGTGGCATTCATACTGGTCTGTTGAGTCTGAGAATCATATCATCTCCTTTGAGGAATGGCAAGGAAGATGATGAGCATCTGGAGGATTTTATCCCCAGATGTGGAAAACAATCAGGGCTCCCTAAATTCTGTTGTTATGCCCAAAATCCCAGGAATGCCTTAGGCTGGAAGCAAGGCAGAATAGAGTAGGTTACCTGGTCATATAGCTGTGTTCAACCTTCTTAACATCCTCTCATTATATGATTCTTATAAAGTAAATAAGACTGTTCATTTGGTCAGGTCAGTTAGTACAGAGCAGTTACAGCACAGCCTCATAGTAAATCTCTTTGTATAGACAAGGAGACATGGATAAATAAATCAAACTCCTGTAACTTTTTCAACCTGTGGTTTTCACAATTCATTGCAATGACATTTGAGGCATTATTCATGAGTACGAAGGATCTCATTCACTAGACAGCCTTCTGAAGTGATCATTTAAATGCTCTGGCTTGTTTCTGTATATTTTGAGCCCTGCTTTCACACTGATTTTTGCTGTTACCTTAGGTAGTAACATAGATATGTTTCCCTGTAATTTACTTAGGACCCGGAAAGCTGATTTTGGCTGTATGATAGCAAATATGATGTTTACTGACACTGAATGTCTCTATGTACTGGAAATTTGAAATTCTTGAAACACTAAAAAATAGTTTAACTCTTGTCCCTCTCAGTAACCATCAGATCAATTCTTCCCAGAGCTGCATGGCTGAGAGCAGAGCCATCTTCAAGCACAAGATGAGCAGGCAGTTCAGGGCAACTAAATCACCATGGTTTGTCTGTTGATTTTGGCATATTCTAGAGGCCTGGGAGGCCAGGTTAGTATCTCTGCTATACTAGTGAAGAGCCTCTAAGATGACAACTTTGACTGGGAAACTTAGTAATTGATAAAATAATAATAATAATAAAAATAAAACAAACAAACAAGAATAAGACCTTAGTCTTATTCTACTAGAGACCAGAGACTCTGGAGTTGTTCTAACAGCCTCTGTCCTCACACCTCTTCTCCTCAGCCTAGAACAGTTGTTCTGAGCCACTTACCTTGTTTATGCTGATGATGCATCTCTAGCAAACTCCCATAGAAAGCATGAAATATATGAGTCTCTCCACTTTCCTTTCATCTTTGTGAGTTCTACCGTGAACTTCACCCTCCACCCCGTTTGCTTTGGCTAGTTTTGCTGTTGGCTAGATGCAAGGACTGACTTTTTTGGCTCCCGCTCCTCACACTCCCCTCCATTCATAGTACATCAGGGCAGATTCTTCTGTAGTGCTTAAAGTTCATACTGTTCCTTCGATGTCTAAAGGGATGCTGAGTGTTATCATTCCCTGTGCTTGAAAACCAAATGGTACTGATGAGTGGAGGGATTTAGGGAATTATAATTGGGAACCTGGTTGCCAAGTTCAGAATAAAATTGTGGGTGGAAAATTCCACTCAGACAGATGCTGTCTGGTGCCTATGATAGTTCCCTTTCACATGGACTTTTCAACAATAATACAAGATTATAATGATTTCATTTTATTTATTTATTTATTTTTTTCCCATAGTTGATTGTTTGTTCTAAAGTGTATTGCTATATGCTAAAAATCATACTTAAAATTGTGTAGAAAGTTATCCTATCCTCTACTCAGTATGTACTGCTATGTGTTGATAAGTAAAATTTTAATGGAAGACTGATAATATAATGTTTGCAGCATAGGAAACAAAGGACAATGCCATCCTATGGTTCTGTACAATAATTAGTTCCAAAAGTAGATATCCCTTAAAATACAACTACTGTTTCTTTTAGATGAAGTGACTTAACAGGAACTGCCAGACATAACAATAATAGTATGTTTTGTACTGCCAGCTTTAATAAAGCTTAGATAATTTAAGGCAAAGTTGAGAAAGTTGTCATAGTAGTTAAGTTCCAAAATCATTTCTCACTCATTCTCATAACCAAACCTGAATACAAATATTGTTTAATTTTGTATTAAACCTTTTCAGTTTTCAGTTAATAAGGAACATATTTTCTTTAAAAGATGCAAGCAACCAGATTTCCCCCATCTTCCCATACAAAAAAATAGCATATCTGTCCTCAAACCAATAAAGAATGTGCTGTAGATAAATTCATACTGTACCAATGGAGTGTAAGGATTCCATTAATGCTTTAGTGATATCATCAAGGAAGAAAAAGGCAAAATGGATCCATGGCTTTTACTCTTCTTGGTCTGTAATGAAGCAGTGTAGTAGCAGCTGCTGTCTTTTTCTATTTTTCTTTTTTTTTTTTCACCTTTCTTTTTCTTTTTCTTTTTTTTTTTCTTTTTCTTTTTCTTTTTTTTTTTTTTTTTTTTTTTTTTCCTGTAGGCATCAGTTGATACATTATAAAAGTTTTAAAAAAAAAAGAAAAAAAAAAAAGAAAAAAATCCAGACGTTTCCTTCTTTCTTTTTTTTCTGCCTCTAATTTTTTTTTTTTTTTTTTTTAAAGAACAGTCAGCTTGCTTTTGTTACTGCTGTGATGTACTTTTCCCCACTAACTCCAAGACGGAGCCTGAAATGCAATATGGAAATTACTAATATGACAGAGAAATATGAGCTTTATACTGTAGAAAAAGTGGCTGTGGCAATATATCAGAGAAATTATTGAATGTTATCGGTCATAGCACAATTTATTATTTTACCAGTGTGCTGTGAAACGTTGTTCAGCCAACCCAGAGCTTTCCTACTATATTAGCACTGTCTGGGAGTTTAACTTGTAGCACTTTGCTAAATGTAAGCACAGTAATTATTTGTACATTAGCCTCTTGGATTCCTCCCTCCCCACCCCAGCCCATCATTTTAACATACTGTATGTGCAGATTTACTACCTTTATTTTGGAATTCATATGGGAAGGCTTTCACAAAGGAAAGATGGCTGAAAGATATAAGGGAGGGCTGAGAATTTGGAAACTGTCTGCTCTGCACTTTGTATATGCTCCCTGCCAAAATCGTATGCAACTCTCATTAATGCTAATGGGATTTAATACATGCTGGAAAGAGAAAATATCCTCATTTATTTTGCACTGAGCTGAGTGGTAGCAAAAATGCTGTATTGACAACTCTGGGGCCCTTTATTTATCCACAGAACAGGCAGTGTCAGAATGAGTTTCTTCAGGCAACTTGGTGTCTCAGTCCTCTTCTGGAGGGACCTCTGAAGGACACCACAGCCACCAGCATCTCTGCCGCTCACGTCTGCATAGATAGTACACTGTGTCAGCACAGCTGATATTCCTCACACTATACTTGTGATGTACAACTGTTTGAAGATACTAAACTTAGGCTGGGTCTGGAGGAGTGGGGTTATGGTTTAGTGGAGGACTATGGGATACCATTAGGGATATGGTTTAGTGGAGGACTTGTTAGTATTAGGTCAGAGGTTGGACTCGGTGATCTTGGAGGTCTCTTCCAACCTAGATGATTCTGTGATTCTGTGAGTGCTAGAAGGCTGAACAGTGCAAATAAAGTCTTCCAAATGTAAGAAATGGTGCATCCTCACAGTGTTGTGTGTAAGTTCTTGATTTCCTTTACATTCCTAAGAGAAAAAGTAGGCCCATACTCTTAATATGTATTAGAGTGGTGGCTAGGGCTGGTGATGCACTGTTTGAATAACACCTATGACACAAAGCACTTCTGATTGCCAGCCGTTACTTTGCTGGTTACAGCCTCCAGCTGGTTGCGACCCTAAATATTAGACGTGCCTTCTACTATATACTGAGTTAATTGTTACTGGTCTCTGCACAATTTTATGTGCCTCAAAATGGCTTTTTCACATTATATAGCTTATGTAAAGTTTATGCTGTGCACCTCTACCAGCTCTACTGTCAATGCTACGTTATAATGAATATAGTTTAACTTTCAGAGAAATTGGACACCCTCTTCTTTACAGGCTTAAATGTTAACTGTTGATGAGGTCCTCTTTAATATGAAAATATCCTGCAATCAGGATCTAGAGTTCTATGGTTTCAGGTTCTAGAGTTTTATAGGTCTTTATATTGTTAGTTGTAAAAATAATGAAAGAAATACTGAATACTTTAAATTAATTTGTACAAAAAGACATGGTGTCACATTCCCTGTAAAAAGTGTGTAATGCAGAAAAGCTCATGAACTTGTACAATTATTACGGTATAGTTCCATTTGGAAATATAGCAATTTGCTTAATTAACACGATATTTTTATGTTGCTAGCAAAATAAGCATTTCTACATTTCTTCTTCTCCCTCGTTTTTTCATTGTCCTCATCAAACCTTTGCACAGTTGCTCCTTGGAAGGTGACTATGTGAAAGTAACATCATCCAGCTCAAAATGTCTCCTTTGCGTGTTCAGAGACACATGGCTGCTATGCTGTACAAAAAGAAGTCTTCAGTACTTTTCTGCTCTTGTCAGTGCAGCGGAACTAATAAGGGAGCAGTGTGAAATGAGAGTGTGTTCTTGTGTGGCCTCAGAAAAAAAAAATGGTTTTGGCTACAGTCAAGTTCCTTTTGCACAGTCCTGGGAATCACAGGTGTTGCCCAGGTGTTGGCGTGGTTAGCCTTTGCAAATGAGGTCTGTGATGGACAAGGAGTTGTGCTTTGACTTCCAGCTCCCAGGCTGCATTTCAGGGACTCAAGAACATTTAGGCTGCACCTCACTGAGAAAAGATAAAAGTGGAGCTGCCTCTGCCCCTTTTTCAGATTCAAATTATAGTTAGTTTACCAGAGAAAGAGGCAATCATTTGCAGCCAAATTCTCACCAAGCATAGCTCTGTTTTCCTGCTGGAGTCAAGCATGGATAAATGTGCATGGATTACATGTATTTCTTTAGACATCAGATTTCTTGTGTTGGGAAGTAAAAGGGTAAATTAAACAATTAAACTTTCATTTTCCTCACTCTCTCTCACTAGTAACTACCCCTTTCTTTAAGCTCTTTGATACTCTCCATTCATAGGGCAGTGGAATGATGTTCCAATAATTTCCCTTCAGCAGCAGGAGGTGCACTGCTGTATATTATACCCTTTAGCTAAAAGAAAAATTGATTCTGTCATGTATACATTTATATCTCATCTTTTTTTTTTTTTTTTTTTTTTTTTTTAAGTATATTCTAACTCTTCTTACAAGACTAAGGTAAGAAATAATAAACTGCTGACATAAATGATATAATTCTCCCATTTGGGAAAGACAGTCCATATTGAGAAATAGGAAATTAAAAAGCAAAACTGGAAAATAGTTAGAGCACTAGGTAGGTTTTCTTTCTTACAGGCAAGCTGTTACATTTTAGATTATTATTTTTTATTTTTTTTTTAAAGGGCTAGAGAACTGAATGCGACACATATCAAGGGTTTGGAGTTGCTTACTTTTTGAATACTGAAATTAGAAAAAAAAATATTCACAAACAGCCAAATATTAGTTCATGTGATTTTGATAGGTCTATTTTCCTGAGATACCTGTATGTTCTCTCTAGGAGTAGGAGAGCCTATTAACTTCAATGAGTTAATCAGGCCATCTAGCTGGACTGTCCAGTGCAATGTTGGTCATCTCAATTGAAGTCTGTTGAAGTCACAACTTCCATTCTGAAAAAAACTGTGATAATGGTTGCTTTGCTGCACCAAATTAAAAACAAAACAAACCAAAAAACTAAACAAAATGAAAAAGCAATGCTTCATGTGTATACGACTTTTAACACTGAGCATCCTTGAAGTTCTATAGAAAAAACAAATGCAGACTATTTCACCCAAAGCTTGTCCAAAGACTTCTTTTGAAGTTCCTCCTTACATAAGTGTCTTTCAAGCCAAAGCAATCATTATTCATGCGCATTGACCAACATTCTACTAAAAATAAAAATAGTGGGGAGGGGCCAAGGGGATTAAATATATTCAGAGGCAAAGGGGATTAAATATATTCAGACTGAAATTTTCTCACTTTCTTGAATTTAATTTTTAGAAATTTATCAATCAAATTCTTTAAGGCCAAATAATATTTTATTTTGTAAATAAAATTATGTCTATTCAGATATCCAGTCAGAGTTCCCTCTGACTTAAATTTTATTTCCAAACCTTCTGCATTAAATTCCACAGTTGTTAACTTTACTGAAAACTGAGGTGTATGTTTTATTTTTGTCCATATTTGTATTGCAAAGAACATTTGAAACATATTGTAAAGAACATTTGAAATCCTTTTCTACTGTTAAAGAAACTGCTAGAGACTGAGCAACGGAGTTTGGAATCAATGAAGAAAACTTCAACAAAATAGGGAAAACATTACTGTCTAACTTCTTTTCAGGAAAAATCTTTGTGTAGAAAACCTAACAAAACGCAGAAACCTAAGAGTAGCCAATGTTGTCAAGATTCACTGATAATTTCTGAGTTGGATGTCTCATGTTCAGTTCCCTCTGGTTGCCTGGAAATTTTCTGTATTTCCTGTGACTCCTCATAGTCTGATCATTGCCTGCTCTGGGAAGTTATAGTCTGATTAGACAGACTAATTGTCTGTCTAAATTGTTGGATTGGATATTGTCCAATGTCAAACAGACACTCATCTTGCAAAATCAAGATTCACATAAGAAATAGAAAAATAAAATATATCCACCCTCCCCCCCCACACACAAGCTCTACAAATACATTTTCATCAATGTTTTTTCAATGGAAAACTTTAATCCTCAGTGGTGAGGAATAAAAGGACCAATATGTGGGGAAAGACTTAAAATATTTATCTGTGTGAATACATAGACATTTTGCTACAGTGAAACTCCCCTTTGCTGTAGTAACATGACATGGTGTTGCTGGGAGAAGAAACTTACCTGATGCAGAGGCTGCTCCTTATCCTAGAATGGGTTATATGATATTAACTTGTATCAGACCTATATATGTCCCCCTGACTGAAGACTCTGAGTCGTATCATCTGTTTTTTAATAGTAGCTCTTCATGTTATCTATGAAGCAAAGTGCACCAGAAATTTTTAAGAACATATTTGATTATTTTATTTTATCTTGGGATGTTAAAGTTTAAAAGTGTTTTAGAATTAATTCATTGTGGAACCCTGGGGTAAGAACCGTATGTCACAGGTAACCAAATTAGAAGTCCATGGGTTATGAGATCACAATCCCCTAGAGGAATATTTAGTAGTATGTTTACTTAATATCTAACAGCATGTGAAGTTTATTTATTAATATGCCTGCAGGTTTCTCTCTAATCCCACTTCTCATAGATGCTCACACACAGATAGAAAAGGCAGGAGGGGGGTGAATTGCCCTGGTACTATTTTCATCTAATAGAATAATAAATCTGTTAAAGAAAAAAATGTTAGGGTACAGCACATACCTTTCTGACCTTGACCAAATCTCAGGCCCTCTTTTACACAGAAGCCTGTTGTGTGGTGTTTAAGAGAAAGGGAGTAGAAAAGTGCATGCACAAAAACTTCCTCTTAGGTTATGAATCTTTAAGAATAATTTTTTTTTAAACATAGTCAGAAGAGCAATTGCTTTCAGCTAAGCAATGAGAGAGAAATTCACTCCTCCTTCTTCACACCATGCTGTAGTAATTGAGCTTAGTGGAAGAAAATTTGCAGGAAGAAAGTCTTTCTCTTCCCCTCCCTGGTGCTCCTGTTGACTCATATCCTGGCCAGGGAAGGGGGGTGCTGGCTTGGCTCACCCTCTACCAAGGGGCTGCTACTGTCACCACTCATGCTGGGCATTGTTCGTGGCTGTGGCAGACTTGTGACGTCTGTTCTGCACAGAGCTTGGGAGGTGCAGAAGTATTTCTGACTGAATTTACTTGGCTTTCCTGCCCAAGAGTGCTAGTGTATTCTGGAGGTAGCATTACCAATAGATAGAGCATTGCTCTGCAGTTTGCAGTATGTCAGTTGTGGGTGTCTGTGCAACACACAAATACTAATATTTTCTCTTTAATGAAGCATTTTGAGGTTTAGTGAAGACTAGTTTTATGAAAGAGCAAGATGGACTGACTATTTAATTGCTGAAGTGCTATGAAGGATCAGATCATTCTATTTGGCAGAGTAACTTCAGCTTCCTTAGAGCATCCTATTAAGCACTAGATAAAACATTAAATCAAGGACCTGTCAAAAAATTGAAGAAACATTAGCTATCCCCCCTCTCTTGTTCAATCTATGCATCAGATCGATACCCTGCATGTTAACAGATAACTGCCTGGTTTTCCTCTGACTTTGTAATAATTGAGCTCATAATAAACCTGAAAATTAAAGGCAACCAAAGTATTTTTATGTTCTTGTTTGAAATGTCAAAGCTTCAGAAAGTTTTAGAAAATACTGAGCTCTTTCTGTTCTATATGTCATGGGCTATTACCAGAGTAGGTACTGAGACAATCTGGACACCTGCAATCTCAAGACAGATTCCATCAAGCTCCTATCTGTTAGAAGCTGCAGTGCTTGCATTTGGATTCTATATCTAACAATAATGTGGTATTTTATAAACATTAGTGAGCCTGATTTTGCACTGGTCAGCAGAGGTAAAAAATAAGTACTTTTGGAAAACAAGTAAAAAAGGAATTGGAACTGTCTCAATAAATAGTGCAAATTGTAGATTTCCAAAAGATGCAGTCTTTTGCTCAGGCATAAGAAAATAAAGCTGGCAATTACAATACTGAGGAATTACACAAACTGGTTCTACAGTTAGGGCCTAATATTTACCTGACAATACCTTTGCATTATATATAGCTTTATGTCCTTTTAATATATTGAGTTTAAATTTCTTATTTCTGTTGCATCAGAAGAGAATAAGCCACTATCTTTGCATATGGAATAAAGCCAAGATTTTTCTGATTCTTTATTAATGATAATATTAAGCTTTACTGAAAATAAATATTTAAATGAATAAGTGGAATATTCACTGCAGAATTATAGCAACTTATTTGAAAGCTGGAACTTCTGATCTTCACTGTTTTCTTACAAGCTTTTGGTATGATGTTGATTAAGGAATGTGCTCCATATTCCACTACTGAGACTACTTCCCCAAATGAAAAAATAAGAATACATATATATATATATATATATTTTTTTTTATACACCTACTAAGTAATAGGGAATGTTGAGTTTTAAAACATGATTTCAAAGAATACAGTGACTTTTGTCTCTGAAACAATATTTTGATGAAAAATGTCATATGGTCAATAGTCTTATTCCTAAACACCTGTCTGAGTGTGATTTTTTGGAAAAGGAGATCCGTGTATACTGAGGTTTAATATGTTCCCCATTATCCCAGCTGTAGTACTTAGTTTCAAATAGTATTGCTTTTCATCCAGAAATACCTTGTAAGCCACAAGTATAATTTTCTGGAGTAGATATTGAGAAACAGACAGATCTTAGCCACGTTTAGATACTTAAAGAGGTTTTTCAAAGGAGATGGGCACCTCATTTTATTTTAAAGCATACAGCTGTTAAGGACATCTTCAATGTTCAAACTCAGTAAGAACTACGTGAATGTACACAAATTTGAGGTAGGATTTAGTCAAGTGTAATTGTAAAGTAAAATATGGTTGAATTACCAGCTATAATATGGATATTATAGTGAAAAAAGTGGCAGACTGCATATATAAGGGAAATTTAAGGACTTTTCCTTCATTCACTATATGGGCAAATTATCTTAGCACAAAAATTAGATGCAACTTCTCTGCATTTGTTATATTGTTATATGTAGTAGTCCTACTGACTATTTAGCTTTTATATTTTCTCAGTACTATGTTGTGTTTTTCTTTTCTTTGGTTATCTGAGTTTTAATGAGTTTGCAAGTCTATATTTCAGTGATTAATGCAATGAAAGCTGACCAAGACTCACCATGGAGCTCAAAAAAGGTACTTACAATGTGAGGGAATAGGCACGGACTTAAATACACAGATCTACTTCACAGAAAAATGAAATGCTTCTCAAGTTTTCCTCTTCCTTTACCAAAAGACAACCCAATCGGTTCTATTGTTAACTAACAGTTTCTAATCTATTTAGTGAGTATTCTGTAAAGGAAAGTGAAGTTGAGTATTTGCTTTCAAAAAGTGGATATCCTCCATAACAAAAAATGTGCTTCCTTCTAGACACTCTAACTGCAGTCTTATCGGAGGTGTCACTGTGCAGTTTTGGGTTGAGGGTATGGATTAGGGTGACATTAAATTTAGACTGCTTCTGAGCAGATGGGTCACAGACAACAAGCACAATTCAGAAGACTGACTAATCATCCTTCAATTGCTGGTGTGGATGCATATTTAATCTATTAGTCGATTTGAACTTGTTCAGAAGGTAGGACTAAAAGTTCTACTAACCTCACACTGGCAGTTGCATCATACCATTGCGTAAAGAGTCAAAAAGTAAACATGTTATTCACAGTGTTAAATTTCTAATAATCATAAAATCATAGAATATCCCATGTTAGAAGGGACCCGTAAGGATCATCAAGTCCAACTCCTGGCACCACACAGGTCTAACCAAAAGTTTAGACCATGTGACTAAGTGCACAGTCCAAACACTTCTTAAATTCAGTCAGGCTTGGTGCAGTGACTACTTCCCTGGGGAGCCTGTTCCAGTGTGCAACCACCCTCTCTGTGAAGAACCTCTTCCTGATGTCCAGCCCGAACCTCCCCTGCCTCAGCTTGACACCATTCCTGCGGGTCCTATCACTGGTGATTAAGGAGAACAGATCAGCGCCTGCCCCTCCACTCCCCCTCGTGAAGAAGCTGTAGGCCGCGATGACATCTCCCCTCAGCCTCCTCTTCTCCAGGCTGAACAGGGCCAGTGACCTCAGCCACTCCTCATATGTCTTCCCCTCCAGGCCCTTCACCATCTTCATCGCCCTCCTCTGGACACTCTCCAGTAGTTTTACATCCTTTTTGTACTGTGGTACTCAGAACTGCACACAGTACTCGAGGTGAGGCCGCACCAGCACAGAGTAGAGCAGGACAATCACTTCCCTCAACTGACTAGCGATGCTGTGCTTGATGCACCCCAGGATATGGTTGGCCCTCCTGACTGCCAGGACACACTGCTGGCTCATATTCAGCTTGCTATCAACCACTACTCCCAGATCGCTCTCTGTAGGACTGCTCTCCAGCGTCTTGTCGCCCAGTCTGTATGTACAGCCAGGTTTACCCCATCCCAGCTGCAGGACCCGGCACTTGCTCTTATTAAACTTCATGTGGTTGGAGATTGCTCTCCAATCTGTCCAGATCTCTCTGCAAGGCCTTTCCACCCTCAGCCAAGTCTACTACTCCTCCCAGTTTGGTGTCATCAGCAAATTTGCTCAACACTCCTTCTAGTCCTACATCCAAATCGTTTATAAAAACATTGAAGAGGACTGGCCCTAAAATGGAGCCTTGAGGGACCCCACTAGTGAAGCTCCGCCATCCTGATGTGGCCCCATTTACCACAACCCTTTGAGCCCTGCCCGTCAGCCAATTGCTCACCCATCGTACGATGTTTTTGTTAAGTTGTATGCTGGACATTTTGTCCAGTAGGATACTAAGGGAAAAGTCTTGCTCTGATGAAGTGCGACAATGAACAGTACCTTTCTATTATAGTACATATCCAGAAGGAGGTCTGGAATTCAGAAGTGAGAATTTTAATCCAGATGAATATGTTCTCTGAAAATACATCTGAATCACGTATGATGAACTGGTCAGCTTTTTCTTGTTAGGTAATCTGTTACTCAAAAACATAGGTGGAGAGAATCAGAAATTCAGTATTGGTATTATACTGATCTTGGCAAAAATATTTTTATTCTCTGTAATGATTCTGTGGGAAAATTTTTCTCCAATATTTTGATGACTTAATTAGTAACAAATGAATATAATTTTTTTCCCCTTAAATGAATGTACATTTTACCTTGAAGGGGCTGTTTTCAGGATGAAAACAACAACAACAAAAACACCATAACAGAGCTAATAACAGTTAGTAAATTTTCTTTGTAATGACTTGCAGCAGCTGATATGGGCTTTCTGGAGAAGATGCTATGGTGAATATCTCTTATCAGCAGTTCATAATGATATCAGGCATTACACTGCAAATAAGAAAAATACCATCCTTTCTGGAATGCACATATTGTTATGATATCATGGAATTACCATTCCATGGAAGCTTTACTAATCAGGTCTTTGTAAAAGTCTTTTTTAACTCAACAAGGTTTGAAAGCAACGGTGATATCTTTAGATATCACCAGAAGTTGGAAGAGGTTATTTTGAACTAGAAAAATGTTTTCCCAACAAATCTGCTCGATAAAATCAATCAGTTCTCCCTACAAAACTTGTCACAGGTATGACAACACTACTACTGTTTTAAACTTTGTCAGTCTAAAACCTGCCGTGCTAAATGTGTTGCCAGATCCCAAATGTTTGATATTTGTTTAAAAAAAAAGTCTGTTAGAAGTCAAGTTTGTTAGAAGTCGAGTTTTTTCCCAATGAAAGAGCTTTAACAATGATTTGTCTTATGTTTCTCATACTTTCCGTCTTGGTGTTAAAAAACAAATGAAAAAAAATAAAACAACTCAATATTCTATAATGATTATTAAATAGTGGGAAATTGCTGTAAGTTTTGAATTAGCAAAATTTCAAAAAGATATTTTACTTTATAGTAAAATCTTTGTAAGTTTATTTGCCAAGTGTAGTTAAGCTATACTTATTATAGAAATGTTAGGCAATATTTATCTGAACATTCCTCATTTGTACAAATCAGAAGTGAAATAGTAGAATTAACTCCTACTGTTCTTGGTTCTACTTGCAAGCATTTATTTTACACCTTGCTTTATTCTTAAGGTCTTAGTGACTACAGCACTCTACTGTTAAATTTTGTTATTCAAATGGAAACTGAGTCTCTGTTCTAAAGAAGGTAAGGTTTACAGATGTAATTGTACACAAAGTAGTTATTCTGTATGCTCATAGTTGTTAATAGAAGTGACATAGTAAGTGGCTATTAGTACATTGTGTGTAATTCTGGATAAGTTAGCTGATGTCAGTGATCACAACTTCAGGCATTAATTTTGTTCCATTTTGCAGTATACATTAAAAATGCTAGGAAGCTTTCTGAAAATTTTCACATCTATCTGTTTTCCAAATAATCCTGTTTGGGGACATAAAGAAGGGTGTCTAACCACAGGTGTCTAACCACAAATATGTAGTGCTGTGTTAGGTGCTACGGGCTACGAAAGATAGCTGCATATATTCGCATGTGCCCATATATTTGGTCTACAAGAAGTAGACTTATATCCTTCCAGAATGGCAGTTGGAGGATTTGTAGAATATCTTAGAATGATTAAAATGGTGCTAAACCCATTTCTCTTCAATTAAGTCCAATCTTAAGTTTCCTTTTTTTTTTTTTTTTTTCAGAGGAAGCATCTTAAAGGATTCTGAGACTCAGAGCTCTTCAGTGAAATATCTGTGTGCCTGTGTACCAAGCTTTTTGGGAAAATAAATAAATAAATAAATAAATAAATAAAGAGCATTACTAAGTTTCTAAATAAAAATATAGACAATTGACTTTTACATGCTTATTTTGAATTCTTTCAATACCTATCATATGAATTTACAATTTCAACTAAAAGAAGAATTTCCTTTGGTTAGCACCAAGGACAGCCTCCCTCATCTCAAGGAGGCTGTCTTTGCAGGGAAGTCAGCATCCGTTCTTGATTATACTTGTGGTATCTCAGCTGAAAGGGAAACTTATTCAGCCCTCATCTTTGAAATGTTGTTAAGGCAAGATAAGTAATATGGCTTGCCAAAGTCTGTATGTGTAATGGATTGTAACCAAGGTCTCCTGACACAGAATTTGTGGCTTAACCACAAGACCGTTGTCTTCTATTAAAGAATTGTTAACCTCAGAGAAGTGAAGGAGTCTAAAAGCTTTATCATCTTTCAAAACCTAGCTTAATGAGCTGTGGTGTCTGATTTTCAGTAAAGAGGAAGGCAGCATGGAGAAGCCTACAAAGCGACGGATATGAATTAAGCACTGCTTTGCTTTTGTTTCTTATTAATGGGCAGAAATGGTTAGATGAGGTGTTAATCTGTGGTAAAGTATTTCCTCAAGCTTTGTTCATGTCTCTTTCCATTCTGTATCCATCTTGCTGACCACTGGGGAATCAATGTTATTATAACATTTACCAGAATTCTAGAATATTAAAATACAATAAAAACAATCTGTTTAGATACAGGAAATGTCCTTGAGATTGGATGTTATCCAACACTAATATCAGCTCCTTCCCTATAGTCAATGGGATTACTACTTATGGTCTAGGTTTTGATGACTGTTCTCCTCGTCCCTTTTAGTTTCACCAGTTTGAGCAGAATTATTCTACCTCAGAGGCCAGAGGAGTCCATGAGAAAATATGAGTGAAGGAATTTACACAGTTTATTCACTCTTAAGGAAATGTATTTTAAGATTCTTCATCAGATATAGCGTTACTTAAAATGGGCTTGCCCTCTAGTGTCAGGAAACCTGAAAGATGATCTCATTTTTATCATTTTGTCTCTCAGGAAAGATTCTTTCCTATTTCAAGTGGTGGAGCTGCTGCTTTGCAATCTGTGACTTGCCAGGTCGAACTTCAACAGGGCTGATACTGAAGAGAGGGCGAGTCTTAGTGGCTAGCATACCTCTGCCAGTGAAATTTCAAGGACTTAACAATAAACACTAGTCTGTATTTTTTTTTTTTTTTTTTTTTTTTTTAATCATTTTAAACTGTCTTTAAGTGGGGAAAAACAACAGAACATTGAGCCTGTGTTGTGTGTTTGATTAAATGCCAGTTGGTATCAGGTTTAAATCCTCTGTGGAGGAAAGATGCCATATTAAGAGTGGCTGTAAAAGAGATGGAGGACTTGAGGGGACATCAATACTCAGTGAGCGTGCTATAAAAACATAGGACTATAATGATACTACAGTGTTTGAGTCAACAAACTGTAAAGAGACTCCCTGCCTTCAACTCCCTGTTTTCATTCTCTGGAAAGGACCCAAAGCCAAAGTTGCCAGAGTTGGTGGGAGAAGGAATGAAACCAGAATGAACAGGTCTCCTGTGCTTGCTGGAAAAAATAAAAATAAAAATAAATAAAAGAAAATAAAAGACATTTTCCAGTTGATTTTGTTGCACAGAATAATTAAGAGCCCAGACTAATTGTATCTCCCGTTCTGTAAAGCAGGTGGGAATAAGACAAAACAGAAGGAGTTAATTAATCTCTCCATGGGTTGGAAGTAGGGGGTGATGATCTGAAGACTGGGGACACAAGGGCCATGTGACCCAAACCCATGGAAGAACCCATGGAAAACATGGCTGAAGACCTAGCCTCATGAAAAAAAAAAAAAAAAAAAAAAAAAAAAAAAGGAAAAAGTTTTTGTCTCATTCTTGCCTTCTGTGAATTTCTTTGTAGACTTCGCATTTACTCACCATGGTTGCACTGGCTGGGTTGAGTTTTGGCTCTGTGAAAAGTCTTCTGAGTAGAGGAGGTGTTGCAGTGAGTAATAAAAGAAGGAAGCCAAATAAACAAGGGTCCTAGTGTGACACAATCACAATTAATGATCTGTGATCTGCTGCTTTCCATATCCTTTCAACAAAATGAATGGGAAAGGAGGTGTAGGATATCAGTTCCAGTTGAGGATGATCTGCATTTTCTGTTCTACTGTTGCTTGTCTCTATAGGGCCTCTATATTTCTAGATTAGTGGTAAGCCCTTACTCCTGCCCTTGCCCTTATGGTCCTTTCTGCTTGTCAGGTAGTGCATGTGAGGGTCTTCAGAAAGACTGTGAGCAGTGGCTAATGATAAATTCCTACCCCCTGGGTTCCCATGAAACTGCAGGGAGAATATCAAGAGCATCACACAATATGTGTGTGATTAATTTTATATTTGTCAAAATGGCTTGGAATGTCATTATAGAGGGGGAAAATGAGTGCTGCAAATCTATTTGTAAAGTTGAACAGAATCTGACAAACGTGAAATTTGGGGCAAGAAACAGGAAGATTTGAAAATATTTTAATTCTTGTGGAGCACAGTGTCATTTCAGAAAGAATGTACCTTTTCCTCTAAAAATGAAGCTTCTCATTTCAAAATAGCACTAAAAAAGTCATCTTAAATTGAACAGCAGAAATCTTTCACAAACCAAATAAAACCAAAATGTACTGAAATGTTGTAAGAAGTCACAACGAAAGATAAGTGTTGAACCAAGTGGTGCGAATGACCGGTGTTTCAAGGAAGTTGGAGAAATAAGGGAGAAGAATGAACAATACCAAAATGTGAACACAACTTTGATACAACATGTTGTTAGAACAATGCTGATCTGTGGAGCTAGCAGGGCTTGTGGTTGGTAAGGTTAGAAAATGATTGTTTTATACTGTGTAAGGTAGACAAAGAATTGACCTGAAGATCTGGATTCCAGCTCCTCCTTTTTCATCCTTCCTTCTTTTCCTCTTCCTTAGCTCACCTTCCCTCACCCCTAACTTCTGCAAATCCTCCAAAGTCTCAAAGCCTCAAGTTCAATTTTTAGTCTGTTGTAAGTAGAGTTGTTGTAAGTCAGGCCTGTTAGTTTAACATCAGTGCCAGGGAAGCTCATGGAGCAGATTATCCTGGGCATCATCATGTGGCAGTTGCAGGGCAAGCAGGCGATCAGGCCTAGTCAGCATGGGTTTATGAAGGGTAGGTCCTGCTTGAAGAACCTGATCTCCTTCTATGACAAGGTGACACGCTTAGTGGATAAGGGAAAGGCTGTGGATGTGGTCTACCTTGACTTCAGTAAGGCATTTGACACCGTTCCCCACAGCATTCTCCTCAGGGAACTGGCTGCCCATGGCTTGGACTGGTGCATGCTTTGTTGGGTTAAGAACTGGCTGGATGGCCAGGCCCAGAGAGTCTTAGTGAATGGAGTCAAATCCAGTTGGAGGCCGGTCACTAGTAGAGTCCCCCAGGGCTCGGTACTGGGACCAGTCCTCTTTAACATCTTCATCGATGATCTGGATGAAGGGATCGAGTGCACCCTCAGTAAGTTTGCAGACGACACCAAGTTAGGTGCGTGTGTCGATCTGCTCGAGGGTAGGAAGGCTTTGCAGGAGGATCTGGATAGGCTGCACCGATGGGCTGAGGCCAGCGGTATGAAGTTCAACAAGGCCAAGTGCAGGTTCTGCACCTGGGGCACAACAACCCCAAACAGAGCTACAGGCTGGGAGATGTGTGGTTAGAAAGCTGCCTGTCAGAGAAGGACCTGGGAGTTTTGGTTGACAGTCGGCTGAATATGAGCCAGCAGTGTGCTCAGGTGGCCAAGAATGCCAACAGCATCCTGGCTTGCATAAGAAACAGCGTGGCCAGCAGGTCCGGGGATGTGATTGTCCCCCTGTACTCGGCTCTGGTGAGGCCGCACCTTGAGTACTGTGTTCAGTTTTGGGCCCCTCACTACAAGAAGGACATGGAGGTGCTTGAGCAAGTCCAGAGAAGGGCGACGAAGCTGGTGAAGGGCCTGGAGAACAAGTCTTATGAGGAGCGTCTGAGGGAGCTGGGACTATTTAGCCTGGAGAAGAGTAGGCTCAGGGGCGACCTTATTGCACTCTACAGGTACCTGAAAGGAGGCTGTAGCGAGGTGGCGGTTGGTCTGTTCTCCCACGTGCCTGGTGACAGGACGAGGGGGAATGGGCTAAAGTTGTGCCAGGGGAGGTTTAGATTGGATATTAGGAAAAACTTCTTTACTGAAAGGGTTGTTAGGCACTGGAATAGGCTGCCCAGGGAAGTGGTTGAGTCCCCATCCCTGGAGGTCTTTAAAAGACGTTTAGATGTAGAGCTTAGGGATATGGTTTAGGGGATGATTTGTTAGTGTTAGGTTGGACTCAGTGATCTTGTAGGTCTCTTCCAACCTAGACTTTTCTGTGATTCTGTGAAGTTTTGAAATTCAACAATTATTTGAAATAAGGGAAAACATAAAGTACATGTATAAGCATAATTGGCCAATAATAGATTTGTATTTGATAAGAAACAAAAGTATTTCAGATCTGGATTAAAGAAAAATCAATTCTTCTCATGAAACAAATAATTAAAAATGTGAAATTCTAATAATTGTAATTACATAATTTAGTATGGATGACTTGTGATCTATCCATTTTGCTCATGGTAAAATATTTTCATACAGTTTACAACTTAAATATTTCACATAAAAATAATAAATATCTTGTGTTACATCAACACATTTGACAAAATTCTCAAAGTATCAAACTTATGAAATCTGAGCAATATGTTTCTCTCTGAATCTGTTCACCTGAATATTAAAAAGATTAGTTTGAATTTGTAGTCAAAAAGCAAACAAAAATTAATTACAAACTAACACTTTCCTGCCTTTTTGTTGTTTGTTTGTTTTGTTGTTGTTGTTGTTGTTTTATTTTCAATTAATTTGCTATGTTTGCTTTAGAAAATGGTTTAACTGTTTTGTTGTTGTTGTTGTTGTTGTTGCTGTTGTTTTTTTGACCAGCTCTTCTTATAGGCTTATCATTGACTAAATTGAGGCTTGTAAAAGGAGAAGAACAGCAGGAGGCCTGGTTCATTTGCGTCAAGCTTGTGTTACAAGTTGTCCACGATGCCTGTAGGTTTGTCTAAGATGTGAATGCTGTCCTCTGCCTGTACACAGTCAGTCTGAAATGTCTAGCCCAATAAATTAAAACAGAACAAGCTGAATCTCAAGCAAGTTTCCTCTGCCGGTATTATCCATTCTCACAACTCCTGTAATAGTAATGAGCCCTGTTACTACGCAAGTTCTGTTGTATTAAGATTAAAACTACTTATTTTCTCTATGTCTACATGAAATTAATAATCATTTTTGCTGTAAGTTGCTTGATATTTAATATAGGGACATCTTCCTTGTCAAGTCATTGTTTTAGAAATATATATTTCTAATTCCTTATCTTTTATTTATGATCTTGACTTTTTTTTTTTTTTTTTAACTATTTATGTTTGTTTATTTTTGGACATTCAAGGAATTTGCTATAGCACTGTCTTTTTAGTACTGGCTAATGTTTTATAATGTATTGATTCCCAATATTTTAAACTGACCCACTGTTGATACGAGGATCACACTGGGAAGTAAGATGTTTACATCTCACTATGAATAGCAGATAAACGAAATAATAAAGGTTGTCAAAAGTTGAGGAATAAGCTACACTGGGTTCTTGTTTGCTCTCAAGGATATATGGCTGTACAGCTCAGAACTAGCAAACGTCAGAATTCAAGGCAAGTAGTTACGGAATCTGGTTCTGTACTTTATTCTATTATTATTTTTGGGTAAAGGAAAAGTAATACCAATCTCCAGGACTATAATTTACCCATTGTGTTGCATGAAAATAATGGCCTCAGTGGCAATTGCTCCTATACTTTTCCAGGTAGTTCCTTTATAAATAATTTATGTTATAATAAGCACATAAATGAAGGAACTTAACTTTGTTTCCTTTTTGTATTTGATCTTGATGACTAATTAAAGACTTAGTATATATGAAGATAGAGATATTGACAGATTTTTACTGGTTTCATTTACAACTTATAAAACACTCATATAAAAGATTTTTTAAAATATTTTTTTAGACTCTAATTTTAAATTGCAACCATTTCATATTGAGCTTAATTCCTTCTGGTATTTACAGCAGTAACATTAATCATGATGAACTAATCTGGTGTTTAATTTTGACACAATTGGAGTATATAGTATTTTAAAATTAAAATACTTATTTTGTAGACAGTGAAAAATTATTTACAGATTATAGCACAACTCTCTCTGTGTGTAGATATAGATATATTGTATACATTAACGGTGACATGTAATTTAAATCTGCATATTTTGCATTATTCAGTAGTTGGATGCCAGCTGCTTTTCTTTTGTAGTTTGTGATTAATTTCATTGTCAGTAGATTTTATGTTTCTGAAGAGTCTTTCACAGAACCTACATAGGATTCAATGAAAAGAATATGAATACTCAGTTGTCAGTGGTGTTTTAGCTTGATCTACAGCACTAAAGTTCAATGGTCAGAGTTACAGGATAATGAGGGAGGAAGAAAAAAAAAATGAACTGTGGTATTATTTTCAAAGAATGCTTGATTGACTTTTATCACATAACTGAAAAGAATTAATTCCTCCTCATAACCCCTTTTTAATTTCCCCTACAATAGTTAGTCTACTACATTTGGAAACAAATGTAAGGTAAGGGAATGCTTTGTCTGCGTTTGCATGTGTGTTTTTTCCATGCAACAGCAGAGAGGCATCTGCAGCTCTGAGAAGGACATAGCTTCTCTGTGTGCTTTGAAAGAGTTTAAATAGTTATCAAGTATGTTTTCTATATTGCATGCTTGCTTGATCAGGACAGCTTGAACAAGAACATGTGGAAACAAACAGCAAGAACTAGTAAGCAAGGAAAAATCACAGCTCTCAAACACTACCAGCAATTATGAGTTTTAATTCTTTTTTTTTTTTTTTTTTTTTTCCCCTGTTTGTTTTTAAAAGCAATTCAATGAGCTACAAAATTTTGGAGCACTCTAGTTAGGGAAGTTGTAGGTAAAATTTATACTACATTTGTCAAAAGACGTAAATTCCCCTTTTTGCAAAGCATTAAGTCCCTCCCTTAATTAAGCCTTCTGGGGTTTAAATGTGTTGATCTCATTTTAAACTGAGCTCAGCACAATTAGGCACACTGAGAAGATAGCAGATAATCAGCACATACAAAAACATTTCAGACATAAATGTTTCATCCTGCCAGGCTCAGAATTACTATTTCAGATCTTTTTCTTTTTCTTTTTCTTTTTCTTTTTCTTTTTCTTTTTCTTT
>CM021765.1:66793576-66852860 GCA_011076525.1 Nettapus auritus
TCTTTTTCTTTTTCTTTTTCTTTTTCTTTTTCTTTTTCTTTTTCTTTTTCTTTTTCTTTTTCTTTTTCTTTTTCTTTTTCTTCTTTTTTTTTTTTTTATTTTCTTTAAATCAGAGTTGAGGGGGGAGTGCAGAGGGGAAAAGAAAGAGAGAAAAAAATTGATTATTTTCAGCTCGTCATACATCTCATTTGTAGTGGGTCAGACCTTCCCCATTCACAATTACCACTAGTTAATCTTATCAGAGGAAAATTCAATTACATTTATCAAGGTTATTCCATACACTCAAGTTATTGCCTCGGAAAAATCGGATTTCAGTCTTAAGAATGTTAGCATTGTGTATGTGTATGATTTTTTTCTATCTTTAAAAATAAATAATTTAATCCTGCTTTTACACTGACATTACTAATATATAGTTATAATAAAGTAATATTTGACAGCTTTGTAAAAGGGATCATTAATACATAGATTATGGAAGTTTAGGAGGGAGGCTCATAACTGTTAATAGACTTCAATTCTCAGCCTACACTGACATTTTAAAAAATCTAGTTTCAAATTTGATAACAGATTACCAGCTAGGCTGGGAGCCAGCCACCTGATTAAGGCAATTTAAATGCTTGCAAAGTGGTGAGATTAAAATCAAATAAGTGCCGATTTTTTCCCTGCTTCACTTATCTTTCCCTGGATTCGTTCCTTAACTACCAGGTGGCAGAGGACTCTGGGTAATTTTCCTCTGCGCCAATTACCCCAGGATGGTTTTTAGGGTGAAGCAGAATAATTACTGCACTATCAATCCAAAATGGGCTGCTTAATGTGTTTAAGAGAGATTTTGAGCCCTAGCAGGGAGGCTGCCTGAAGCGTGCTATGCTTGTGGTGCCAAAGCCCACTCGGCCTGCTCACGTAGTTAACTGTTCACAGAGAAGGCAGCACACACCCAAGGTGAAAGAAAACAAGGAAAACTCCTGGGAAGCAGTGGGAAAGTTAATGAGCTGCTTCCAAAGCATGGCAGGCTGCTGTTGCAGGTGGCTGACAAAGCTGGGCAGGTTAAGAAAATAGTATTTATCATCAAGCTGCCAGGACCATCTTAATCAAAAGTCTTTCTAAAATCCATACAGTATGAAATAAAATGGGTTTAAAACAACAGCAAATAATAACAAAGCTGGGAGGGAAGGGAATAAAAGGAAGGAAAATGTGGTCACTGAAGCAGTGTATCCTTGAAGGGTCATTTGCAAAGCTTTGTACTGAAGATGATCTGATACGAGGACACACTGATTTTTAATTTTTTCCCCCTCCCTAAGTAGGAAGAAGGGTGGGTTTGTGATTACAGGGGAGGGGGGGAGAGCAAGATCTGGCATGGGCTCTGTCACAGGGTTCCTGGATGGCTGGGGAGCACCACCAGGCTCATGAAGCTCATGCTGATGGACGGGGAGCCTGGCTGAAGCTGGCTTTTGCTTGCTGCCACGCAGCTACATCTACTGCTTGGTTTTAATTAGCATCACACTGTAAAACGAGGTGTTCTCCAGATGCTCCCCCATTTACACTCTCCAGAACAGAGCCAGTTACCTTCCCCCTCATCCTGGGACTGCTGGCAAAAAAAAAACCTGGCAATAATTCCCCCACTTTACAGCTTTCTCCCCTGTGAAACACGGGGAAAAAGTAACGCTTGGCTAAGTCACAGTATAAGAAATAACTCGCTAATTATTGGTTCATTAAAGTATTTGAAGATCATTGGATGAAAGGCAATATAGAAAAGCTCAAGTGTGAGGTGAAGAAGTGTTATGTTCTGTGATCAAACTGGTGTACAGTGGGGGAGGGAGAAAAGGAGGGAGCAAGGCTTAAGCTCAGATGAGAATCTGAAATGACATTACTAAATAGTATACTGTAGCAGCCACAAATTAAGTATTATCTTCCATCTGGTGACTATGCACTGGATTTCTTTAATTATTATTATCTGAATATAAATTGTGAGTTTTAGCTGAGAATTCTGGAAGGTTGTCCTTAGAAACAGAGAAATAATTAAAAAAAAAATCTTTATATTTGTGAAGGGGCTGCTGCTGGTGCTTGCCTTTCAGTGATTTGCTTACACAGTTTTCCATATGATCTCTACCTACTTGCTATACAGAGATTTTGTATTATTTAATGAAAAATTGATCTGTGATTTTGCTTAGCAGATGGTTTGGATAATGAAAGTTAAAATGTTCAATTTTAAAGAGAGAGCCTCTATTCTGAAATTGTTTCAAGGTGCTGAGTGACCTCAAGTGGACTTCAAATATATATAAACATCACCAAACATTTCATGGAGACATTAATATCTCCCAGGTGCACAGGGTGAGTATATGTGCATCTGCGAGTGAGACTGTGTAGTTTATGCATTGCTATTCCAGCCAAATTTCCCATGCAAAACTGATTTACCTGCACACCCATCTTCTGCCACCTGCCTTTAGTAGAGTGTGTTTTTTTTTTTATTTTTTATTTTTATTTATTTTATTTTATTTTATTTTTTTATTTTATTTTATTTTTTTTTCCCAAGAACAGAGCTGAGGAAGGAGAGGAGTGGAGGGAAAGAAGGGCAGCTCTGTGATTTAGGTGCCAATTCTTATGCTGACCATGTTTTAAATGACATGAATTTCACCTGCCAGAGAAAACCTGTTCATGTCCATCTCACCAGATGTGACAGTTTATGCAGAAGTGTGTCTTGTAAGACACATGCAATCCATTTAAAAATTATCACATGAAACTATATTTACTTCAGAGGCCTGTAATAATTACACCTTCACTTGAAAAATCCCCAGGACTTTGGCTGCTGTGCCACAGATTTATACTCAAACATTTTCATTTGATGCGCAAAGTGTGAAGTACTCTTTAGTGGCAAGACAATTATCTGATTCTACTAATAAATGAATGCACTAGTAGTCATTTTTAATTGAACAATTATAGGATATTGCACTGTCAGTTGATTATAGAAGTCATTTCATAAATGTCAAAAATCTCTTTAAACGAATTATGGAGCTCCAAAATAACTCCGGCAATCAGCCAGCAATAACACAATAATCTGTTTACCCTGTTGTCAGGCAAACTACCGCCATTTTTTTTCTCCTTTTGAGGGGGGACTGAATCTTAAGGATTATACTCCTGCTCAGTCTGTGGCAACTACGTAGGCTTTGATTAATAGAGACTGTGAGTGTAGTCAAGTGCTCTGACATGTATTAAGTAGCAAGAGAAATTAAAGTTGTTATAGAAAGATGTCAGTAGCAAACAGAAGGACAGGTCTTTTCTTTTAGCAAAGAAGGTGGAAGTCTGGAAGGTGCTTCTAATGTGCTCCTGTCTGCAGATGCTTCATTGTTTGCTTCAAATCTTATTTTGGCATTGAATGTACATACAATTTTCTATCTGTTGTTACATAATAATCTATTTCCACATTTCTTCTCATTATATGTACAAATTATAGACTTGGACATAAGAATAGGCTAGACCACACATCCATATGTGTACAGTTATGTTCATGAATGTTAATCACACTTTTTTCTGCCTAGCTGTAGAAATGAAGACAAGAATTTGGCTCATAGGTACTATGGATAAGACATGTCCTTCCCAAACGGATCTATCCACTTTTCTGCCATAGAATAAGGGAACATTTACTAGTCCTAAGAGCAATTCTGGTAGGTTTGCAGGGATGGGTTCCAACAATATCAAAAGAACTACTCTGGCCGGGGAAGGCTGAATTGAGAGCATCATAATAAAGGAGATTGGAGTGTTGCTGTGGAGGAGAGTTGGTCCACCTTTTGTTTGCTGGGAGACAGAGAAGAACATTGTGGAACTTTGATTGTGAGCAAAATAATGATTGTGACTCATAGTTTTATCTAATGATAATGGGATATGAAATAAACTGCAGGTGAAATGTAATCAAAGGTAGGATTAAAATACATTTTGAAAAGTGTTCACTTCCTGGAGTTTTTAGGTGTGTGGGTGGGGTGCGGTGTCATTTGTTTTCTTGTTGTTAGTGTTCAACTCAAGATATATTTTGGCCTGAATAAATTTAATGGGATTCCACTACTTGAATTTCTTTCTGGAAATCAGACTTTCAGTTCTAAAGCTGGTCATCTCAAAACGTGTGATGTTCTTGAAATAGTGGGTCATATTTTGGGGATTGATGGAGGTAGAATAGATGTACTGTTGGGTTACAACAGTATACTTAATCCCTTTTAATCCTTAGCAAACTAGGAAAGATACCTGCAGCTTTGGATCTACTTCTTGGCATATTTATGTTTTCAGATGCAGAAAACTGAAATACTCAGAAATCAAGCTCAGAGTAAGGATGACAAGAATAACACATTTCTAGTTGTAGATGTGGTAGAAAACATCAGTCTGGAGTCTGCATGACCTCATGATATATTAAGGGAGGCATCACCATAGGAGCAGAAGAACAAGAGCCCTCTGTATGGTCTGTGCCTCATGGAGTAATCCTCTGCCAGCCCTGCATTAGTTAGCACAGAGGGAAGTTTTGGGAACGGAGCCAGAAGCATTATGCAGATTCAGAGTCATAATGACTCTATGCAAGCTAGGTATGCCTGTGGCTGTGGCCACACTTCCAGCTCCGGAGTTAGCAGCAGTGACACGGGTATATTTTCATGTTGACCTCTTATTCACGTTACCCACATGAGGACAGTTTTTTGGGATCAGATCTGGAGAAGTTAATAGAACATCTATGGAAATATCTGTGTGTAGGGCTAGAACACTGAAGTCTTAAACTGGTAAAAGTGAATACTATTATTTGAATACAGAGTTTTCCAGTGGCTACACTGTAATGGTCTGGTATGCTGGGAGTTCAAAGTTGGCCATACCTACTGATTACTGTCTAAATAATAAACTCCACTAGTCTGTTACTATTAATAGGGCAAGGTGTGCAGATGAAAGATTGCAACCCTTTTTTTCTAAAGATTACCTGAGAAGAATGCATTTATATTATAAAGAGTTACTCTGGCACCAAAGGATAGAATGATCTTGAAGCATTTGGTTAGACAAAAAAAAAAAAAAAGTCAGAGCTTCATAAGAAAATAGCAGAGAGCCAACACTACTATTTATTACACTTTTCTATTACAAGGCTTTTGATTTACAGTTTAGGTAATACCAGAGGTTAAGGTGAGCTTGATAACACTTTTCTTGGTTAAGAATGTGGCCTTAAAAACTGAGTATCTGCTTCTTCCCTGACCTACACTTATCTCCACATATATTTTTGCCAGGTACGTGTCGAACATAGACACTTTGGCAGCTTTCTTGTGCGCACTGTTCTGAATTTAACTGAAAATACAAAGTGCAAGGCAGTCAAGATGCAGCCTCTGACATTTTTAATTGGCATTGAATTTAAGTCATCATCAATTATTTTGCTTTAAAGGCAGCTTTATTCCTCAGAAATGCTAAGCATGCTATTCAAGACCCTTGCAGGGATCCATCCCTGGAATCTGTCTTGGCTAGTAGGATTAAGTCCTTATGGATAGTAGGTGGCTGAGAACTAACCATATGTTGCTGGTAGACAGCAGCAAAGCTTTACCCTGTGATAAGCATACTAAAAGCAATCTGTTGTTGTTTTAATTTTTTATATATATATTAATTTATTATTTTTATTATTATATATAATATACCAGCACGTGGTTAATTGGCATTCATATTACTAAACTGACTTCTTTACCGAAAGGGTTGTTAGACATTGGAACGGGCTGCCCAGGGAAGTGGTGGAGTCCCCATCCCTGGAGGTCTTTAAAAGACGTTTAGATGTAGAGCTTAGGGATATGGTTTAGTGGGGACTGTTAGTGTTAGGTCAGAGGTTGGACTCGATGATCTTGAGGTCTCTTCCAACCTAGAAATTCTGTGATTCTGTGATTCTGTGACTTATGAATAATGTGATTCTCTCAGGAATCACATCAGTTGCACTGTGGGTAAGTTCAGATTTCAAAGGTGCTGCAGTGCCTCATTCTGTGTTGACGGAATTGAACAGCATTAACCTTTTCACTTACACTAACAAAGACAAGTTAAGACAAGATGTGCTATGACTACTGCACATCTGTGTATTGTTTTTGCCCAGGGCCCTTTACAATTACCCAGCACTTCAGAGCTAATATTGGTTGGATGTTTACCTTCCCTCCCCTCCTCCCTCTCCCCCTTCAATATTTCTACTAAATGACGGTCTCATTTTTTGACAAAAAATAACAGTTGCATTAAAAAAACAAGTGACCAAAAAAAAAAAAAAAAAACACTCTTAAATTAAAGGCTAAAAAAGATATTCTAGGCACTTATAAATAGATCTATCAATGAGAAAAACACATAGACTCTGCAGCACAGTTTGGCTAGCATTTTCTCAATACAAACCATTCTCCTGTCTATCTAAATTCCACACTGCATACAATATTATATTGATAACAATGAAACATGATGCTGTGCATGTATCCCAGAAAAAAAAAAAAAAAAAAAAAAAAAAAAAGGAAAAAAAAAAAATTCTCGACAAGTTATAGGCAAAGAAATATTTTCTTTTTAACATTCAGGTTCTTTACATGGGTGCAACTAACTAGTTTGAATATTATCAGTATTGCTCAGTGTTATCCTCAACTGTGGCACTGCAGAAACCAGTGCATCTACAAAATTTGTTAGACAGTCCAGTGGCTGTACTCTGTAACTGTGGTCTGACCTGAGACAACATATATTTTGGAATAATGGATATGAAGGCTGGAAAGAATACGTATATGCAAGCTGCAATGATTGCAGGGTTCATGTTTTCATGGTATTCTTTAGCACAAAATATATGTTTTGGCTGCTACATAATTCACATTAGAAGCAAAAGCTTCCAAACTGCTGACTGAAGAAGAGCCTTCTCCATCCTTCTTTGTGGTAGGGAAACAAAATGTGGAAGATGGAGCAAAGGCATAGGGAGAATTAAGTGACTCAAAGTCACAGCAGTTGCAGAGTTGCCAAGCCAGGAATAGAAAATATATCCCCTGACTTCTAACAACTGCTTGCTATACATCTCTAAAACTCATCAGACTTACAGAGGAGATATTCACATGGCTTGTTCAGACCTGACTTGTTTGGCACATGTGAGATAGGTAACTGACTTTATTTTAGCTTCCATAGGATGCTCTCTCTTACAGATTCGCCATCAACAGAGCAGCACTTATAAGCTTTATTTTACTTAACTTTAGACATCCAGAAAGTAGATATTAATCTTGGAGGTGCATAAGAAGTTTCCTGTGGTGGACAATGGGCAGAAGCACTTGTTCAGCTCATAGTACTACAAATGTATCCCACCCTTTATTATAACGTGTAGGAGACTAAGCTTAGAACAGTGAATATGATATTGATCTTTTGTGAATTATTACAATAATAGGATATTCTGTAGATAATTAACAAAGCACATAACAAAATATTTCACAGAAGGTAGCAATGCATATGCTAGGACTGACCATTCAACACCTTTCACAAATGGTAGTGAAATCGCCAAGATCTGGAAAGACCGAATGTATAGTTCACACAAAATGAATCTAGATCCCTCCAATTTTCCCTGAAAGACTAAGAATATTTTATTTCAAATGAGATGGATTAAACTGTATGAATTCCTAGTCCAAATTGTAATCAACACCTACAGATATTATAATTCTTATCTTCAAGTTGGCCTGAATTTTAGGAGGCCTACAATAATAAAGGTGATGGAAGAAGAGACTTGCAGTGGTATAATGGTAGATAAATGGAAGATAAAGCTTCAGTTGTTTAAGTGGGTATCCTTGTGGAGTAAATGTGTTCATTTGGTAGTTGGTTTTGTGGGTAAACCTTAAACATAAATGTATTCTCTTTTAGCGTGCTGTGTAGACTCAGTCTCAAAATTGTAATTAGTGGAGTTTATGTATCTGGTATTTCACCATGACATTCTATAACGGCTTTACACAGCTAAAAATGTTCACTGAGCTGAAGTTTCAGGTGGTGTCATTTTGTATCTGTACAAACTTCACATTGATTACAAATACATGGGGAAATAACTGTGTTCATGTACTCTGCATCATAGGGAATATGGTATAGCTGAGGTTACACAAAAAGCTGGGAGGGGACTCAACCAAACTGGTCACACCATACAAACTCATTCTCTTCAATGAAACTGGGGGAGCTGGCCCTGGCCACTGTTTCCTGGGGACTGTCTGGACATCATTTGGCTGGTGATGAGCAATTACACTGTGCATCACTTGTTCTGTTAATACTTTAAGTTGTTATTTTTCCCTTTTTTTTTTTTTTTTTTTTTTTTTTTTTTTCTTTTTTCTTTTTTCTTTTTAAACTGGCTGTGCAACATAAACTGACTGGGGACACAGCCAGGACAGCTCACCCAAACTGGCCAAAGGCATATTCCATACCATACGGTGTCATGCAGAACATAAAACTGGGGGAAGTTGGCTGGGGGTGGGGTGGGGGCAGGTGGTTAGCAATTTCATTATGCATCCTTTTCTTTATATATACCTATACATTATGATTATTATTAATTATTCCCCCTCCTTTTCTGTCCTATTAAGCTTTCTTTATCTCAACCTGTGAGTTTTACATTATTGATTTTCTCTCCCATTTTGGTGGTGCTTAATTGCCTGCCAGGTTAAATGAAAACAAATCCAAATTCTGGATAATCTTTAAAGACCAACACAGCTGAACACACTGAAACGTGTTGGGTACGGTCTGATCAGCAGGCAATTGTTACTGATAGCACCAGGCCTTGGGAACAGGAAGATGATTGAGTGAAAGGGAAAAGAAGTCCTTAATAGAAATAATATTCTGTGATCTCGACTTTCCATGGGCTGAGACTCTGAGCTATCTAGATCCCAGTCACGCCACTGCTGATCTCAGGACAAGTGGGACGTTGCAATAAATGGAGGCTACCTTACTTTGGAGGTTTACATTGCGCTTTCTACCAACATGGTACAACCTGCTGTTGTATGCTTTTTGTGTCTGTTAACTAGAATAAAAATGTAGTAAAGTAGTTCTGAAATTATTGTATTTTGTTTTATTTATTTTGCTTGAAGATGCTACTTTAGGAATGACATCAAACTGCATTGCTTAGGAGGTAAGGAAGAGATTATTGAGGCTACCTACAGGCATTTTAAGGTAATAGGCATTTAACTGTCATTCATCTTCCTAATCTTTTGAATTTTAGAAAGGGTCTTCCTCTGATAATTTGATATGTTTTTACCCTTTCTCATGATAAAAATCATACAGTGGAACCTTCTTTAATAAAGCATAACAATGTATAGAATTTTGTTTCCACTGACCGTTATGTTTCTGGATTGTTTTCATCAAATTCAGCTTTCAAGATTTCAGCAAGACATTGAGAAGGCAATATATTTAAATAAAGAACTTTTTAGTTCACATATGAATGTAGAATTGGATGGCATTCAGGATATATATATATATATATTTTTTTTTTGGTAGTGGATATTGAAAAAATAGCATCATTCAGAAAGTGGTGGACGAATAGTCAAGAGGAGGAGGAAGAACCTGGAGAGGATGCTGGAAAGGACAAGTAAAGATTTAGTTCTAACAGAAAATCACAGAATCACAGAATCACAGAACTGTAGGGGTTGGAAGGGACCTTGAAAGATCATCGGGTCCAACCCCCCTGCCAAAGCAGATTCCTCAGAGCAGGCTGCCCAGGTAGGCATCCAGATGGGCCTTGAATATCTCCAGGGAAGGAAACTCCACAACCTCTCTAGGCAGCCTGTTCCAGTTCTCCGTCACCCTCACCGTGAAGAAGTTCTTTCGCATGTCGGTGCGGAACTTCCTGTGCTCTATCTTGCAGCAATTGCCCCTTGTCCTATCCCCACAAACGACTGAGAAGAGGTTGGCTACATCCTTCTGTCTCCCACGCCTCGGATATTTATACACATTGATAAGATCCCCTCTCAGTCTTCTCTTCTCCAGGCTGAACAGACCCAGGTCTCTCAGCCTTTCCTCATAGGAAAGATGCTCCAGGCCCTGTATCATCTTTGAAAATGACCATGAAGATCAAGTAGTGGGAACTGAGCTTGTCAGAGCAGCAGCAAGAACCAGTGAAAGAAATGGGTTAAAGGTTCACCATTAAAATCAGATTAGTTTATCAAGAGACACAATTATTTTAAATAAAATGGACTCTAGAATGTGTCAACTCCTGTACTGAATAAAAATATGAAAGCAGAAGATAAATGAACAGGAGTTATGGAACTCAGGCATTTTAGTCCATCTTCTCCTTGTGTTTTTTACCTTCCTAAAGAGAATCAGGTATTGGCAACTCTGAGAAAAAGATTCCATCCTCCTAATTTTAACTGTGTTTTAAGGGATCATCTATCTTAAGAAACATCTCTAGATTACATTTATAATGAATATAGAGGCACCTCCAGTGAGGTTAATCTCCCCTGTTTCTAATTTCCTCACTCAGCTAATGACGTAATAGATTTGTTTTCTTTAGTTGCCTGTTTCCTCTGACATTATGATGGTAGGCATGTACCTTTAGATGTCTAACTTCTGGGTATTTAAAGCGAGGTCAGTTGAATTTTGTCTTGAAAAACTGTATTATGTATTAGTTATGCACCTAGAGTAAATCTGGAATAGTTCTCCCTGTCTAAAACAAAAATATTCAGCTCACATCTTTTGTTCCTGAATGTGTGATAACTTTGATTAAACTACTAGATTAAATTCTCCTGGTTTAGATTTTAAACTTGTTTGAAACAAGGTTAGGTGACATTTAAATTACATACCACTCTGTCTCTGGTAATGAAAATTAGTCTAATAGGCTAAGGTATCCATTATTCAGGCTAAATTAGCTTCATGGGAAAGATCCCTGTAAAGTAGCCGTCATGATGAAGAAAGTCCCAATTAAACAAAGTAAACCAAGCTCATTATTGACACATTCTGAATTTCTTTCTAGCCTTTTTCTCTTTTACATTCTTTATGCTTCTGCCTTTTGCAGAAATAGAGAGAAGGATAAATAAATGTGGAAGTGAAAGAGAAGAATTGCTCTATTCTTTGTTATTGGCATTGTTTTGACTGTATATTAAATTTTTCTTGAAATCATATCCTTCCTTCTAGATCTTCCTTTGAGATCATATAGATCATCCTCTTCCCCAGTAGCTGCTATCAGGAGGGTATGTTCTGACTACAGCAACTGCTCTTATGGACAAGTAATCAAAAAAGTATTTTATGCATTATACGTATATATATATATATATATATATATATATATTTTCCTGCCAATTCATGGAATTAAGTATCTGGAGGAAGAGAAAACAAGAGACACGTGGCCAGATAGCTCTTCACAGCTGACAGAGAAATATTGACGTCCTGTTTCTGCTACTGATGCAACAGTTCCTGAGATTATGTTGATGATCTGAGGCTTTCTGTTGATACCATTTCTTCTGATTAAATGATGGACTGGGATTTTGGAAGATTTGCATTTTAGACTTGATCAAATTTTCCGAGAATGACACCAAAAAAAGACACACTGGACTCACTTTTTAGAAGCATGTATGTAATCTATTTTCAGAAGTCATTTGAGCCTAGAGGAGCTTTTGTTGCACAGATGTAAAATATCTCTAGCTGGTAACAGTTAGCTGAATGGAAATTGTACAACTTTGCTGCTCTAGTTCAAAGTCCATCTTAGTTCTGATACATCTTCATTAGCAGTTTCAATTGTAACGGCTGAGGGTCAAGCATATGTTCTTTTTTGGCTGTAGATATTTTATGCAGCACTGGGAGGTGAGGATAACAGTAAGGAATGGCATCTTCAGATGTATTGCTCAAAGCACTTACACACTTATATCCATATTAGTCCATTAGTCCATTTAGTCATTACTTGTTTAAGATTTCTAAGGCAAAGGTGACACATCACATAAAGGTGAAGTAATCATAACTTTATGAGAAAAAAAAAAAAATACTTTGCAGAATGGTCCTCAGTGACTCAGGTGGTCTTGACACATCATGCATCTCCATTTCATATCTCTGAAATGGGAAAACAATACTTACTTCTAAGAGATGTTTCAATGAATAGTTTTTGTGAAGCACAAGCCTCCTGTGGAATGAGTGCAGAGTATTACTCTATTTATTTTTATGAACTTTCTGTTTTACTGCAGTAGGAAAACTTAAATTATCCATAGAGTTCTAGAGCACATTGGGGAAGCCAAAGATCCTGATTTTGCCCACTGTGCTTCTGGCAAAGAAAAGACCCAAGGGAGACTCCTAAATGAAAAATATAAACAAAACCCTGAAGCTATTCAGATCCTTAGAAGATTAGATTTTTGAAAATATGTTCTTTATAAGATAAGTTAAATGCATTCTTTCTCTTATATTTTCCTCTGTTTTGGTCACAGGTTGCTTCAGGCATCCAAAAGGGGGTATTCAATCCCTTGCTCTATTGATCCTGACAGGGACATGCGCTAAGGTGCCTTATCCTCCCTGAAGCTGTTGCTAACAGCAGATTTAACAGGTCCAGTAAGGAGGAGAGGTTCCAAAGGTTGTCATTCAGTCTGGGCTCCACACTTCACTCATTCAGTCTCATCTGCCTCTCTGTGCATTATTGTCAGGGTGTGCTATACTTAAATTTTCAGTCGTGCTGCAGAGTTTTTTCAGAGGTAGTAGCTGAAGAGGGCTTAGTAAGCATCTTGTAAATGGGAAAATTACCTGTGAGACCAAGTAGTGTCACTGTGTCACTCACTTGGAGGAGGGACAGAGTGGAAGTGTTTTTTGTGAATTTTTCTTCCTAGGCAGTTTGGGGTTTGGTCATGTACAATGCAAAGATAGGTGGTCTAGATGTCATTTTTAGATTGTAACTGCACAGAGACATTTTAGGCATTTTCCTTTTCCAATAGTTGATACCAACAATTTAGACATCTGCTGTGACATTTTAGTTTTTAAATAAGTGGCAAAATTAATTCCCTCACATTTGGATTTATGTTGAGCTTTGAATATTTCCTTCTGTTTTTTATTACTGAGAATGTTATACCCTGGAAAAAATTAATTACCTTAATAAAATGCTAGTGTGAATCACTGTTTTACCGGTAACTGTGACCATGAGTTGGTATGTTACTCTGGAACTTTGTGATGTGGTGCTTTTACTCAATGTCCAGAGGTATATGCTACAAAATAAACCAGGGTTTCTGTATGTTCTTATTGAAAAGATCTCAAAGCCCTTTAAAATTAATGCACAGTTTTCAGGAATGTATTCACTCTATGAACCACTGAAGTTCAATATGAATATTGTCTAGGTAATGCATAACTCTATTTGTACCATTTTCTGATTAGCTTTTCACTGATCTAGGATATAAAGACAAAATCATTGATGGAGTTGAAAATAAAGGAGTTAGAAATAAAATTAAGGGTGAAATCACATGAGGTGGTTGGGTCTATCTGAAAGTCTGCTACCACTGTCAGGCTCTTATTGCTTCTCTTTCCCCTGCTCCTCCAAAGTCTCCCCTGTCCTTAGCAGGTGATTTGTCACCTTCCTTAAGCTGTGTGTAATATCAATGGTCCTGCAGTAGATGATTTTTTCAGGTGAATGAGACAGTCTAGCTCACTGAGGGGGAGAAGAGCAGTAGATTTTGGAGGGAGCTTTTGCAGCGAGTAACTAGGAGAGGTAGAGGGATGGTAGGAAAGACACAAGTGGATGTAAAGGGTAGGATATCCCCTGCCTAGTCTCCACAAGAGAAGCCATTGGAGTATCTAAGTGTTGGCTAAGAATATGTGAAGGAAAACAGGCTTGATTTTTGTCCTAAATGCTTATATTTCAGGTATTCCCACTTCTCAAGTTGTTACAGACAGGGTGTGACAGGCAATTTTTACTCCCTTCTTTCCACGTATAAACAATGCCTCCTATTGATAGTGCTTTCCCGCTGGAAAACCTATTATTTTCAAGCTTACTAGTACTCATGTGTCACTTGACAAGTAGTTGAGCAGCTACCCAGCCACTAAAAAATATCATAATTTGAAGCAACTAAATGTAACTTGGGTAAATAGCTTAAAAGTAGCAGTTATGTCCTTACCTACAGCTATGCAAAGGACAATGGCAATTAACTCCTTTTTTTTTTTTTTTTTTTAAAGCAACCTCAATTTCTGCTGCTTGTTCTCTGGCCTCTGCTCCTTCTCTTCAGCCTCTGCCCAGTGCATATAGAGTTTGTACGGAACTTGTAATTTTTTAGTAGTAACCATGATGATTTTTCTACCCTTAACATGTTTTCATTCTTGAATGGAGACAAGCCATGCTGCACATTGAATCTTGTGCACCAAATTCCTCTGTCACCTACCAGCTGGATCACCATGGGCCACAGCTTTGGCCACAGCTGAGTGCCCTTGACACATTGTTTTGGTTGTCCAATTTTCTTTTGGCGTGTGATGTTAAAGCTTAGGTTTCATGTTCATTAACAGTCACTATGTGACCTACTGAAAGATCTTGTACTTACAGGACAGATTTGATCCATGCTGTTTATAAGGCATCAGCAGAATGAAACAGCTTATCAAGGATTTATGTTGGCTTCAAGATTTTATATAGTGTTTATGTTGTCTTTGTGTCAGAGGACAGATGATATCTAGGCCAGCATCAAGTTAGAGGGTTGAGAACAGATGATCCATAGTCTGGCATAAAGCCTATCACCACAGAATTAAACCTTTTGAACATTTTCATCACATTTAACGTGATGCTTATACAAGAAAAGTATTCTATGTCATGTGGTCTCAGAGTTTTTGACCTGGTACAGAGAAGACCTAAAACTGAATGCACCCCGTTGTCATACTGCGGTCTTAAAAGGAAAACATGTCATTTCAGCCCTCTCTCAAGTCTTGGGGAGTGATCTACTCAGTATTTCTCAGGATAAGGCCATGTGTTTCCATCTGGGAATAATACTTACCTGCTCAACAGAGATCTGTAAAAGTAAACTGATTACTCATTTAGTCAGTGTTTGTACAGCACTTTGAAGACAACAACAACAAACAACAACAACAAACACCAAAAAAACCCCTGTGTTATGATTGTGTTATTTATGGCATTTCCTAGGTATGTATATTTTTTTCTAAGATTCTTAGATATATTTTAATCTAATTGATACTATGTGCAGTAGAACATTATACTATCTCTAGTGAAACAGTCCTTTAAATGTGTAGGGAAACAAATTGATCTATCTGCTGTGTTATCCACTCTGTTTTCTTATGATATTTTTGCAAACTGCTTTCATCAAACTAGTAAGGATTTGTCAAGGTGTTTACCTGTTGGGAATCTCAACATGATTTCTTGAGGGTGCAATCTGGGTCTGAGTTATGTGTTCTTCTCTTCTGCTCTTCTAACTATTCGTACATCAAAGTCTCCACCATTGTAATTCTTTTTGGCCTACTCTTTATTCATCAGTTGCTGTACAAAAAATATGTTGTGCTCAGAGAATACTATATATCAAATACATTTATCCACCCAATAAAAAGCATGCATTCAGTGCACATAAGCAGAAATGTCTTGCTGGGGAAACTAGTTGTTGTTTGTGTCTCACCTGTAGAATGCAATATAAGTAGAAGTACATTGTTGGTGTAATGCAAAATTAAGCAACAGAAATTTGGGGTGAGCATCAGGAAGTATTTCTTAATACTGAGTTCAGGCAGTGGAACAGTCTCCCAAGGAACATGATGGAAAGCATATTGCCTGTGTCAATTAAAACTAGACTAGTTTTAGAAGTGGGGAATATACTGTGGAGAACAATCCTGTGCAAGTCTTGATGACATAATAACTCTTTTTCATCTGTAATACTTATGCCTGAGTTTCACAGTTATGTAGTGCAATATGATTTCATCCTGACTGAGAAATACTGAAATATTTTTCTTTCATGTAGGATTTTTTCTGAAAACTAGTAGGGGAAAAGAAAGCAGAACCAGGCTTACACATACAGTATAGTTAAAACACAGCTCATGCAAGATGCTACCAGATTTTTTGTATCCAATATCTCAGGGTGGTCACAAAAAGCAGCCCCTGGCATCATTCCCTTGAATGACAGTTTCCACCAGACCAGCCCTAACAGGGACCTTGGGTAGGGCAGAATAATAGTTTGGAATCAGACATCCTCTCTGTAAGCGGTGGTCCTAGGATTTGTCTTCCTATCGACCACTGTTCAGCCCTGTCTTAGCTTTCTATACCTCCACTCACTGTTAGGGAGCCACGGCTAACAAGAAGGTGCAAAACATGAAGTATGTACTGTGTAGTTTTAGGGGGAGTAAAATGTTTCTAGCATGTGTTACATTTGTCTCTTGCAAGAGCTCCAGCAAAGCTGTAACATGACATTATTTTGAAATGCAAAGAGGCATTGAGAATAATCAGTGATGCATCACAGAAAGGCCCATTTGTTTCCATTTAACAGGGAAAAGGTTAGGGTAGTACATCATCTTGCTGCTTCCAGTCTGTGCATTTAAGAAACAGTTGGTCCAGCAACTAATTGAGAAGTGAATTTGTATACAGAGAAACCGGTTTAGTACTGTCAGTAAAGAAGTTGGTAATTTTTCAAGAAACTAATGAGATGCTGCATTGCTAAAATAAACCCCTATCAAACTGAGGCACGTTTTCTGTCTGCTCCTTAAAGATTTCTTGACTGTAAAATAAGAACAACTGAGTTTTCCAGTTTTCCTTGGTTTTCTTTCCTTCTGTTGGTGCCTTTTTTTTTTAATTTTTTTATTTTTATTTTTTTTTGTGGCATCCTCAAATGAGGAAAACTTCCAGTAGCATCCGACCTTTTTTATGGTTGTAACACACCACAGAATAGCTGCTGTTCTGTAAAGACCTCCTTCTATAAGAGTCCACAGGAGTTTGACTATAAATTTAGTGGACAGCAAGCTCAGTACCTGAGGCTTATGTTTGCAGGATGGGTGGGAGTCCAGATCGGCTAGAATTAGAAGTCCAAGTTTCAGTGCCGGGAAGTTTGCATCAAAACATTGTGGCCTGGAAAATCTCTAAAAATAATTGTTCTGTAATAGTCTTCCATGCAAATCTGCTACGTCTCACTCCATTTGCTCCTCCTTATTACTTCCTTTAAAAACTGTTTCTTCAAAATTTGCCTGTCATGTTTTTTTTTTTTTTTTTTTTTTTTTTCCTTTTTGAACTATTGTTTACACTTATTTGGCTTTCTCTTTGCCTTTTCTCTTATTCCTGATCTCATATTTTCATCCATATGATTCTATTTGCATATATGCTGTAATGAAGAAGATCATATAATGGTGCCAGCCCTCCAGCAAGGATTTTAAGGGACTTTCTGATCTCTCTAATTCCATTTCTGGCCTTGGGAAAGTCACTTTTCTTGCCTTTCTCTGTTTTCCCACACAAAAAATAGAGGTAACACTGTACACTGTCGTCCAAGAGATCCTGTGTGCTAAGAAGTCAGCCATCTCCAGAAACAGGTTTACTCTATATGAGTATAAGAGTTAATTAAAACCAAAGATATATTAATATTTTGGGTTAATTTTAGTCTCTGTGTTCAGCAATGACCACATCACTGAGATGAAAAAATATAAATTAAAATGGAAAGGTTAAAAAACATTAACTTTTTATTAATTACTTTGATATTTATTTTCATTTACTTTGTAATTATTGCTTGGAAAAAAAAATAAAAATCTGTCACTGCTCTGTTCCAGCTCAAATTGCAGCTGCAGATTTAGAGACGAAATTTCAGGCTTCAGCCTCTCCCTGGGGCTGATGGACTTCTCCTTTCAAAGTAGGACACTTCTATCTGATGGCATTAACCATAAAATCCCCCATTTCAAGTCTATGATATCCTGAAGGACAACGGCTCATTTCATTTCTTATCAAGAAATCGGGCAGATCAGTCATATTTCCTGAATCAAATGACATTTTCAGAAAATTCATTTGAACCAAAAATGAGGTTTCCTCTCCACAGACTCCAATTAGTTTAAAAGTGGTTTTCTGATGAAAATTCCTGAAATAACTGAGCTGTATAAAGAAAAAATCTATATCTATTTAAGTATGTATATAGATATATGTATACATGCACAGTTGCTGCAAAAGCTAGAGTACCCTATCAAACAGTATCAATCTTTAATTTTGGTGATCAGCAGTAACAATGAAATAATTTAAGATCTGCCCATGCTTCCTTCCTTATTTTTCTTCCTCTCATCCCATCACCCTGGCTATTCCGGTGGGAGTGTGCACACTCACTTGCTCCCTAAGTACACAAAATTAGCTGCTTATCTGTTGATCTTCTTACATGATCCTTTAAAAATCCTTTCCCTGTATGTGTGTCCAAGGCCGCTTTTGCCTTCAGAGAAAGCTCAGACAAGGCAATCCTCAGCCTTCCCCTTACCCACTCACAGGGGGCCTGGGCCTAATTAAATTGTTCTCAAAGACAAGAAGGGATGAACTTCCTTCTTTCCATCTCCCTTGTCACCCATTTAACTCAGCTGAGATTCGTTTGTTCCTTTTTACTTTTGTTAAAATAGCAAGGGGGGAGCTTGGATCAAGGGGGGAAGGGGGAGTAAAGTGGGGAACAAGGAAATGTGTGGCTTGTACAGCAAAGGTGCAGAATCCCAGGAACAAACAAAGGAGCAGAGGAGTAAATGTGAGACGAACAGTAAGGAGTGAGAGCAGCATCTGTATTTCTCATGCTGCACCTCCTGTGGTTTTATTTACTTCAGTTTTTGTATTCTAAAGGAAGAAAGCTGTCACTTTAAAAAGATGTGAAGACATTAATGTACACTTCTGTATATTTATACACCCATATGCATGAATTTATGTAGAGTGATACCTTCTCCTTCACTCCCTCTTCTGCCCCAAGACTTTCCTCTCCTCACACCAATGAGGGAGGCCTGGGAAATGAGGGTGACTCCTGTGGGCCATGCGGCCTCATCCAGGAGGGGTGTAGGAGGCCTCTGTGGCTCACCTGTGGTCGATTGTACTGGGAGAGCTGGCAGTGGGGCAGCAGGGCTACATGATAGAGGTGTCCACATATGATGAAGGATGGCCTCAGTGCTGCCACAGCTTCCCTGTGCAAGCCCAGGCCTGGCAAAGGCCTACGAAGAGCTGAGCAATTAGCCTTTGAAGGTCATCCAAAGTTGTTGTTGGTGTCTTTTTTTTTTTTTTTTTTTTTTTTTTCTGTTCCCCTCTTCTCCCCCTACTTCTCAGTGTTGTATCCTCCTCCTCCATCACCCAAACCCCAAACACAATTGAGGAAGCTGTTCAATTAAATCTCTCCCAGCTCCAGCTGGCTCCTGAGTGAAAGGTCAGCAGCATCCGGGAGGGAGAAGTGTGCACAAGGAAGAGCTGGAGAGGATGCTGCTGCCACAGCCGCCTCTGTCTTTCCTTCACCTCCCTTCCTCCCCTCACCTCCCCTCTTTAATGATACCCAATGGTCAATCACTCCCCAGTAGAGAGAGAGATGCCCTGAAGCATCATTGTGGTTGGGAACAATCGATCAGGTTTTTTAAAAAAAGATGATAATGATAACCTGTGGACATAATGTCAGTGAGTTTGCGGTGTCTCTTGGAGGCCATGCGCACTCTGTCTGCCCGTGCCGAGGAGAGGCTTGGAGGGGCCCAAGAAAGCATTTTCCCCCCACTGAGCCCACTTAGCCCTGCCTTAAAGACAGCTAATTAGACCGAAGGCTGCTATGTCTGCTTACACCGGTGGGGGAGAGTTGGGAGCGAGGAGGGCCTCACACCAGTGGTGAACAGGACTAGAGCAACCTTTGTTTTAAGAGAAGCTTCAAGTTAACTGGAGGTAATCACACGGAGGCACAGCTATAAATAATACATACCTGTGCTACGCGACCTGGATGCAGGCCTCGTAAGGATACTGCAATGTTCAGTGGTGACTGAGTGCTTACCGCCATGCACGCTGGCCCAGGCCTTTATTTTAAAACAGATTAGTGCTTTGTATTGCAAGGCAGATAGTGGTAATCATCGGTCGACGTCTGAGGCGGAAATCTGAAAATCACCGGGAGGCACTTATCAACATGCCATCTGAGCACCGGTGGATGTGTACAGACCTTTTAAAATTCTATTAGTATATGTCTGAGTAGGTTGTGGTAGAAATACAAACAGTTTTCTAAAGAAAAACTGTCAGTCTCTTTTCCTAAATCTTCTACCCTGCAGCCTAAGCATGGACTTCTGTTTTCATGGATAAATGTGGTTTGTCTTTTAACTGTTGAGATTACACACTTACTGGGAGGACCGCAAACCCTGCTTGGAAGAGGAAATCTTCCTTTTATCCCAGTGTACACTTTATCAGAAAAATAATAATCAAACCTTGGGGCCCTCCATCCTTCCCTTCCATTGAGGAGATATAGGATAAATAACTCCACAGCAATAATTTCCCATCCGAACACGCAGATTTTTTGTTGTCACATTATTTTCTGCATCATTTGATGAACAAAACTACATTTTCCTCTGCACCTATTAAACTATTTGATGATGCTTTTTATTTTGCACTATAATTGGGAAAGCAATCATGTGATAAAATGTAAGTTTGTTGTGAAATAAGTGATGTTGAAAACATCCAAATTATATAGTCCGAGAAAGTTTCTCAGATGTTCTATTCATTTAGAGAAATTATGCTACTATTATTTTTATTTTTTTCACTTTTGGGAAGAAATTGAGTAGTAAAATATGCTTGTAACAGGCATAATAATGATGCACGATTCTGCCAGTACCTCTCTATTAAAAAGGTGGGTAGAGAATGTTAAAATAGCTTTGGTCTGAAATGGGACATTTATCTTGTTTCTTGCTTGAAAAGCTGGTTTTCATATATGAAATTTGTATGATTGAGGTGGTATAGAAAAGTTACCAAGACTTATGTATTAACATGCACTAGAAGGACTGAAAGCTTTATGTAGACTTAAAGAGAAACATGCAAAACAACATTTGATGCCATTTGGTATTCTGCAATAAGGAACCACAAACTACCCACATGGATTTCCATAATAAAACACTCTCCTTTTAATTAAAAACAGAGGCATAATTTCAGAGAAAGAGGTGAAAATCAGTTTGACCATTTTGAAAGCCAGCAGACAGCATGCAGAAACTTTGTCCAATATTCAGTCTCATTAGAGATGCAGGTTTCATCTAGAACAGCGGTTGCAACAATTAATTGTATTTTATTGTTCCCAAGCTAGTGAATCAACCTGAAACCCCACAACTTTATAACCATGCAAGTTTAGAATGTGCATAGGAAGTGTATATGGGACTCATTAATTCTTTAACATGTTGAAATTAAGTACTGCACTAACCATGATGAGGCATCAATAAACTGGACTTAATTTCTGGATAAAATGTTATAATCTCATTTTTCTATAGGGACAAAAGGCTTCCCTGTACCTGGGAACCAGTTAGCTGTGAATAATGATGTTGTACATAAGGTCAATGATGACACAGCTTTTAATCATCAGTGACAGGCTGTCATGTGAAACTCTGTTCCAGGGAGATTCCTTGGAGGAAGAAGCCCAGTAAAAAGAGGGGAAAATGAAGTGTTTAGGAAAGTCCTGGTAATCTACTAAATAACAAGATTTTTCTACTTATTAAGGTTTGTAGGATTGCAGGTGAAGTGACAAGCACCTCTCCCTTCTCCTGTCCCCCTCCCTCACTAACTAGACATTTGTTGTGTAGAGTTGCTAAATGATAGTGAGCCAGACACAGGTTAAAAGGGTTAAAGTGTTCTGACCTTCCAATCCAGTGCTGTGAGTTCAGGCTTAGATTTTATTCCTAAATCCAAAATTCCTGCTGCATTTTGTGTAAAAGGGGGATTGAGAGTGTGTGTGAGGGGGAGGTGGGTGGGGGTCAGGGAGGGCTGAGTTGGGGACAGAGGAGGATGGAGACGGTGACTTTAACAATCCTCCCATCCCTTTACTGGGATACTCCAGCTCATTTATGCTGCTAATGAACTTTGAAATCTGCAGATGGTAAATTCTTGAGGCTTCATCCAAAGGCCACTGAACAACTTCCATTGGTTTCTGTTTCAATGTACTCTTATTAATATTGTATTATCAAACATATGTAGAAATACAAGCACATTTTTCTTCTGTAGCCATAGTCTTCCAGACTAAACCCATTTGCTACAGCCAAACTAATAGACTAAGGTGTAAGAGGACCACCTACACAAAGAGCAACTGACTTCCCATCAAGCCTTTGAATACCAAAAGCTGCTAGTTAAACAGAATTCTTTCGTGGAATCATTGTCTCCTTTTAACAATATAGAGTTACAGGTTATTTACCCTGACAGCATTCCATTAGAAAAATCATAGGCTGCTGTAAATAGAAGTATGAAATTTCCAGGTGTATTTTTGTGTGGAAATAAACAAAAACAAGCATATGAGGCCATATGGTGAAGATTGAATACTTGAGAATTAAAGGTTTCTTCCTGTTTAAAAGACTTTTGAAAGCTTCCTAGCCAACACCACATGTAAGATATTGCACAGATCTCTTCATGAAGCTAGGCTACTAGCTGTTGTTGCAACAGTAAATAAATTCAAACAGTGATACCTCTCATTATGGTTCCTTTGTAGATTTTTTTTTTTTACTGCTTTATGTTTCTGCTGCACTGAGCTGAAAAGTGAATTTTGTAGACTAACATCTAAAGCACTTTTCTCCTTCCTGCTTTATTCATACCTCCTGTTCCATACCATGTTATCTTTAGACCCTTCAGCACTGTCCAATACACTGTTTAGTTTCTTACAGAAGTAAAGGGGTGTGAAGTATTGTGCGAGGACATTTTGATTCCATTTGGCTACAAACCATCCTAGGAAAAATGAATTAACCTTAGCACTGGTACAAAATTTTCTATGCATTGAATTTGCAAATTATCCACCCAAATATCGAATTGAGTATTCACTGTCTGAACAGATAAAAGATGTTCAGCCTTAAAATATAAGGCTTTTTGTCATTAAAAGTCATTTTAGTACTTCATTCTTACACAGAATACAAGTGATGCAGAGATGTGGCATGATTAATAAAGAAAGAGCTTTAATACAGGGGTTGAAAACATTATTTCAGTGTTTTATATTTGTTTCTTCCAGGTGACTATATGCCAAATTTAGACAGTTTGGGGGAAAAACATCTGAAAGAGAAAATCCTTTTTTTTTTTTTTTTTTTTTTTTTTTTTTTTTTTTTTTTTTTTTTTTATTGTTTACATCATTGTCAGGCTTCTAAATTATGTCCGTCACTGATCTCTCTAATCACATTTAACCTTCTAAATTTAGCAAGTAGTTATGTTTATAGTAATAAGTAAAGTACACAGTATAAGCTTTTGCGTGGTTTCAGCAGGTTTGTATATGGAGTGTGATGTTATATATTATGGACAAAAATGACAGAATCTGAGCTATTCTGATATATTTGATGATATTGCTCCAGTTGTCAGAATGCAGTAATACTATAAAAAAACAAGTCCCATTCAAATTATGCTGATTGAGCTAACTGATGTATTCACACATTTATCTATTTTCTTATTTTATTTCCTTCTGTGAACCATTTTGATCCAGACACCTAATTAGATTATTATATATATACGTGTATATATATATATATATTTGTATTAGGTCATAACTTCAAAAATTCCTTAAAAAATAAAATAATTTAAAAAAATTATAAAAGATACTAATTCAGCATGGAGCTGCTGGTGAGCATTTCTGGAAATTGGGCAGCCCAAGGACTGTGGAGTGTGGCAATTGCATACCTGGCAGTGCTGGCTTATTGCCTTGGTATGTGCCAAAGGGCCCTTAAACTGTGGTTCAGATCACTTGCAGCAATAATCCTTCAAATGCAAGTATCCAGTTCATACTTCAGTCTGTGCGAATAATATCAGATTTTCACCTTTTTTTGAGAGTTAAATGTATCATAACCATTCTTTCATTTCTCCAGTGCCTAGTTCAATGCTAAGTAAAGTATGTTTGTACATTTACAGTGCCATATATAAATTATCACTGCATTAAGCACTTATAGAAAATTTTACTCTTTAAGGTTTCCAAACCACTTTAAGAGTTTAAAAGCTGTGTAAATGAAAACAAACAAACAAACAAACAAAAAGGTGGGGTGGGGTGGGGTGGGAAGATCTGGTTGCACTGCTTATAATGAATAATAAATTTGACAAATGTATTTCTTTTTTTCCTATTTGCAAATTATCCAAGTACAGACTTAGTACAGACTTGGATTCTTTTGTTCATCAGTTGAAGTTATTTGATTAATAGTTTAGGCAAAGAATTCCAGTCTACAGATTCCTTGCAGGCTGTTTCACATGGCAATAATGTCATGAGTTATCTATTTATAATTGATCATTGTACCTGCAAGATGGTGACCTGCTCTAAATGAAATGCCTTTATTTTTCCATATTGTTTGTCTTAGTTTAGGAAGTCACTTTTGGATTAATACTCATAAAAGAGACCAAATATCTAGTTCAGAGCAGAAAAACCTTGAAAAAAATAACAATAAAAATGAAAGTATCCTAAGTGGGACAATAAAATGTAGTCCTTGTTGACACTGTACTAAGAACCTGCAGAACATTTCAAGGGACGGGAGGATGACTGACATTTTTCTTTTTTTCTATAGCAAAGATTTGAATTCAAGCCTATGTGAGTTTTAAGTTAGCAGGATGTAGGCTGGTACTAATACCTTGTCAGACTTCATTTGACAGGCTGTTGATGATTTCCTACCAGAGGGATGGGAAAGTCTTGGATTCTGTTGGTTGTCTGTGTTGGTTTTATCCTGCTGAGCAGCTAAACTCCACCACAACCACTCTCTCACTCCCACTCAAAAGAAGCGGGGGGAGGGAGGGGAAGGAAGAAAATATGTCGGAAAAGAATAAAAAAGTGTCACAGGTTGATTTAAGGATAATTTAATTAAATGGAAAAGAAAGAGGGGGGTGGGGGTGGGAAATCAAGTAAAGGCTGTACAGAAGCACAGGGAGAAGGAAAAAAATATTATCTACTTCCCATCAATGAGTGATGTTCAGCTATGTTCTTGCAAACAGGGCCTCAATACATGTAGTAGTTGCTTGGGAGGACAGACATCTTCATGACAGCCCTGCATTCTCCTTCCCCTTTCCCTCCTTTTATTGCTGAGTATGACACCATATGTCATGGGATATTCCTTTTGGCATTTTAGTTCATCTGCCCTCGTGATGTCCCCTGCCCATGCCCAGCCTACTGGCTCTGCTGGGTTTAAGGAGAGTCTTGGGCCTGTGCTAGCACTGCTCAACAATAGACAAAACACTGGTGTAATACCAGTGGTGTTCTATCTACAAGTGCAGAGTACAGGCCACTGAAGGGAAAGTTAACTCCATCCCAGACAGACCCTGTACATCGTCTCTGTAGGAGCCTTAGAAAACCATGAAAAACAAGGCAGTATAGCCAGAAGGGCATTAAATTAAGTATGGAATAATGATGAAGAGAAATTGTGGCAAATATGTACATGCATTTGTGAAACTCTGTGTGTGTGCAACTCTGTGGGTGTAAATTACAACCAGGATACCAGTTATGTGATAAAATAAGTGATTAGGCACGTATGAAGAACCCATTTTGAAAGAATCTCTAAATCCATGTTTTCATGTTCAAACACCTTGGTAATAAGTAGAAAGAGACAGTATTCATATATGAGAAGGAATGTCACAGAGCATTTCTGAAACTTGGTAAAATGCCATAATACTGGAATCTCATTGAAAAGTGTTTACTTTTTTTTTTTTTTTTTTTTTTTTTTTTAGGAGGAGGGAATGGAGATCAACTGTAGCACCAAATACAGTGCTGTATATTGAAGAGTTAAAAACAATAAAGTGACAGGAACCCAGTACTTCTGAGTGAAAATATAGCTTTAGATAGGATATCTGTGTACATTACAAATTAAAAACAGACTCATAGACAATGGGATGAGCTGCCTCTTCAGCATCTTTCCTTCAGGGGAGTGCAGGTGGGGGTAAACCCTATACTATCATAGGGGAATTTAAGCTGGGGAATATTTGCTGAGGTTTTGTTTTGCCAGCACTGAGACTCCCTAGAGCTTCTAAAATATTAGCAGATAATATCAGAGTGTAGAAACTTCTGCATCATTCACAAAGAAAAACGAAGCTGAACTTCATTTTGATGGCCAAAGAGATAGCTATGCCCACCTGTCACCAACAAACAGGAAGAAAAATTAAGAACTAATGATCATAATCTAGTTATTTACTTTATGAATTTGAGCTGTACGTAACACCAAGCAATCATGGCTATATGAGATGTTTAAGAGGGACAGTATATCAAGACTTGAATCAGTTAACATAACTGAGCAGGAATGTAAATTTTAATTAGGAAGTATTAATGAAAACTGGGAATTGTTCAAGGACATAAACTGGTTTCACTCACACACAAAATGTGTACAGTAGTCATAATGCCCTGATTAAAACATATAAAAGTAGTATAAAACAAAATAATGATATATGAAGAATTGAGTAAGAGAGTGGATAAGTTCTGTACCCAGGCTTCTGAGCACAGATAAAAACAAAAACAAACAAACAAACAAAATGACTCAGTTAAATGTTAGTGGCCAATATGGTTAAAAACAACAAGAAGGCAATTTAAAATCATTTTAGTATCAAAAAGAATCTTAGGTCAAATATAGTTCCACTGAAGATGCAGATGGTGGAAATCATAAATAATGATGCAGAAAAGGCAGAAATGTTTAATAAATATTTTTGTTCTGCACTTAGAATTAAACAGGAGGATGTATCCATCCCATATGATGTTGTGGATGGAAATGAAAGTTTGCCATCTGTAACAAAGAATGAGGTAAGGCAGCAACAGCTAAAATTGAGCATATTCATATCAACAGGCTTAGATTATTTAGACCCAAAAGTCTCAAAGGAAGTAGCTGAGATGCTAAATTTAACCAGCTGCTCAAAATCTATGAAATGGAGGTATTCATCCTGCTTTGCTGTCTTGTAAGCACCTAACTTCTCTACTTTGGGAGACTAGTAGAAATAACGTTTCCCACCATACCATGCAAAACAGATAAACAGATCTTTCTGAACAAATATAATACTTTTTTTTTTTTTTTTTTTTTTTTTTTTTTTTTTTTTTTTTTCCCTCTAATGATGCTGTAGGGTTCTAGTTAGGTTGATATGAACACAGAGTTGTTGATGGCCTTTATTTTATAGCGTGATTTCTCCAAGTTACTTTTTTTTTTTTTTTTTTTCAAAATACTTCATCTTTTTAAAAAGCTAGTAAACAGGAGCCCCAAGCAATCTATAGCAACTATATTGGATTAAGAAGTAGCATTGAATGGATTAGAAACTGCACTAGTAACAGATGTTAAAATGGATTTTTTTTTAAATGGATAACATTGCTTTTGGTGAGTACCATGGATAAAAGTATGATCCTATACTCTTCAGTGGTTTTGCTAGCCATTTACATAAGGTTTTGGTGAACACAAAACTGGATAACACAGCAATGAGAAAGATGATCTACTTTTATAAACTAACTTGAATTGCCTGATTGAAACATACTCAAAAGCCAAGCAACACATTTAGGACAGACATTCAGGGAGACTGTGAAAACAGTGCCTTGGAAAAGGATCTTGGTGGGTCCTCAGAAATGATTACCTCATCAGGAGCTCTTATAACAATTCATTCTTAGGTGGATGAAAGGAAAGCTTACAAGGAAGAACAGGAACTATGCTTCATTTCTTCACCCTACACCAGAAAGACCATATCCACCTTTTGGACTTGCCCTTTAGGAATATTATCGAAATAAATACCAGGAGAAAGCTGAAAGAAAGACCACTGCATACACATTGGCAAATGAGTCTTAGGGATGTGATGTTCCTTATGGGTCTGTATATGTATTTATGTGAACAGATATAGAAGACACCTGACAGCTGGGGCCTTCTTCCTTTGCAGATGTATTCAACAAATTCTATTTTGAAAAATATGCAGATTTCTATAATTAAACATCAGAGCATTTTTTGAAGGAAGTAATAGACTCACCTTAGCTTGACATCTTTAAAATTAAATCAAATCTCCCTGTAAAACAGTCCTTATGCTCACCAATGATCAGACTTGATTATCACAGTGAGTTTTTCCTAGTCTGGGAATTCATACATCTGTGAAGAGAAGAAAATCATTGTGAAAATGTCTGCAAAAATTAACTCTGGACCTAAAATATAAAATAATAATAATAATAAATAATCATAATAAAAGGTCAGGTTTTGGTTAGGGATACACTGAGGAATTTTCTAGATTCTCACAAAGGAGCCTGGTTTTACTGCTAAAATGCACCACTTCTATGGTGGAATTTAGCTGGTGTGGACCCTGCAGCACTTCCGAAATTGAAATGGGCTATGATAGATTCATCTTAACCCAAAGGGGAACACGAGACAACAGAATGGGTATGGCTGACATATGAGTAGGAGATGGTCTAATCTTAGTAAAATTGTCACAAGGGCTAGAAATAGTAAGCCATTGTAGAGTTTTTAGCAAGGAATCTCATCCTCAGATGTCTCAAACATGACAGCTCCTTCCCAGGACATGCTGGTAAAAACTCCTCCTAAGTATTGCCTTTTGGTTTACCTTTTATACTCAGATTATTTTATTCTCCAAGAAATGTTATTCTAAAACATTGTATAGAAATATCTACCTAGTCTAATTCAACAGCTTGAGCTGCATTGTAGTGGTGTGAAAACTGTTTATTAAATGTTCAGTATGGTTTTTTTGTTTGTTTGTTTGTTTGTTTGTTTTAGACTATACAGTATGAGAAAAGTGATTGCTTAATTGTTTAAATGGAATAAATTTTGTTGAATGGCATAAGATTATTTAGTCGGATGCAAGGTACTTCACATAGATGGTCTGTTAGCAGAAACCTCATAAAAGCTTATGTAGATTAGAGTATCTGGTGATATGAGAGAGTAATAGCACTGTCTACAAAAATTGCTGAAATTAATGTGTATGCAGACAGCGTTCGGATGTTATGAAGTGCAAATGTTCAAAGCCTGTGACAACAGAGAGATTTCAGAAGTGTCCAGCTCCTGTTTAAGTATCTTAACTAGGGCAGGTTTTAACAGTGCTTGTGAACTGAAAAACACTAAGCCCACTTGATAAAGGGCAGCAATAGGCCCAAGTTCATAAACATTCATTAGAATGAGAACAATGTAACTGATTTGGTGCCATACTAATCAAAGTTTCTGGGTGGCTTGAAATGCAGACAGAACTTGCTTCCATCTTGTAAAAGATCACAACTAATAGTAATAGAGATTAAAACATACAGAGTTACAAGTGATAAGACTTGCTCACACTTCAAGTGAGTTCAAAATATTTCTCCAAAATTATTTATTTTGTGGCCATCAGAAAACACCATTATTCTTTTGTGCTTTAGGTGCCATTGTAGTTTATGGCAGGGTGACCCAGGCTTTTTTCTCAGATACATTGGGAGTTGAATGGGGAAGGTTACATGGCAATGATATGCTTACAGGGTTCTTTTAACGAATTTGGATACAAGTTAGCTGTCAAAAGGAAGTTAGACTCTTAAATAGTGTTTTTAACTGTTTTAGGTAGAAACTTTCACCTCTGAAAATTTTGCCTCTTTACAAGAAATTTTGGATGGAGTTCCGAAGAGGACCTAATTTCTTGATGAACAGATCCATGCAGTTGTAGGTAACAAAGAGTGTGTAAGAGTCAGTGTGTGACACTGGTTACACAGCAGCAATTGATGTTCTAGAATAATATCTTGTCTGAGTCACAGCAGTGTAATCATTGCCTAGGTATGGAGATTTACAGTAACAATTTGGCTCTTCAAATGATTCTCTGTGTGGCCCTCATTAAAACACTTAATATTGCCGTTCAATTTCCTCAGCTATGAAATAGAGATGATTATATTTCTGGAGCTTTATAAACACTTTGGGATCTATAGCTGAAAAGTACATAAGAGTGCCAAGCAACAGTCACAGATTTTTTTTTTTTTTTTTTTAATATCTCCAGTTAGGACTCACGCAAAACAAAGTTCACCTAGTCTTCATTGTGCAAGTCGTCTAGCTCAAGTTGATAGAGCACAAAATTGCTCTAATGTAAACTTGCAGTAAGACTAACTTCTTTATTACCTTTTTGATTTTTTTTAGGATTTTTCTTCTTCTTTTTTTTTTTTTTTCTTTTTTTTGACTCCTTATTTTTTAAATGTTTCTATCTATCAAGTCTCTCTACTTTTCAATTGAATTAAACATGCCAGTCCTGATGCCAGACATATTTGAGACTTGTAGTGTCTGCTGATGTTTGGAAGAGGAGTAAGCCAACTGAAAATGATACCATTGACATTGGTACCTACTGCAAATTTGAGGGTTGTCTTTTCTAAAAACTCGTTCACAATTTTATGCAAAATTTGGACTTAATTTTAAAAAGTCATTGTCTATGTATATTTTGATTGCTTGTTTTCTCGTAGTAAGTAATAACAGAAACAATAACACTGATCTTGAATTTTCAGTGCACTACTTATTCCAGAGCACTGTGAGATGTAAATCAATATCCTGGGACTAGATAATCCACCAATTTAAGACAGTCATTTTGGGGATAAAACATTAAGAGCAAGTGGTGATTCTGAATGTAATCATTAAACAACAGTTTGGGACCAAATATAAAGATGTCAAGAAAATTATGGAGGCAGTGACGTATTTATTTTTTTGAGTTAGAATTTAACCAAAACATTAAAGATAATGCCTATATTCTAAAGCACTTTCATTATTCAAAGCACATGCTATACTGCACATATGATCATTATACTTTAGGAACTGTCAATAACCAAGGGTTCTCCTTTACCTCCCACCCTTTTTTGGTACTTCCCCCTCTCCCAGACATAGGCTCATGTAAGATGTGCAGTTAGTAGCTTTGAAATAAAAAACACGTAACAGGGCAAGGACATTTGCTGCACAACAGTCTGACTCCCACCCATCCTTCTGTAGTGGACACCTGCATCTTGGCCAAAGGTCTAAAATCCAGTGCTAGTGGGAAAAGAAAGATTATGAGTTTATTAAAGTCTAACTAATTTATATTCAAAGCTCTTCTGTCACCTGTTGTAAGATAGTATTTGCTAGAATGTCTGTATTACCTGAATATCAACTGTTGTCAAATAGAATATTTCTGGTTAAACTAGTGCTAGTACTATTAACTAGTACTATTAACCAGTACTATTAAACTAGTGCTAGCACTATTGATTTGCTGCAGCTTCTTGAACTCTTTAAGACAGATGTATTCAGAAAAAAAAATCTCTTCCTTCTCCAGAAAGAAAAGGTAAATTGAATATGTTGTGATTTAATGTTATTTTGATGGTTCCTATAATGTTTCTCTGACTGGGTGATTTTGCAACTCATTCAGGTTTATACACAGAGGGTTCAAAAGCAAAGTTGTACCTGTCAGATTTACATATAAACCATATTTTTCCTTTTCTTTGTAGCATAACTGTTACAGGATGACCAAGATAAAAAGGAAAAAACTATCTGGATAAACGCTGGGACAATCCCCTTTAAAAACTGGAAATAGTAAAGTGAAAGAGTATGGACACCACAGCTTGTTTTTGGACTGGAGAAGCAATTTGTTTCCAATTACCTTCTGGTAATTTGTTCTGTTTCTTAAGTTGAGCCATGAGTTTGGGCTTAACATGTAGAGATATAGACTCTTTTAGGCTGGAAAGTTTCCAGTAACAAAAGCAGAATATTGCTGACTTATCTTAATGCATTCATACTGACGACAAAAAAATGAAGTTTGTGTCAAAATTTTATCTTAGTTAAATCTAGACCTCTCTGCTGATACATATTTTGCTGCAACTCAAGCTCAGTAGAAATCAGTATTTCTTGATCTACACCTTACTGAACTCCTTTCTTGTCCTTTTACTACCAGACTAAACAGTACAAGTTCTGCACTTCCTAGAAATGAATCCATGTTTCATCTTGAATCTGAAGTACTGGAGAGCAAGTTTTCATTTAACTTGTTCAGGCCAGTCTTTAACGGGCCTGGCAGTAAATGACAGCTGGGTCCTGACTATTTAAGCCTTCAGTGCACTGCAGAAGTTATGTGAATAGCAAAAATTTTTCTTCTAATTTTACAGCACTTAAAAGCAAACAAACAGAAACAAAACAGAAAGCTAGCCTTCTGTTTGTAACTAAATCTCTTGGCTTCCAGTAGCATTTTACTTACAAGTCTACAGACAGGGGAAAATCCTAACTAATAATTGTCATCCCTCTGATTTAGTTTCCCGAGCAGCCCAACAAGCTGAACTAAACAAGGGTCCTGTGCTTCCAAGCTCTAATTAAAATCCATAGGTTCACCAAAATACCATCACTTATGTAATGCAAGTTCTGAATCATTAGGTATGATGTTCACATTATTACTCACTAAACAGGTTCTTACACCATTTAGGCCAATGCATATCAAAATTCATGAATTCTGATAGCTACAAAGATCTTTTAATGATATTTTCAGAGGATGAAATATATAGGTTTCAAAAAGGTATGCGAAAATATGAATATTAGGCATAATAGTTAGAGGTAGGAGGAGTGCACAAGCCAGACAAGTTCAGAAACCTTTACTGACTGTGTAGTGATCTGTAATGAAAATTCAAGTACTTTCTCTTTTATGATCCATTTATCTCTTCAGCATGATTTTCTATCATTCTAACTGGCATGGCTGCTGTTTTTGAGTGTTTATTGCAAATTTGTTTTGTCAAACAGGACTTTAATACCAAACAGATCAGGCTGCTTCCTCAAGATTTTTTCTGAACAAATTCTCTTTTCTAAGAAAAAAGAGATGATTTATTTCATATCTAAGGTAGTAATACTGATATGATACATGCAGTGAAAGTGGAGGGGGAATATGAAGAAGTGTTACAGGAGGTTAACTGTATGGAGTCATCACTTCTAATCTGTATCGTATTTTGCATAAATCAGGGTAGATTTCACACAGGGAGGACAAGGTAGTTAAAGGGATGTTTTTCTCCTATGAAAATTGCTAGTACATATATCTGCTAGGTACATAATGTGAGAATGGTTCTGCCACAGCGCAGAGTACCCCATAACATGGCAGCAACATGTTGGTTATTGCCTCTTGATGAAAGGACTTGGTAGTCTGGATTATTGCTTTGGGTTTGAATGTAGGATGGCAACCACTGTGCAATTTACAGCTTCCCTCTGAAACCCTGGGCTACCTTACTTTACATTTAAAGAACTACAGCCACATTAAAAACTCCTTGGTTTCAATAAGAACTAATGACAAAATCAAACAAGCAAACAACAACAAAAAAAAAAAAAACAAGAACACCTCTTACGCAAAATCAGAATTGAAAAAAAAATGTTTAACAAACCCCATCGTGAAAGTCATTCTTTCAATGGAAACTTTTAAATCTAGCTGTCTCAATTATTTGAATCAATATTTACAGAAACATCTCTGTAAATATTAGGTATATGACATATTATAAATCAACAAAAATCGCCCTGTGGCTGGCAGTACTGATTTCACACACTTTAACTTGTGCACAAAGGAAGCCCTGTGGGAAGGTAAGCAGGGGTGTAAATTCAGAGCATGCAGACACTCCACAATATCTTCCCATTGTAGTGGGTTTACATGGCAAGGTTTTGGTAGGAGGGGGCCATAGGCGTGGCTTCTGTGAGAAGGATCTAGAAGCTGCCCCATGTTTGGTAAGGGCCCCACTGCTGACCAGAGCTGAGCCAATAAGTGATGTTGTTTTGCGCCTCTGTGAGAGCATATTTAACACCGGGAAAAAAATGCTGCGCCACTCAGCAGCTGGGAGGGTGAGAGGAGTGAGAAACAGCCTTGCAGGCGCCAAGGTCAGTGAAGAAGGAGGGGGAGAGGTGCTCCAGGCGCCGGAGCAGAAGTCCCCTGTGGCCTGTGGTGAGGACCATGGTGAAGCAGGCTGTCCCCCTGCAGCCCATGGAGTACCACAGTGGAGCAGGGTTCCACGCTGCAGCCCGTGGAGGAGACCACGGTGGAGCAGGTGGACCTGCCCTGATGGAGACTGTGGCCTGTGGAAGACCCCTGCTGGAGCAGATTCCGGGCCGGACCTGCAGCCCGTGGAGAGGAGACCACGCAGGAGCAGGTGACCCGGCAGGAGCTGCTGCCCATGGGGGACCCAGGTTTGAGCAGTTTGCTCCCGAGGGATGGACCCCGTGGTACGGACCCATATATGGAGCAGTTCTTGAAGAGCTGCTGCCTGTGGACAGCCCACGCCAAATCAGTTCGGCAAGGACTGCATCCCGTGGGTGGGACCCCACAGCACAGGGAACAAGAGTGACTGAGAACGAGCGGCGGAGAAGTGCTATAGACTGACCATAACCCCCATTCCCCTGTTCCTCTGCACCACTCGGGGGGAGGTGGTGGAAGAGGGTGGATGGGGGGGGTGGGGGGAAGGTGCTTTCGGTTTCTTTCCTTTGTTTCTCACTTCTCTAGCTTGTTAGTAATAGGCAATAAATCTTACTTTCTCTTTGTGCTGAGTCTGTTTTGCCCATCACAATTATTGCACGATCTCTTTGTCCTTATCTCAACCCTTGAGCCCCTTTCATCGTATTTTCTCCTCGCTCCTCTTTGAGGAGGGGGAGTGAGAGAGTGGTTGTGGTGGAACTCGGCCGCCCACTCTAGTAAAACCATCACACCCATTCAAACAGTCTTCCTGTGGGTACCTCACTATTTTGGAAGTGGTGCATCACTGCAGAATGAGAGCTATGGCAGAATATCTAACATCTGGTAAATTCACACTCTGTAGTTCAAAAAACTTCCCTTAACCATTAATAAGTGATTCTTATTGATTTCAAAATCCCATTAAGCTTAAAGATATTCCTCACACATGGTAGTATCACTCAGGAAAACAAGAGTGAACCCTAAATTTGAGCCTTTTGGTGTTCCCTTAGGTCTATCCTCCTCCCAGCCTTGTGGATTCTGAATATTTCTATCCCCTTTTCCTGTTTCTAATGGGTTACTCTGTAGGCTACTGCCACAACTGCTACTGATAGCTCTGTGGTAGCTTGAAGTATCCAGGAGAGATCTGGGGAGAACAGCAAAGAAAGTAAGTGGACGGCTGCGGCTGAAAAGCAGCAGCTCTAAGCTTTGTGGTGGTGATATATGGCAGAGTATGGGAACATTGGTGAACCAACAGAATTTCTCTGTCTTTCAGCCTCAGATTAACTATCTAGATTGAAAGTAAATGGGAATTTGGGGGTTGGGGATGGGGGTCTAATAATGTATATGCTTTTATATAGGCCTTGATACTTCAAACTGGAATTATGAGCATCCAGTGTGTTACAGGATACCCAATAACTCTACCTGTTATTGAAGTTTAGATTAAGAAACTCCTCTCCAGAGTGATCTAGATGAGTCTGGGGAGTCAGTGCTGTGAAAAATGACTTTCTGTTTTATATTCAGCCTGAGCTTCTGGCAAGATTTCAACTTCTTAAGGATATACATTGAATGTAAATGCAGCTTCCCCCTAATTCAGGTTTACAAAAGAATGCCATAAACAGAACAGTCTTAAAACAGAACTGATGGTGACTGAGCCTTTTTGACACACTTTGGTGACGCTACTGTTGACTCTGATGAAGATATATTTGAATAAAACTGCAGGATTACTCTGGGAAAAAATCTCAAATTACTTCAAATTTTCACTTTAACAATAAAAAAAAAAAGCAATGGTAATGTGGACAAACATATTCTTTGTGAGGTATGCTTATCCTCTTAATGAGAACATAACTTTTTCCCTTCAAACTGATAATACCCTTTCTTCAATTATTTTCAAATTTCCCAACATTATATTTTAATGTGCTAGGCTATAATCCTTACACAATAGATTATTTTTCTTTCTCTCAACACATTGAAGAAAAAAGAATAGTGAGGACAAACATATATAGAGTTACCTATACCTTTTCCCAGCAAGAAGGCAAATGGAATTTTATCCCATTTCTCTGCTCAGGGAATAAGCAATACCCTTGTAAAGTGGGAATCTAATATTGCAGATGAATTAACTTTTTTTTTTTTTTTTTTTTTTTTTTTTAATATTATTCTCAAATTCTGCAGTCTATATATCAATAGCGGCATATAAGGGAGGTTTTAGCTGTCATTCAGGACTGGATCCAGCTCTGTAAGGAGCCATTGAAGTCACTTTTCACAATTTCTGTATGCACAAGCTATTCAGTGCATCGAGTCTGTCCCTTATCTTTGAAGAAGCTTATGAATGATTTTACATTTACAATTATCATTTACAATTAAGAGACTGAAGTCAGAAAATAGGGGAAAAATGTAAGAGGGTGATCACTTTTAGCACGAGTTCAAATGACCTAATTGATGCTATGTTTATTTTGTGAATCAAGTTTCTTCTAGGTTAATCCAAAAGATATAATTAAAACAGAAAACAGCTGCAATGTTTGATTAAGGTAAATCATTCTCAGCAAGGGTGTCTTATAATCAGAGTCCTTTTCTGTAATGCACTAAGGATTTTTTGTAACTCTCTAAGTTTATTATATCACCACAGTGCTCATATATAACAGAACCCTTGCTTAACTTTAAACACTTAGGCTTGAGATGTAACTGTTTATTTCTCTTGAAAACTTGCCTGTTTCTAGTGTAGGATTTAACAATCCTCATACTGCTTATATTTTGCTACTTATTCTATAGACTGAATTTTATTTTATTTATTTTTTAATCGGGTGAAATAGAGTACTATTTTACTGTTTGCAATCAGAGGTATGTTAAACTTTATGGAGGCATCAGGGATCAAAAAAAATCAAGCAAAGCCGGAAAGAAGAGAAAAGTGAATCTGTTGGGTCATATCAGTAAATAAGTTAGAGTGCTTAAACAACAACGTTCACACATTTTTAATTTAAAGCCAGCTAAATCCTTTTAAAATTCATTTGTATTTGCAATTATTTAAACTGTGAGCTGTGCACTGGAGGAAGTGAAACTATAGATTTTAAGTGTGTAGCTGGAGGTAATATATAAATTCAATTGATCAGTCTGGCAGAGAATTGATGCCACAATTTGTACCCACTGGCACTTTCTCTTTCTTACCTGACTGGCTTAGAACATTATCAGAAAGTCAATATGATACGCCAATATAGTGATATACTTGCAGTCATAAGTCCCTTGTTTAGATTAAACTCTAGGTGCTTGCGATGCGGACTGTAATGGACAGACAGCCTGACTCCATCCCACTATGAGTTGATCTAAAAGCACTCGACTGAAATCCAAGGTTTCATATGGTTATCAATGGTCCCAGCAGCCAGCCAAACCAGTAACAGAGGATGTCTGTCTCCACAAGGCAATGCAGTGGGTAGGGAATAGTGCATATGCGATGCTTCTGTCTGGCTTCTGGCTGCAGTCCCCTCTGTATCAGCTGCCTGTCTCTAACAGGCTTTGCACTCATCGTGATCAAGTTTCCTTCATAACTCTTTTTCAGTCTCATGTTTTGATTCTCTCTTTTCCTTGTAATTTATTAATGATTTCAACTCCTCTGCATTATCTTTTGAAATCCTTCCATTCTATAAAAGACATCTTTATGAAGCCTGATGAGGAATGACTTCCAAAGTCTGTATTTTGAGAAAGTGTATTTCTGCATGTACAGTAAATATAGTGTTATATATGTGGCTGCATTGAGAACTGGATCAGGCCTCTAGCTACTAATTTCATACAAAACACTTGAGTAAAATCCTATTATGTTTCATGTGACAGACAAAACTAGAAGGTCATCCACAAATCTGCCCTGCATATATTTCCTCCCAGTGATTTCAGCTGTATGTACAGAAACATCTGACACAACATCACACGTTATTTTTTTTTTTCAGCAGCATGACCCTAACCTCTCAATCTACATAACATGTGATGTTTAGAACCAGAGAAATAGTGAAGAGAGCTGTTGGGTCAATAGTTGTTTAACCCTCTCTGAAAGAATGCCGAATTATTCTACACGGTACACCATAAGTACTTTGTTTAGTGCTTCTAAAAAATGAAATGAAATGAAATCTTCCATCACTTTTCCTCTCCTGAAACTCTATGATATTTCATTGTTTGAAATTGTCTCTGGTACTTGGAGTAAACCCTTCTATGTTCTGATTTACAACTAATATATCCCTGATCATTTGCTATCTACAAAACAGCTTACATCTTTTCTTTTTGAATACTTCTCTGTATTCCCTAGGGTGTTTTGATTGTTTGTTTTCTTACTTTTTTTTTTTTTTGGTGGTAGAATAATGGACTGTTTTGAGGTGCATGGGAATAGTTTGTTCTCTTGATGCAAGACTGGTGACAAGGGCAAGTAAACTACTTTCAAGTTACAGTTATTGCAGGGGATTGAAATATTTTATATCCTGTATCACCAATGAAAGCAAGTTGTGTGTGTTTGTGGGTAAATAATTATAAACCCCACAGTACCCCTTGCAGTATTCAGTATTTTTTTAATTCTTTTCACTATTTTGCTTCCATGTTACATTTGAAAATCAAAAGTCTAATGATTATTTGTTAACCCATTAAAGTCAATTACAAGCAAGTCCACATGGGTATAGGTGTCTTGCAAATACTTATACATGCACTTGTCTTTATTTTCATGAGTAGCTATGCTTTTTCATGAATAAAATATAGTTGACATGTAAGGTTCAAAAGTATGGGGTTTTAGACACAGCTACAGAGCTAGGCAGTCAGATGCTTGTGCAGAACAGATGTACATAAATTTCTTGAGCCCTGCATATGTTCATGTTAATGACTTAAGTAGAGTGTGAGACCTCTAACCTTTAGTAATAAGACAAGCTGTAGTGGTTCTGATGCTTTCTCATACTGATCTAGTCAATCATCAGTGACAAAATCCTCTAACTGTAGATTTGATTCTACTCATGACAACAAACCCTTTTTGTTAGACAGATCAGGTAAGAACCAGACTCTTAATCCATTTGGCTTTTCTATTTTTGTTCATTGATTGCTTATCAGGAAAAAAATAAATGTGAAGGTAAAGGACTAGTGTACATCAGGGCAAAAAGCAACAGCCATTAAGCCCGTAACATACAGTATATGCCCTTTTAGCAATAAGGACACTGCTTGAAATTGTCAGTGTGACAGATTTAATAGCTTAAGCAAATTTCACAGTTTACCCAGGTCATTTTGAAGTAAGAAACATTAATGTATTTGGAGCAAAAATTAAAGATTATAAACTTCATGCACATCTGCAGAGAGTTAGCCATATGTTTCATATGTTTGTTTAAAGTATTACAAGGTGCTTGTTGGAATAGAATATGTTTCCTGTGTGTGTGTGTGTAATATAAATAACCTAAAGGCATTTAAATATATTTTGACATTTAAACGTATGTTTAAATCAGTTTTAACATACTGATTCAGCCCTGTTCTTCTTGGATGTGGTGACATATCCAAGACTAGAGACTGCAGAACTTTCCTTATATAACTGCTTATACAATGTACAGTGCTTTATGGAGGCATGGAGGAAAATAGGGGAGAAAGGAAAGAAGGAACAGAAAAAAAGACATAGGTATGTGTACTTGCACCATACTATAAAGAGGTGGACATCTACTCTCATGAAACAGGGCTGCTCTGCTGCTTTCATTTCTCCACAGAACTTGAAGGACAGCCACCATTTTGTAGCAATATATCATGCTTCTTTCAGAAGCAGGTTTATAGAGTCAAGCATAATTTACACAGAGCATATTGCTGGATTAAGGTTTGCTTTGGACAGGATTTTTTTTTTCTCACAAATTTTTGTTGCAGTGGTCTTGAAGATTTTCTCTAGTTGGTTTGGCTGAAATGTGAACACACATAAAGGAATACAATTGTGTTTTGCAAACTTGTACAGTGAATATTAGTGCTTGTTGCTGCTAGAAAGAGCATGCCAATATCCTGAGTTCACTACCGCTGTCATTGTCATTGCTACAACTGCCAGTAGAAAGTTGTAGAAATGAAAAGGTAGCATAAACAAAGATTTAGCTCTGTTCTACTGTATGCTGAGTCTCAGAACCTAACCCTGGAAAATAATTCAGTCTGTGTTTAAATTGGCAGGACTGTTCACCTACTTTAACTTTTGAGGGACTGTACAAGCACTAAGTTATGCACACACTTAATTGCACTGCTGGACTGGTCCAGAACACTTAGAATTCTGTAGGATGGAGCCCTGAGTGTCCAATTACCATAAAAATATATACAATGGGGAATAATTATACTCTGTTGGGGGGATGGTAGAGTAACCCTAATAAATCTTTTTGATCTTTAATTTCTCTACTAATGTATAAATCAACTACATATATTTCTAATGTCTGGGTTGGTAACATTACTGTTTCTGGGACTAAAATTAAGATGGTGTGTCTGAGTATTATTTAAAGGAGTTGACTGCATCACTGAGGGTGGGGTTTTGTGGGTAAATGAAGATGGTAACACATAAATGAAGATGGAAACGGCACAGTCTTTACTGTGAAACAGGACTTGTATCACAGCATGCACTTCCCATGAAGGGATAGTATTTCTCTAGCCCCCTTGTAAATCTATCTAAGGGAGTATGTTGATGAAACTAGAAGTATTTATTTTATTTTATTTTATTTATTTATTTTTTAATTTTTATTTATTTATTTATTTGTGGAGAAGAATGACTCTGAATGTTTACATGTTAGATATGGTCACAGATTACTCTGGATGTTAATCTTGACTTCATCGATAATAGTTCTTGATGCTTTTAGACCTGGATTTCCAATTAGCAAAAATTGGTTCAGCACTATGCTGTTTATGTGGGTTAGATTTAAGCAATGAATGTAGGCGACCTTCATTCTCTGATAACATTTTTTTTTGTGTATGGAAATACATGGTAATATATTTATATGCACACACACTCACAGGCATGTAAGTAAAATATAGAAAAGATGCATTAATTTTACATTGATTCAAAATATTTACAGTTTCAGTTAAGTTGATCATGCTAAAGCGACAGAAAATAGTAAGCATTAACGTTACACTGTAAGTAATGACATGTGCTATAGATCCTCACAGAAAAAAAAAAAAAAAAAAAAAAAAAAAAAGAAATTGCCTCTGGCATCCACACAGGTTTTAAATTCATAATCTCAAAAGAGAGGATGCTTAGATTTTCAAGCTTGTTTTTGGAAACTCTTATCTTAGATGACAGTTGTAAATTTAGGGGAAGTTGATAATTTAGAATCTGTTTTTGTTTTTCTCTACTTCAGAGCTAAAAGTGTGATGTCAGAATGTCTTGGATGGAGCAGTTTTCACTATATTTTTGGTATATTATTAAACCAAACTATGAAAAGTTGAAATTTCAGGATAGTTTCGTGCCTAGGAGAGTCTCAAAATGTGAAAATATTTTTCACCTGTGTAAACCTATTTTTTTGTATTATATTCCTTACATAATCTTTGATTTTTTCATTCACTTCTAATTGTTTGTATTATATGATGATTGAGCACCTCTTGCTAAACCCATGAAAGCTACCTCTCAACAAATAGTTAAGATGATTTATCAGCAATGTTTATTCTTTGCAAGTCTATAAGGGTGAAAGGAATTTCATATGTCTGTCTTTGATACTTCCATGGGCAAATTTGTAACAAGTGCGTTGCTTGGCCTTGAGCAAGAGGAACAGTTTATCACACTGTAGAAGAAGAGGCTATGGTCCCCACAGTCCAAAAAAGAGATAAAAATGATGTCTCTTTTTAAAATCTGAGCAAAGGGTATGTGGAGATACTAAATGAGCAAAAGGCTCGCAGTTGCCTGGGAGTATGCACAGAGGTTTGTTAAATCTTTTATGTGTGATGTATTTTTTCCTATTGGACTCTTCCTTGTTCTGGTAACACCAAGTCCCGAAATGCTTCCCTGATGGGACAGCAGCTATGTACATCTCATGGCATTGTTTAACAATGTCCTATATATTGTAGACACCTTTTAATATTTGCCTACTTAAGTAGTTGTTGCTTAGTCAAGGAGTCCCATTGGTAATTCACTTGGGCAACAGCCAAAAGAGAACTGGAGATCCAGTCCTATCATGTACTGAGAAACTCCTTAAAGTAATTAAGTTGCTTAGGGTAACTGAGATCATGCTGTGCCACACAGGTTTAGTTCTTTAATTGCTAACAGCACCCACCTAAAGAAGGTAATGTGTACACACAACAGAACTAAAACTGATGGAGAAAAGCACCAAATCTACCATGCTTAGCACTATTTACAATCATGTTTGACATTTCTTAGTTTGTTAAATTATGTTTAGGTTGTTGATAAGGATAGAAATCTCAGATTTTTTTCTTTGCTTTAAAGATGCCAGAATAATTATTCAAAGGAACACATCAGGTCAAATGTTAACAATATGTGCTTTAAAAAGAATAGAGGAGGAAAGAAAAGCATCACACACAAGAACCAACCATCTGTTCAAAAAAGCTTTTACAGCATCATCAGTCTTGATAAGGATTAAAAAATAAATAAAAAAAAAAGAAAAACGAAAAAGAAGAAAAAGAGGAAGTACAGTTTTCTGTGTTAAGATTTGTTACAAAAATTAACAGATTTTCCTCAGTTAAGTGGTCCAGACTAACTTCTATACAATGTAAATTTACAATTACATGATTATAACCAGAAAGTGCAAAATGAATAGAACTTCTTGTGTGGCTGGTTTTGTACAAAAACAACAACAACAACAACAACAAAAAACTATTTAAGAAAAATAATGGTTTTCAAAAGCAGTATCTTGAAAATTTGTCAAATTCATGCAATTCATTTGGTGTAGGTTCTATGAAATATTGAGAGAACTTTGATTTTCTTCCCATTGCTGAGTGAACAAAGTACAATGGCCATCAGAATATGAGTCAGTTTTAAGGCCAAAATAGAACTTTTTTTAAACAAACAAACAAACAAACAAAAAAAAAAACAAACAAAAAAACTCAGCAATTCCATTCTCGTTAAGTGGGGAAGCTAGTTCTTTCACTTATGGGTTAATTTCGTGGGTGTGTGTAAAGTAAAATAATTCTAGGTTGTAAAGTAAAATAATTCTAGGCTGAGATTTAAGTGGCCAAGAATATAAATTTGTGTAGGAACTGCAGTATTAGCTAGTTGATTCAGTTCTTGAAGAAGAAAATAAGTAGTGAATATTTTTTCCTGGTGACCTTGATAGTGTAAATAGCCTTTTAAGGAGAAGGTGAGAAAAGATTAGAATACTGTGATTTGAAGAAAGCATTGGGCAAATCAAGTATGTGTGACTTATCTTTTCAAGGTATATTATATAATACAATTATGTCTTAAATATGAATTAGGTAGCATTATGTAACAAAGACCTGAGAAAAAATGCATTAATCCATATAATGGGTGTACTACAGAAGGGCCATGGATTCAGAGGCCTAGAGAACATAAATCTGGTGCTCAGTCAGCATGATATCGTGTTATGGCCTGTATCATAGGGTGTTATTATGGCCTTGTGCTCTCACTCAAGAAATGTTTTTCTTGTAGATTTTTGCTGCATGTAGAGTCACACATACCTCAACCTGAGTACTCCCTGCTCCTTTGCAAGGGTCTTCTGCTGCTGAACTCTCTTGTGTTCTTAGTGCTTTTGGAAGGTTTACAGGATTGGATACTAATTAGTCCTCCCATCATGAAATCCCTCAGTATATTGTTACAGAAATAAAAATAGCACCAGTTGCAAAAGTGCTTAATCTTAGTCAACATACCTGGTAGGTTTTCATAGGGAGATAGGGTTAATCAAAGACCAAACACCTACAGATTTGAAGGGAATTCAAATCAGCAACTGTATAGACAATTCTGCTTTATTTATAGTTAGAATTATGATTGGGTTTGGCTCTCCTGTCTGGATTGATCCTGAGACATGCTGATCTTTTGCTCTTTTAATAGAATCAGGAAAAACAAACAAACAAACAAAACAAAACAAAAAAGAAACACCGCCACCACCACCACCACCTAAAACACTGTATGGCTCTTTGTGAGAGGCACTGTGTTGCCTCTTGTATTCAGAACAATGCACTGAACATGTGTGCAGTTCTCCATATTTAATGGCTGTTTTATCTAACAGAGTTGCTTTAAGCAAAGGAATAAAATGAACTGTGTACAAGTTTTTTTCTTTGGCTTCTGATATCACTTCTCAATCCAAATATGCTATTCCACTGTTTTCTGCAAATCAAACAGTACATATAATAAGTGAATGAAAAGGTTTATCTGGTTGCATTAGCAAAGACTATATCTAACAAAGAGATTCATGTAATGAATAAATAAGCCTATAGGAGGCACTCAGATGTTTTGCCTAAGTATTTAAAAAAATAAAATTAAAATCTGTTAAACACAGTTGAGTCCACTTGTTTGACACAGAGACCCCAGTAGAGAGAGGAACACGACAAATGACCAGTCCAGTGATTAAAGGTGTGTAGTGGGTTTACGTGGCAAGGTTTTGGTAGGAGGGGGGCCATAGGGGTGGCTTCTGTGAGAAGGATCTAGAAGCTGCCCCATGTTTGGTAAGGGCCCCACTGCTGACCAGAGCTGAGCCAATAAGCGATGTTGTTTTGCGCCTCTGTGAGAGCATATTTAAGACAGGGAAAAACCGCTGCGCCACGCAGCAGCTAGGAGGGTGAGAGGAGTAAGAAACAGCCTTGCAGGCACCAAGGTCAGTGAAGAAGGAGGGGGAGAGGTGCTCCAGGCGCCGGAGCAGAAGTCCCCTGTGGCCTGTGGTGAGGACCATGGTGAAGCAGGATGTCCCCCTGCAGCCCATGGAGTACCACGGTGGAGCAGGGTTCCACGCTGCAGCCCGTGGAGGAGACCACGGTGGAGCCTGTGCCCCGAAGGAGACTGTGGCCTGTGGAAGACCCCTGCTGGAGCAGATTCTGGGCCGGACCTGCAGCCCGTGGAGAGGAGACCACGCAGGAGCAGGTGACCCGGCAGGAGCTGCTGCCCGTGGGGGACCCAGGTTGGAGCAGCTTGCTCCTGAGGGATGGACCCTGTGGTATGGACCCATATCTGGAGCAGTTCTTGAAGAGCTGCTGCCTGTGGACAGCCCACACTGGATCAGTTCAGCAAGGACTGCATCCCGTGGGTGGGACCCCACAGCACAGGGGACAAGAGTGACCGAGAAGGAGCGGCAGAGAAGAAGTGCTGTAGACTGACCATGACTCCCATTACCCCGTTCCCCTGCGCCGCTCGGGGGGAGGAGGTGGAAGAGGGTGGATGGGGGAAAGGTGCTTTTTGTTTCTTTTCTTGTTTCTCACTTCTCTAGCTTGTTAGTATAAGCAATAAATCTTACTTTCTCTCTATGCTGTCTGTCTTGCCCGTCACGATAATTATTGTGCGATCTCCTCGTCCTTATCTCAACCCTTGAGCCCCTTTCATCGTATTTTCTCCTCGCTCCTCTTTGAGGAGGGGGAGTGAGAGAGCGGTTGTGGTGGAACTCGGCTGCCCACCCGAGTAAAACCATCACAAGGTGTCGTGGTATATCTATGCACCTTTTTGTTGCTAGACATCATGTGCCAAATCTGCTGTTCTTGTAAATCAGCATAAATTTTTTGAACCCTGATGTTCTGACCATTGTTTTGGGGATTTTTGTACTGGAAACACTTTGACTTCCTCTGCCAATGTCAAACCTTTAAAAGTAGAAGGAAAGAATACTAGAAATTAACCATGATTTGCACTTTAGTTCACTTATGCATGCTTAGGCTTTGTAGGCACTAAAATAGCTTTCTGGATACTATCTAAAATTTGAGCATGGAGGAAGTTGATCTGGATATACTACCTAGCTTGTCATTGACCTTGAATTTCTCTGTAGTGGTCTCCAACCTGTACAATTAGAATTATGGTCTTATCATACCATTGCGCTGAGGGTGTCCACATCTATATATATACAAAAGGGCAGTGCCCTGAGACAGAGGTCAGAGAAGCTAAAAAGTCTACATTATTTTCTTATTAGGAGTTAGACTCTGTCATTTATGGCTTTCAGAGTCACTTATGTGTGTGGTCATAATCTTTCATTGGGCTACTGTGACTCCTGTAAGAGGTTAATCTGTCAGGGTTAATTCTGAGAAGTTGCTATGAAAATGTATCCTCAGGGAGGGCCTGGCCAATTAGTACTTGCTCTTATGATACACTATTTGCAACTTCATAACCTTTACTTAGCCTTTAATATGACTTGAGGAAAAAAAAAAAAAAATAAGAATAAGAGCATGGTTGTTCTCAGGGAAGATCCTAAGGTGCATACATATGAACTAAATTTTAAAACATTACTTGAACTTATGTTCTCGAATCCATATTTATGCACTTACGGAAGTGGAAGGATTTTCTGTAGTGTTGAGAACTGAAATTTGACTCCAGTCTGATCTGGCAGGTAACTCTTCACTTCTGAAAGCCATTTTTTTTATCAGATACCTAAAAATGGATTTAGACTGATTTTCAAGCATTTATCTTGACCTAGCTTTCCAGACCATGGAAAACCATCATTTTAAAGACATACTTTCCTCCTGTTTCTCAAAGCTGTTTAATTCCCAGCTACCTACCTCTGTTATGTCTGAAGGTGCTGATGACTATGTGGATTCCTCTGGACTATATAACAACCATGTATAAGGGTATTTGAAAGAAAAGGGAAATCTTATTTCTCAGGTAATAGTTTTTCTGTAATATATGAAGTTGATGCCTTTGGTCCTCAGCACCAGGCAATCAGCATGAAAAAAATGAACTGCAAATATGAAGAGACATTTAGCTGTGCCAATTCTGAAATCATTCAGATCTGTGTGTTCTTAGTTACTGAAACTGATGGTTGTTCTAATTAATCCTTGCCACCATCCCTTAACTGGGCAAGCCTAGCTTCTAGGAATTATTCTGACTTAACAGCAATAGGTGTGGTTTTCTCCTTCCCCATCCTCTTCTGTTATGTCTTGTTAGTGTGTACAGGGGTTGCTATCACAGTCCCACACCTAAGGTTTAATTGTAAAGAGATGGCTAAGTCAGTTGCTATTGTTTGTGCCTTGAATGTCTTGCAACCTTTTCATGTTCTGAGAATGTTGCATGGCTAGATGATATTCTCAGAACATGAAGAAATGCATCATATTCTATGTCATGTGGCTCAGTATTTTTTATAGAAAATGTTGAACTACTTTGTCTATTTATTTTATTCTCACTACTCCTATGTTCCTTTCTAGTTTTCTTGGTCTTATCCCAGTCCTTCCTCTGGCCCAAATGGCACTGAATTCTAATTTAAAGCTCACCTTTGCAGGTGTCTGTGTTTTTTTTAAAGAGTGCTTTACCTTTTGTTGAAGTGATTTTTAACTTTATATTTTAAAAAAAGATCAGTTGGGGGATTCTAATGCTCCCAATTCAGATCTCTTACTAATGGTGAAAGTTAAAAGTCAGTATGGTTGAGAATAAGGGATAGAAGGGGAGAACCTGAGCAAGGGGAAGTGCATATTGATGCATCAGAGCAGTGCAAAGGAACCATTATCTTTGTCGTTGCCTCATTGTTTCTATTGCGTGGAGTTCTCCAGGGAATGATTGAATATGTTTACTCCAAAATCATATTCCCCAAATTTTTTGAAGATGTTGCATGTGAGCACTGAATCTCCAGAATCTGTATTAAATTGAGAAACCCCTCTGTTGCTATACAGCTCTGGAATTCTAAATCTACATATATATCTCTCTACATAGAGACATATATTGAAATGTCTCTATTTTTTATTGGAAACAAAGAAACAAACAAAGAAAAACACTTATCTCTAAAGCTCTTTCAAGTCTCTAACAGTACATACTATTATCTCAGTTTTATCAATGAAATTCACAATGAATCTGCAGACAATTTTTAAAATTCATTTGAAAAATGTGGGGGAGGGAAATGGGAGTGGTGGTGGTAGTTTGACCAGTTGGGGTTTCTTATTGAAATGCGAATTCAGTTTTTATATAAAGCATCACTTTTTATATTGATCCAGAACAATTTTCCTAAATATTTATTACTTCAGAAGTTTAGGCTTAAAACCATGTCTCCTGTTCCCTACTCATTAATTTCTTCTGAGATTTATTAGGAAGTGGAGGTGCATCTGGTGTTTTCATACATGCAAACTATTTTCTTCAGAGAGAAATAAGTCTTCCGAAGGACTGAAGACCTGTAAAATATCACGGGGTCTTATGATTTGGATTTTAAGACAATACCATGTTGAATTTTCACAAAGGTTTTAATCCCACTATCTAACTTCAAAGGAGCCTGATTCATAGAACATTGCTGCTATCATTTAGGTGTTTTTTTTTTTTTTTTTTTTTTTTTTTTTTTTTTTCCCTAGAATCTTGCTATAGATCTTTTGGAAATGGGGGTACGTATTGTGTGTTGGATTGATTCATAGCAAAAGAGAAATCCAGCCCTGACATGTTAGTCAGTGTTGAGCCAAAGGAAGCATTTTGGCAATTGGACAAATTTAATAAAAAATAAAATCAAAAAAGAAAGAAAGAGGACAAAAAGGCCCACAAAATACATGAAACAGATTAATTTCTGTAGCTGAAACAATAATGTATCAGCACTGTCAAAAACATAATTATGTATCAGCACTGTAGCATTATTTATTTAATATTGAGATGCTATTATTGCACTCTAGTTAAAATAAATTAAAAAATCTCTTACCTTAAAAATGCATGAAAATAATATTAAAAATTAACACTAAAACTATACAGTGTGGCAGTAGGAGGCTTAGCAAATTGATAATGGAATACTGAGGCTTTCAAACCAGGTCAAAAACTACTACACAGTATCTTTTTGAAGACATGCAAGAAATGAGATATTAAATAAGACCAATTTCTAGGGAAAAACAAACAAACAAACAAACAAGTTCCCATTTGTAGAACTTGGCCATCGAAGAATGGCATAAAATACTAAAAGATGCCTATGGTACTGTTATTAAGAATGAAGTAAGGGACTTTACAGAATGAGCTTGGCTTTCTTCTTCTGAAACAAGCATTAGGTGAACCATAGTGATAGAGCAATGTAGTGAGCCCAAATAAAGAGATTCATAGTGATATAGCAGTGTAATGGCCCAAAGTAATCATGATATGGATGTACAAACCCCAAACAGCCAACTTTACACTTTTGCTAACCATCCATTTAAGTTATGCTTTAACATTTAGTTCATATTCATATTGTAGTATGGCCTAATGCAATCAGAAAGTTGGTCTCGTTTTGCTAGATGTGTTGTGAAGACCTCTCTCGAAAACCATATACTTGTTTAAGCTATGTATTGAAAGTGTAAATTGAGCTTTGTATCCTCTTTATTCATGGTAACTTTTTCATCTGTGGTGTTGAGCCACAGGCCTCAGTAGAAAATCCATGCCCTCAGAGAAATGGGTTGGGTTTCCTGCCACAGTAAGAGTTCCAAATTGAGTCTGTTCAAATAAATGTATTTTTTTTTTCTACTATCATTAGAAAACATTCATTAAATATTTTTATTTCCAAGATGGAAATAGTCTCTTTTTATTTCAAGCAAATGAGTAGCATTTTCTTGCAAATTAGCATTGCTTTTAAAAACCTACGGAATTAGAAAATGAAATAATTTCACAGAATCACAGAATCACAGAATCACATAAAAGTCTAGGTTGGAAGAGACCTCCAAGATCACTGAGTCCAACCTCTGAACTAATGCTAACAAGTCCTCCACTAAACCATATCCCTAAGCTCTATATCTAAACATCTTTTAAAGACCTCCAGGAATGGTGACTCAACCACTTCCCTGGGCAGCCTATTCCAGTCCTCTTTAATATCTTCATCGATGATCTGGACAAGGGCATTGAGTGCACCCTCAGTAAGTTTGCAGATGACACCAAGTTAGGTGCGTGTGTTGATCTGCTTGAGGGTAGGAAGGCTCTGCAGGAGGATCTGGATAGGCTGCACCGATGGGCTGAGATCAACTGCATGAAGTTCAACAAGGCCAAGTGCCGGGTCCTCCACCTGGGGCGCAATAACCCCAAGCAGAGCTACAGGCTGGGAGATGAGTGGTTGGAGAGCTGCCAGGCAGAGAAGGACCTGGGAGTGATGGTTGATAGTTGGCTGAATATGAGCCAGCAGTGTGCTCAGGTGGCCAAGAAGGCCAACAGCATCCTGGCCTGTATAAGAAACAGTGTGACCAGCAGGGCTAGGGAGGTGATCGTCCCCCTGTGCTCGGCTCTGGTGAAGCCGCACCTCGAATACTGTATTCAGTTTTGGGCCCCTCGCTACAAGAAGGACATCGAGGTGCTTGAGCGAGTCCAGAGAAGGGCGACGAAGCTGGTGAGGGGCCTGGAGAACAAGTCCTATGAGGAGCGGCTGAGGGAGCTGGGATTATTCAGCCTGGAGAAAAGGAGGCTCAGGGGTGACCTTATTGCTCTCTACAGGTACCTGAAAGGAGGCTGTAGCGAGGTGGGGGTTGGTCTGTTCTCCCACGTGCCTGGTGACAGGACGAGGGGGAATGGGCTTAAGTTGCGCCAGGGGAGGTTTAGGTTGCATATTAGGAAAATCTTCTTTACTGAAAGGGTTGTTAGGCACTGGAATAGGCTGCCCAGGGAAGTAGTTGAGTCACCATTCCTGGGGGTCTTTAAAAGACGTTTAGATGTAGAGAGCTTAGGGACATGGTTTAGTGGGGACTGTTACTGTTAGGTCAGAGGTTGGACTCGATGATCTTGAGGTCTCTTCCAACCTAGAAATTCTGTGATTCTGTGATTCTGTGACTTACAACACTTTCAGTAAAGAAGTTTTTCCTAATATCCAATTTCCTAATATCCAATTTCCTTATATTCAATTTAAATATTTGTTCATAAAAGTGATGGAATTGTTAATATACATGCCAAGTGTGGTTTGCAAAATAGTTGGAATGAGTCTAGTGGAGTTCCTGGAGAGAACAAGTTACCACTTTCATGATAGAATAATGGCAAAGTAGAGGTGACAGTTGAAATGTAAATAGCACGATACTACAAACCTGTATGTGACATGTGACCTTATTGCACATTTAACTATATTATTTAACAGAGGCCTGCCTGCTACTGTTCCTGCATCCATTCATCCCTCCTTTTTGGTGCACTGATATTCTTCCATGTAGTGTTTTACATTAGTATACAGGAATACTGGATACTAAATACCGAATACTAAGTAGTATCCTCATCCAGGCACACCTTTCAGATTTCCTTATAGAACTTCCTTGGCCAGTCACAGTTGCTACTCATGCATTTTCATTTGTAGCTCTTTCTTGTTTCTCCTCTGTTCTGCATGTTCCTGGGTACTGTTTCGAAGAAATATTTATATTTGTCTCCCAGAATTAAGACCTCTCTCATCTAATTTTGAACTTATTTTGACATTGTTGAGTTGTGATTCACAGCAACTGTGATATCTCATTTCAGAAATACTGAAGTTTGGTTTAGGGCAAATGGTACTTAATGTTGTAAGGAAACAAAACAAGGAACAATATAATTGTATCAATATATGTGGAAGTATAAAGAGAACACCCACCACTACCACCTATTTATTATTTAAACATTTTCAAAGACAAAACTAACTGCAATTGATGAGGAAGCAAAACGATAGCAAAATCTAGTAATTTGTTCCTTTTGTAGGGATTGCTCCCCTGCCCATAATACCTTGATCTCAGCTGCTTATAGCTGGAGTTATCAACTAAGATTTCCATTAGGAATATGAGTTTAGTAGTACATTCAGTTTTGGGGTTCAAGTTTCAAATGCCTTTGTGCTTTAGGGGGACTTGTAGAAAGGGCTTTTGCTTTAGAATGTCTTTGTTTAGATACCTTATGGTATCTAAATAGATACCTTATGGTATCTATCTTTTTAAAAGATGAATAATTATGGTTCAGAGAAAATGCATTATTACTTTAAGTTACAACTGTAAGGAAAAATGACAGTGGTGCTCAAATGAAGCTTGACAGTCTGCATAGCAGGCACCAGCCATCTGTGCTATGGCAGCACTGTTTGTATTTTAATGTTTAAACATACAGCAAAGATAATTAAGAATAACTATAATTAAAAATGATTACAACAAATTACTTTTCCCTCAACAGTGATGTGTGCCTCTAACTTGTAAGTTACTTGATGAAGTAACTTGGTATGGCAGATAGGATAGCTTTACAATTCTCACCCTGTTTCTGACAGTTCATAGATTTTTCAGGGTCTTTTTTTCCCCAAATGATAAAAGCATTTTATGTACTGGGCTTCATACACCGATTTGACGTGCAGTAATTATCACTGAAATTTCATCTTTCATATGATTCTCTTTACCTTTTCTTTACCTTTTTTTTTTTTTTTTTTTTTTTTTTTTCCCCTGAGACAAGATTAAAAGTAGCATATTTCTCAGGGTATGGAAGCAGAATGACAAGAAGAGAACACACTCACACATTTATTTTCATTTTCAAAGAAAAGTATTAATATTTGCTCTTGACAAAACCAAAACAAAATTTTAAACAGGAAAAAAATCTTTTAGGAGAAATTAATGCAATTTCTGTTATAACTTCTTTTACCTGAAAATAATAATCTGTCAGATTTTGCAGCCTCAGTCATATAAAGCTTGAACACTTCATCTTGTGTCGAGTTCAGTATGGATTCTGTCCTATTGATAGGTCTCATTGCTTGTCCTCATGGAGGACATTAACATGTTTAAAGTGCATGAGAAGAGGTTAAATGAATATTTTTCTTAAGTGGTCAGAATTTCAGTTTCTGTGCATCTTCTATCAAAGACATAAATGGGCTGAAAAAAAGAATAGTTTACGTAGCTGACTGTGGGGACTCCTGCTATTCAATTCTAACGTCTTCAGTGTCAGTTGAGATCCAGTGTGGAGACTGGATGTGGTCAGACCATGGGTGTCAGTCTGAGAGACTGGAAATTCCTCTGATGTTCCTGCATTATAAACATAATCCACAACTTCTATAATATTCCACTGTCATCCTCCTTTGCAATTTAGTGCATCTTTGGGTTTTGGCCCCAAAGACTTGATACGTAAGCTTCTTGATACAGCTCCTGTGAGGCAGCACAGTTGTATTTCTGAGTCTGAGTAGTTCTGACTTTGGCTTTCATAAAGAAAACTGAGTTGTTGCTTGATTGACTGCTAATCCTTAATTAAATAAATCTTAATTGTGAGTTAAGATTTGTCTGTCCATCACAAAGCAGTTTAGATGAAGTATTTTTGAGCAACTCTCTCAATACCTAAAATTTTAAGAAATGCTGTAAGTTCACAAATTTTACATAGTGTTGCAACTCCTATGAAGTGATTTGCAATAATTTCAGGAAGACTCTGAAATCATTTTACAGATAAGTAAGCAAAGGCACATCATTTACATAGGTTCATTAAGCATTTTTAAGCAAAATCAGAATAATAGTTTTTAGGAGACTTTGGTTTCCTCTTTTTGACACAAGAAGAGTAAAATAAAAAGTTGAACCATAGAGGAGTATTACCCATGTTTCTGCTTATTAAAGACAGCATCTCGGTGTCATTGGCAGATCTCTTAATAGAACTATTTTGGGCTCCCATTTTCACTTACTTTCAGAAAATGCGTTTTTCTGTTTTGCAGAAGCTATAATTTAATGATTGCTCCAGAATGAACCAGTGTTTTGCTTGATATTAGTGATGTGGCTTAGTGAAAAGAGATCGACAGACAAATTGAAAGGCATGTATTTACAAACTGACTGCCATAACGGCATTCCTCTTGCCCTGAAGGTGATGGAGGTGCAGTACAATCTCAAAGGGAGTGGAACTATGTAGAACTGTGCTGTTTGATCACATCTTGGTCACTTAGATTAACAGAATGAAGGGAATAAAAGAGTTGGACATGAATAAAACATTGCAATAATGTGAGGAAGAATCCAAATACTTTTCCAAACTAATGTTTTATTTACTGCTCTAAGTAGTTTAGTGATCTTCTGGCATGGACTATCTGATGGGTATTATGTTTTATAAAGTTTGCATTGATAAAATTATCTGTCTTCCTTATTGGGGAACCACATGGTCTCTTTGCTTGAGAATAATATTATTTCATAAGGCTGATTACAGACTTGTTTGAAATTTATTTCATATTTAAATAGTGTGGGCCAAACTGAGTGCTGCTGGAACTCCATTGGAGGAATGTTTGACCCTATGGGTTAATGTAATGAAAAGATAACAGCATACTGTATGATCACATAAATTAAAGATGGGAAATACCAATTAGGTCAGCTAGTCCTTACCCAGGGGACCAATTTAGATTGTTCCCTACACTGTATTCTTGAGTGCTTTGCATTGTTTTAAGAAACTCATGCAATAAGACTCCTGTCTAGGGAGACTCTGCTGTAGTTCATCAGATCTCACCATTAAAAAATGCTTTCTGAAACCCAGCCCATTTTTTTTTTTTTTTTTTTTCTTCTCACAAGCTTTCTGCTTCACTGTGAGCAGTACTATTTTGATTTTTCTATTGGCTTTTCACAAGATGTGCTGCACATGTTTTCAATCAACACTTATCTTGGATTCACTCACAAATAGAATGTAGGGGACTTTAAGTATATATATAAATATGTATATATATCTTTAGGAGTGAGTTAAATTGTCTAGGTCAAATAAGAATTATTCAAACATATTTTTATCCATAGATGAATCAGTCTGTAGAAAGAACACATTATTTCCCCTCCTCCTTCAGTGTCGTGTTGTCCCCCCCTGCCCCCTCCCCCTTTTTTTATTTTTTATTTTTTTTTTAAGAAAGACTGGAAATAGAAATACACAAGCAATTAGGAAAGGTTTTACTTTCATCCCAGATAAATCTAAGAAGTACTGAAGTTTCTGGGCTTAGATGAGATAAAACCCAATTTCCAGATGTGTCTCCAGTGTTGTATGCTTCTGGCTACAAAGCTAACACAGACATTCAAGCTGTCATGTACAAGAATGGTGTCAGCCAGTGACTCAGGCAGCAAAACTTTGTGGATAAGCTGTGCCACTACAACAGTTAATGCTTTCTTACTGTGTGGCTGGGTCATTCCACAAATACATTTGTCATGAATTTGACCTTTTGGTAAAAACAGGACTCTATATGCAAGTCAAGTAGTCTCCATTCTGTAAATGGGGCAAGACTCCTCACTTTTAATACAAAAGGCTGACTTTGATCCAGGTTGTGCTAAATAGAATCAGGAGTTGTTTAGAATTTGATTGGCTAAATTGTTTCTTATACTGCCTGTACTTTTTGTCTGAGACAGACTTAAAAATTCACTTTGGACTACCTGACTTTTCACACAACATGTTATACTGCAACAATTAAATTAAGTTCAAGTTCTTTTTAGATTTTTTTCAAGGTTAAATATTTGATCAGATAGCACTGTGCTTACTACAACCCATTCCTAATACTTTGGGGGGCATTCATATAGCCTAACTTTGACACAGAATTTTCAATTTTTATTTTTATTTTTAATTTAGGAGCCTTATTTCACAAAAATCCTAGTGTAGGCAATAGAACGTCAAAGAAAACTTCAGAAAGCAATATGAAACATAAGTTCTCTCTTACTCTGACTTGCCCCCAAAGGACTTTTCCTTCTGTATCCAGAAGGGTCTGAGCTAAGGCAGATGTCTGTAGATTTTGTGAATAATGAAATGAATTTTGAAATGTTGGAAGAAGGTGGTGGGTTATGTGTATTAAATCCTTTAATCATATTTGTAACAGTAACTAAAGCAAAAGTTAAACATACTAAATATAAATCTATCTGAAAATATATTTGGTTGTGAATACAGAGAGAATGGAAGAAAGTGAGGAAAATACAAGGTAGGTCAAATAATAGAAAAGACAAGCTTAGTATCTGAAAAGAATCCAAATGAATTGAGTTAGGAAAAGCTGGAAGAAATTATAAGCACCAGGATATTAAGCTTAGCAGACTTTTTCCCTCAAAGCTCACAAAACCAGAAATGAAATCATGAACAGGAATTACTTATGTATTCCTTAGAAAGTATTTAGCAATGGTAAAAGTTGTTCTTGATTAATGAGCTTATTCTGAAGGACTATCATTAGCCAAATGTTCCTGTAGCCATGCTGTCAACTGAACGTATGTCAACTGAAAGTAAACTTTTTTTTTTTTTTTTTTTTTTCCCATTTAATTTATTGAAAGAAAAGTTACAATTCTACAGCCACCATTAGGATGGCCGGTGGGCAAAATAACAGGCAGTTGATCAGATTGTTGCATATGCACAGCTTTGCTCATGTGCAAATGGGCATAGTGCCATTACTTACATCTCCCCAAATCCCAAGTTCAGTGCCAGGAATGGTACAACAGTGAAGGGCTGCTCCATTCTTCCCTACCACAACCCCCTCCGCCCCAGAAACTACCTCTGTGGCACCTTCCTTTCCCAACAGCAGCCTGGAGGCATGGGTGGTGAGACACAGAGCCTGTATTGTGACCAGATGATTCCCTTACATGTTTTGTAGTTGCTTTACAATACATTTTTTCGTCCATGGAGGATGGCACTCATTCATAGGGGATGACACTCAACTTGTGGCTCTGGGCAAGTTAATTTTGTTTATGTGAGACGTGTAGGTTGAGAAGAAAAGTGAGAATGTGTAGCTCAAGAATAAGTAGCATAGCTTGAGACAGGCTGGCAATATACTTAAATTACTGATTTTGAGATCTACATTCAAGAGAGAGAGGACAAAACCAGGGGATGTCACTTTGCATACTACTTCACATGTTCTAATAATACACTATAGACACTCAGATTTTCATAGGACATCTGTTGAGTTTCTATATCAAGAATTAATAAGAAGGATAATAAGTAATAAAACAAGTCAAAAAGTAGAAATTCTGAAGATAAAACCTATTTACAGTAGATCTCCTTGAATAAATCTCCTTGGATAAACCTCCTTGAATAACCATGCTGGGTTGTATTCAGGTCAATGGCCAAGCCTTTTCAACACAGTTCAAAATTTTTTCAGGTCAATGCTAAATTAAAAATGTTTAATTTTTCTTTTACATTCTGAAAAATTGAAACATTGTTTCAATTCAAATTGAAGGTGTCATTCAGATTGCAACAAATCATTGACTTTGTCAATACTTACAAATAATTAAATTATAAATATAGTATATTTATATGCAAAACCAAATCTAACTGAAAATGGAAATCTTTTGTTTAGTCAGAACAAAATACTTACATATATATATATTTATATTGCTAAAAGTTGCCTGTAAGTATCAGTCTTGTTGACCCAAAAATATTTTTCTACTTTGTTTTATTTACCGATAATTTTTCAGCTCTGATATTTAAAAAGAAAAAAAAAATAAAACAACAAAAAAGAGCAGTGGGTGGGGAGTCACAAATTTATTCAGTAACTTGGATACAGCGCACACAAAGAGAAAGTATATAGATATTTATGTATAGGTATATATTCAGTGATTGGAAATGCATGCTGATAATCAGCAAGCCTTGAGAAATCTTGAAAACAACCAGTATGTTTTTAAACAAAATCTTCTGCCTAATATGCATATAAGAAGTAAATGAATGCATTATCATTATTATTCATATGGATTTACAGGAAATAGTTATTAAACAGAATTGTGCAGGGGTAGTTTAAAGGTCAAAGCCATGAGATGGGTATAATTATTGATATTATACATCTATGGCTTTGTATCATGCCTAAATGCCTTACTTTGCCGTGTGAAATTTCTGAAAGCATTCTTGAAAGACACTAGGGTGAGTTGTCTTCAGCCATAGAGTATGCCATATGGAATGATATCAAGCAAATTTCTTCCCTATAGCTCAACCAATTAACAATTTAATGGGGGACCATCTCTAAGGAAGACAAATTTATTAGGCAGTCCCTGGCTGGTAAATCTACAAAGACAGTTGGTAGATAATTGACTCTGACCCAGATTTTTGCAGAGATACCTTTTTAGTATGATCATCTCAAAAGTTCATAATGCCTTTCACAGGGGCCACCAGACAAGTCCTTATGGCAAGGATTCTGAAAGTTGGTAAACCAAGACTGATTGGCACTAGATTCCTGTATGAAGGGCTCAGATTTCCTGAGCTCATTCTCATCTTACCCTGTCTTTTTTTTCTTTGCTTTCCTCTGCAAACTCTGTTTCTTCATGTTGGCATACTGCAACTTAACATATAAAACTTAAACATTTTCTTCCACTTATTTTCGGTAGATTATTTTAACTTCATTTGATCTGACCTTTGCCTTCATTTTCAGTCTTTAACCCCCACACAGCATGCTTTCTTTCTGTCCTATCTTTAATTTTTATGATAATATATGCTTTATATTTCCTTAGGCTCTAAGTCTGCTGATTGTTGCATAAGATCATAAAATCATATTACTGCTCAAGTGAAAAAATCTGTAAGAAAGCTCAGAGCCTAGAAACTGAGGGAATGGCTGATTTCTTGCATTTCTTTAGTTGCTACAAACCTTGGTTATTGACAAAAACTTCCTTGTATACAAAAGCACAAGGGGGCAGCATTACATTGAAATAAATTGTTGCAGTGTGTGTGTGTGCTTGTGTACGTGCATGCGTGCGCACTGAAGAATAATCAGCTAGGTAATGCAAAGGTTGCAGAAAAAGAATGTTATTTGAGTTTGTTCAGACTAAGTTGTTAGTTTACTTTTCTTGATGGTATTGGTAGTTTACAGCAAAAGAAAAAATCTTGTTCTATAGATAATTTTATTTAGTTTCTCTTGTGTGGCAGATCCTTCACGTATTCCTCTCCTTGTTTTCCCCAATCAATAAAGATATATTTCTTTTTAAATTTTATTTTTTTTAAATAATAGCATAATTTTTCAAAATACTTTTTTTTTTTTTTTTTTTTTTTCCATGACTAGTTGATGTGAAAATAATCTCTTTGCTCCTTCATCAGTACAGTAGAATGAATGCATGGTAGAGGATTTCTGCCAACCTTTGAAACATTCAAAATTGATTATCAAGGATCCATATGGAAAAGACCAGTTGAAATGGCCTGTTTTGCTGTGGCAGCAATTATATCAATGAAGTGAACAGACAGGCAGCTGACTTCATGCAGAATTCTTAAAAACACATTTTTGGATGGAAATGCTTGGCTTTAAGAGCTTGACTTTAAGGAACTTTTGCAATGACTTTTCATGAATGTGGTCATGCCTAGAATGTTCTGTATTGTTTTCCTGTTATTTATTGCAAGTTGTTATTTTCCCCATCTTCAGTAATTAAAATCCCTGGTGGAATATTGTATGAAATTAATCTACTGGGGCCACTTTCTAAAATCTGCATTCTGCTGCTGTAGATTTGTCACTTTCAGTTTAAATTGACTTCAAATTCTGACTGGGTTGGGTCATTTTTAGCCCTTTGAGCATAGCATTAACACTTTTTTTTTTTTTTTTTTTTTTTTTTTTTTTTTTT
>CM021765.1:66852960-66950115 GCA_011076525.1 Nettapus auritus
AAAAAAAAAAGAGCAATTATACACTTAGTGACAAACTAACACCACTTGAAAGAATAATGACAACGACTACATGTCATTTGGTGTCAGCATATGGTTCCATAAGGCCTAACTCCAGCCATTATTTTTGTTTTCTTCTTTGGGGATACAAATAATTTTTGTGTTATTTGGCTTTGCCTGTTGGAAGCACTCCAGAGAGCATTGTGTAAATCCACTTGTGTAAATGACTGCTTCCACCTGAGTCCTCATATCCACACTTCCCACAGTCTTTCGTATCATTTACTTGTGAAAAGGACGGTTAAAAATATTCTTCTATGGTCTGACTGCTGAGAGACCGAGACCCCTCTACTACCAAGAGTCAAAGGGGTTGATGGGATTCACTGCTTTGTGGGTCTCAGAAGACAAACAGAAGTTACAGCACATCACAGGTATTTGCACCTGTTTTAACTAATATTTTACAGAGATGAAATACCAAAAAGTGGTGCTTGGCTGTCAGCCAAATCAGTAAACATTAATGCCATTAATCTTTGACAGTTGTCAGTCCTCCATCTAAGAAATTGACTGCTGCTTCCTTTCCATGCCAGAAAGGCCTGACTAGTTTATAAAATGTCTATTGTAGGACTGAACTATATAATACTGAAAGGTGGGTGATAAAATTTTTAAAAAGTTATATATATATATATATATGTATTTCTCTCAGTACATTCAGAAGCTAAAATGATGAAAGAGTAGTTTGTGTGAAGGAGGAAAATTTATAATAGCAATGTCAAGAGAAAAAGTATTTGAGAGATAATTATAAGGTCTTTTGTTGCCTTTTTTATCACTTTAAGTAAAAAATACATATTTGTTTTGAACTAAAAATAAATAGTTTAGGTCATAGTTTGAATTGTGCCCTTGTTTCTACTAAAAGTCATCTAAAAATGAACTTTGGGACATGAATAGGTTTTAATATATATATATTAAAAAAAAAAAAAAAAAAAAAAAAAAAAAAAAGTGTCCTTTCCTTCCTTTCCTTCCAATGAAATTGTATCTTTGTGTTTCACTCTTTAAACTGAATTTGGCCTGTTACTATGTTAAGTTCAGTCTGATTTATAGGGAGTTTTCTTCTGAGGTTTTTGTGCTTGGCACCTGTGAGAGCCCTTCCCAGCTCTTTTTGCTTTTAACTCAAACATAAAATGTGATTTTCCCACCATTTTCAGAATATAGTTATATTATTATAGCTCTTTGTTCTTCATCCAGATAAAAATCTAGAAAAACTGTAAGGAAGATGCTTTGAAGATTTTTTCTCTTCTTTCCAGAAACAAAACAAATACAGCTGATGGTATCTGACCCTGGTTTTCATATGGGTCAATAGATGTAGGTTTATTTGAGGATTTTAGTCATTTCAGGTAATTAAAGAGTTGCCTTTTTGCCTCATAAGATATGATTTGCAGGTGTACCTTACTAATCAGAAATCAGATCTTCTTCTTCATGTATGTCACTGAAATATAAAAACGTGACTAAACTACACACACACACATAAAAAACACACACAACAAACAAACAAACAAACAAAAACCTTCAGCACTCCTTCAGTGTTGAGAACATTCTGAAGTCATCCACCACCCACCATAGGAGAGGTAGAGGCAGTGAGCAGGCAGTGCCTTGGTCTCTCCACCTGCAATCCTAGGAGCAAAGCACTGGCTCAGAGAGGCTGCCTTCCGCTGGCCTTGAAGATGTCATGCTCTTTGCCTCTGGTGCAGGCCAAGCACTCAGATCAAGTGCCTTGCTCTGGTATAATTTTCTACAGATTTTTATTTCCAGGACTGTCATCTGTTTTGCCCTTGTTCTTCCCCTTTGAAAAATAAAGCACTGCTCTCCTGTTTTGTGACAAAAGCTAAAGTATACACTTCCTTGCTTGCAGTGGCTGAGAGAACTACCATCACTTTCCCTGGCACCTCCACACAGCTCAGGTGCACCGTGCATGGGGCAGAGCCAGAAGCTCTCAGTAATTTCAGAGGAGTTATGAAGACTCCTAGGAAAGCATGTCTGCATTGCATAGTGTAATATATTTCTTAATACCTATGCTATACATACAACTAAAATATTATTAATAAATGAGGAAATCTATTTTTTCTTTCTTTTCCTTTTACAAGTGGCATGATGTACCATTATGAAATGAGTGTCCACACACTTCAGAACCCTAACAGGGTACTTTTTCTAATTATATTGTATTTTTATGATGAAAAAATATTAATTATAGACTTATTATGTAAGAAAAAATAGAACTATTTGGTACTCAGTAAGGCTGATAATTCAAAGGAAGAGTAAAATGTGTTTGCCTTATGTCTGTAACTGAGAAGAGACCTAAAGAAGTGATCTATTATTCAAAGGTGCTGCCCTTTGCAATTCCCATTGACTTTGACCACATATCCAGGTACTTATATGAGATAATTTTTTAATATGCAAGTCTAGAAGTGATTTTTTAGGGATAGACTCCCAAAGTCTTTTTTTTTTTTTTTTTTCTTTTTTCTTTTTTCTTTTTTCTTTGCTTTCAAACTTTCACTCTTTCTTAGTTGTTTGCTTTTGCTGAACTTAACCAGATCCTAATATGTTAATATCTTAATGTGGAGAGGCGGGTGACCTTTTCTCCATAAATGCCAGTGATAGGACCCATAGGAATGGGGTGAAGCTGAGGCAGGGGAAGTTTAGACTAGACATCAGGAGGAGGTTCTTCACTGAGAGGGTGGTTGCACACTGGAACAGGCTCCCCAGTGAAGTAGTCACTGCACCAAGCCTGTATGAAACGTTTGGACTGTGCACTTAGTCACATGGTCTAAACTTTTGGGTAGACCTGTGCGGTGCGAGGAGTTGGACTTGATGATCCTTATGGGTCCCTTCCAACTCGGGATATTCTATGATTCTATGTTATTTAAATACTATATTGCCTTTTTTTTTTTTTTTTTCTTTTTTTTTTTTTTCCAAATTAATGACTGTACTGGCTGGATATGTTCCTCAAGTTCTTTCAGCTTCTACAAAATAGGTGCAAGTGTTTGGACAAAAGGGACAATATTGCACTGTGTTACACTCATTTTATTCAATCTTCTGATTAATGGAAAAAGGTTGACCAAGTAAACAGAAGAAGGGTGATTCATATAAACTTGTATGTTCTTTAGGTGTTCTAGAAGGAGTCAGTGGGTTATACATCTGCCTATATATTTAAACTTCTGTTTATTATTCAACTGTATGAAGTACGCTGACATAGAAAGTGATTATTATTAAGACACTAAAGAAAGTTTTTGTTTGTTTGTTTGTTTGTTTTAAAAAAAGATCCCTCTTGGACCAGTCTGAGAGAGATGAACACCTTTGCTAGAATTCCTCACTGAAACATAGCCATGGGCTATGTGGAGAACCTTCTTTTCTGATGCCAGGCCCAAGAGCAGAGACATGCTTAAAGGCCTGTGAGTTCAGAATTAAAATCCCTCTTCACTGGTACACTTACAATGTAAGTTTGGGCAAGGCACTGAGCCTTGTTGTGCTTTGTTTCCCTGTGAGTAATAATGGATAATCCTTCCTTTGGAGGATGGTATCAAGTGTTTCACAGAGAAGAGATGGTTCTATTAGACATTCTGATACTACGGAAATTGATGTTATATAAATAAATAGTCATTAATCTGAAGTGAACAGGGAAGGGGATAAGGAAGCATTAGTAAGGAAAGTAGACATCCAAATTTTTCATAAGAATCTCAATATGTATGATGGGAATAACTAAGAGAAGGAAAGATCTCTCCCTTCTCCTTTCCCTGAAAGCTACATGGTGTCTGCAGGATACCGTTTCTTTCTCTTTCTCATTTTCTATTTGAAAGGAAAACTCTGTCCTTCCTCAAAAGGGAATATATCCTATTCTTCCTCATACTCCTGTCTTTGGCCACAGAAATAACTGGACCTATTCCATTAATGGGAAATATGTTTCACAATGGTGATGTTGCTCAAGTGTGTCAGTCCCTTGCACTAGACCCTTATAAGCAAGGCACTACTAGATTCAAAAACACCTCTTTAGCCTCCCCTCACACCCACACAGCATGTCTCTATTGACAGTGACAGATACTGCATCTTAATAGGGAACCTACTTCAGCCTCCAACAGAGAAGGAAGCACACTACTCATTAATCTCCCTCATAGTATAGTATGAACCCTTATTTACAGCCTCAGCAACATTAGCAAGCATTCTGTGTTGACATATGCACACAGGTTAAACATGTCAGACAATATGAGCTTCTGGGGGAAGCTAATGCTTTAATGAAGGGTTTGCCTCCTCCCCACCAGAGAGATGTACTACCTGCTCTACTGCTCACCATCTGTAACGCAGCATCCCAATGGCATTCCTCATCAATCTAGACCCACGCCTCTAAAACAAAATATGAAGGGGTTTTAGTGAAAGCCTGCAATCAGCCCAGCCTCTATGTTTAAAGACATGTCAATTCACAGGAAATGTTCTTGTTTCTGCATCAATGGGTGAGACATGAAAACCCAGAAAAAGAATCTATGCCCAAATTTTCATGCATTTCTATGGTGTTTTGATATATGATTTGAGTTTGGGCCCTTCCATTTATCTCAAATATTAAGTATTGTTTTGCACCACTCAACAGCAGGGCAGGAAGTAAAAAGCATTTCAAAAACTTGTATAAATTGGTCTGTGGTCTAACGTACACCTGATCTGGGCAAAAACCATGGCAAGTCCTGAATGTTAGCTGTTTCTAATATAAAGGCTAAACTTTGAAAGCAATATGTGGGAGATGTACTCAGAAAATCAGATAAATAAATAACTGTGGTTTTAGCACCTACATTTCAAAGAATGTAGCACTGGGAAATGTCTAGGTGTTAGTTGCAAGCTTATGATATGCTAAAAATATTGTACTGTCAATACTATAAAAGGGCCTGTTTGTATTGAGGTAGATATCTATAATAAAGATTAAGAAATAGGTATTTTGCTAGGGCTTAAAGAAAATTGAGTGATGCTCTGAAGAAGAAAAGTATTGTTTAATTTAAAAACAAATATTGATTACAGTATGAGAGAGATACTGTACACTTGAAATACAATGCCCGCACTTGAAATCAAAGCAGAAATGTGGCTGGTGCATGAGACTTGGACTGACATTAGTGCAAGAGAAAGATCTGGTTTCTGGCACCACCAGAAACTTCCTGCCTGTCTCTAAGAATTTCTCTATCTCTTTCTCCCTCCTGCCTGAGCTTTGTGTTTCCAGTAACAGGGGCTGCCCATACTTGCCTTTTGATATAGAGCCACTCAAAAGAGTGACTCAGTTTTGGCAGGGTCTTCTACTTGGTATGATGCCTCTAGGAGAATGTCTATGCAAAATGCGCAGACTCCGGGTGCACTAACACTTCCAAGGTATGTCCCTAGCAAGGCTTTCCTGCTAGAGCTTCTGAGAGCTCATCATGACTGACGAGTTTGGATGGTGAGGCAAAGACCTTTGGTCTGTCTGAACACATCTGTGTAAAAGCACCTGGAGATATTCTGGCATCTGAAGGAGAACTGACTGAGGTATCCTTCAGAGAGCTGTACAGGTGAGTGGCTGTCCAGACAGCTATTTTCTGTCTGTGTTGTCAGCTTAACTACATGAACTACAGAGGACTTCTGAGGGTTGCTAAGAGAGTTGCTTACTTCCCTCTATATTATTTTCTATCTTGCCAATAACACTGAGTAGGTAAGCTCTTCTAGGAATAAATAGTACTAATTTCTTACGTAGGATAAGGACAGAACCCCATGAAATTTGGAAGTAACCTGTGTGTTAAGTTTATCGTTAGGGCTATCTGTTCTGAATCCATGACTGTTGGCCTTGCTAGGTCTTATATTAAGCCATTTAATTTAATCCAGACAGTTTTCAATCCCCTTCTGTGAAATTCACCTGACCCTCCCATGCTCACCTATATAAATTTCAGTATAGATTTTTTGAGGGATATCATCTGAAATGTTTTATTCATGGTACAAAAATCATACATTAGTATCACAGTGTCTGATCCTTTGAATAATGATTGCTTGAAAATATGCTTTTTATCTGATCAAATGCTTAGCAATTCCTTATTGGATATGGGTCATAGGACTTTAGGCACCAGATAAGGGACATCCCTTAAAATGCAGGATGGATAGGCACCCTAACTTCAGATTTATCTCAAATATTCTGTAATATTTCAGTAACTGCATTTTGGTTACCTGCTGTGCTAAACAGCACTAATCTGCATTGTTCTGTAGCCTTCATGGACTAAAACCAAGATTTATCAACAGTCTTAATTAACAGGCAGTAATGAACTGACTGAAGGGCATACTTGTTCACCACATTTGCCTGTGTGCCCCTGTAATTTTTCTGAAAACACTCACTACAATGAAACATATGAAGGCAGGTTTCAAAGTATATGCCTAGAGAACAGTCTGGAGGAGAAACTGTTTTTTCAGATTATTTGAACACTGCTTGACAAATGACATAAGCCATCCATATCATGTTGCTGCTGTGGCCCCTCTTGCAGACAGAGGCTGTTTGAAATTCATTGCCTTTGCCTTCACGACAAGTGCAGATGGTAGAGAGTGGTATCAGCCACCTTACTTTGCAGGGAAGGACTTAACAGATGCAAAGGTCAGAAAGGCTGGTATCATCACTGTTTAGCAAGACTTAGATATTAGGAGGAAAATAATGCACTTCTCTCATGGACTGCTCTTTAACTGTAAATTTAATTTAATTTAATTTTTTAATAGGTGATAATTACTAGCTGCTTTTTCAGAATGCCAGAAGAGAGAAAGTGAGATGCTCACTTACATTCTGATAACAAGTTAAAGAGCCTGAAAAGAAGAGAAATCCACAAACTGACTGTGCCACATTGTCAATAACTTCTTCTTCCAATGACCCTGTGGCAGTAAGCTAGCTCTTGGGACACTGGGGAATAGGCGAGAGGAATAAAATAGTATAGATACAGTGCTATGGAGTTTATGCAGGATGGTAGTCTTTGGGGCACCAAAGGGAGGGAGCTACAAAATGGAATAATTCTGCATTGCATTTTTGAAGATGTTCAAGACATCTTCAACACATCAAACTCTCTTTAAAGCCATCCCAATAGACATGCAAATATGACATAAACAGATTAACGTTTTTACTCAGCTTCTTAGGTGGATTTTGCCAACTGTGCTCAAGACCCTTACTGCCAGGACTCCTTTACTCTTCGTGCTGGAAAGTACCTTAAACTGTGAAAGTAGTTGGTAGATTATTTGTCTGAATATATATTGCATTTACAGTGTTGAGATACCATTTCAGAGGCCTGTTGTGCTGTCCAAGTCATCTCTGCGGGGGGGCTTCCAATCCTGAGCAGCCCTATACTGCTCTTAGGGCTAAAAAACATATGCTTTGCTACCCTTAGCCCACAGGTTTTATGGTTTATTTCTAGGTGCCTAGATGGTGACTGAAAGGGCATATCTGAAGTGATGCAGACCCCAAGACACTTGACATCAGTTCTTTGCCTTCCAAAGAGCTGCCTGTGGATAAGACAATAGACATGCTAAATGTTTGTCTATCCAATCTCTGCTAAAAGCAGCACTGAAAAAAAAAAGTCAAAGTCGTGATTAGTCAGCCAATCATGTTATGAGAGTATAGCCTTTCTAAAATTCATTAGACTTCAGTAGCTAGACTGTGTTAAACTGCACAGTCTTGATTAAATTGTTCTTCTTTTTCACAGTCGCCCCATGAACCAGTTTCCTGAGACTTTTGCTCTGGTGCACTTTTTTTTTTTTTTTTAAGAAATCAATCTGTATTAGCTACTATAATGCTGCGGTTGTTATATGGAATATGAACTTCTTTGCTCACTAATAACAAATCCATCTCTGCAATTTCTCACCATTTCCAGGGGTGGAATATTAGTCTTTCACTAATTTTACAGATTCACATAGACATGTTCTTTCACATGCATGCACAAACAAACAGGCACTAGTTTAGTGGCTCACTTAGAAGGAGAATATGTTTATGGGTTTTAATCCCATGATGTTGCCAACAAATGTAAGATCAAAGAAGTGTGGATATGAGCACAGTATCTGATATCCTCCTTAGCCCACAGTATGCGAATTTCAGAATCTGTTGTTAAACATTGTAGAAATAACAGAAAAGGGAACCAGCTCTGTGACCTTAGAGCCAGCACAGGATTTGTAAGACAAGCTGTAGTATCTGTGGAAAAAATACCTAGCAGAAGTACTTGGATACTGACAGCTTGTCTCTAGTCAGCATCCCACTGCAAAGAATTATTATGTCTTATGATTATTTTTTATTTACATACTCATCAAACTGACAAAATGAGGTTTATGCTTTCTCCACTTTTTAGTTTCCAGCTGACTATCATTTTCTTTTAAGATTAAATAAGTAATTTATTGAACTGTAACATCAAGTATTTATTAGGAAATTGCTGGGTAATTTTAACCGTATTTTTTTTTAAACATAAATCTGCATCCAAGGCCTCCAGTAACTTTGTGTGACTCTGCACCATTAATTTCTTCCAGAGTGACATTCTGATATGAGCTGAACAGATGGAATTGCAGGATTGTTCTAGCAAATTTATCATAAAAAATGCATCCGACACCTGTGTAATTTGCCTAATCATTTTCCTAATAAGCTCCTACCATTAATTATGCACGATTTCCACAATGCAATCAAGATAAAAGTAAATCTGATGACTTAATACCCTTCAAAATAATTGGTTCACCCAACACAAGGCCTCCTTTGCTTTCCATAGCCATTCCAGTTAATTAGAAAAAGGGTGCACCCTGTAGGAGTCAGCAGAATGGAGGCTGATAGCATGGTGGGAGGCAGGCCTGCTGTTTTTTTGGGCAGGAGTCAAGGATATTAACTCATGAAAGAAAGCAATGGACCCCCTCCCCCACCTCTCACTGTTGCCTCTCCTGTGCTTCATGGCCCCCCTACCCACCCCACCCAGCAGCAAACAGATGCGATTAGTGTTCTTCAGCTATCAGAAAACTGACTGCAGGACTCTGAGGGTCTAATGAGAATCAACTTTTCTGCGGCTGCTGTCTTGTGGTGCGGCCCACCTGTCACATCATTAGGTGCAGCATGTGCCTGGAATTCACTTTGCTAAATGAGATTTACAGGCCCCAGTGAAACCCATCCTGCAGCATTCCTGCTTCAATTAGCTAAAGATTAATTGTCTGAGAAAGGGAATGAAAGTTTTACTTCAACTGACCTGAAAAAAGGGGGGAGTTAGGGAGGGGGGTAGAAAGTATGGCTCAGGTATTCCACATAGGCCTCAGGCAGTGTGGAAAAACGTGATAATTTAAAGGTGCTGCAAATTTCCTACACCTCGTCTGGATGAGTGAAATTAACTAGCACTAAAAGCTGTCAAATTAAAGGTTGACTTCCAGATATTAGCACCTTAAATGTCACCGAATATTCTCTCTCCCCTCCTCCCTCCTTCCTTTCTCCCCCTCGGCCTCTCTCCCCTCTCCCCCCTCCCCATCCTCCTTTTTTTTTTTTTTTTTTTTTTTTTTTTTTTTGGCAAACATGCAAGTCAGCACACCTGCACATGCACACAAACATTATCCTACTGCTGTTCCTGCTAACTGCTTGTGCGTGCTTGGGCCAGAGTCACTTGGTATAAATCTCTGGTGTAACCATGGCTACAGAACAACTGGCAATTACAAAATTTCCTCCATTTTTAATGTTACACTAATTATGTTTGAACGCATTCTAATGGAGAAAGGAATTGAGGAGATGAAGCAGTGCTCTGTAAGTGAAGAGCAGCTAGAGGATCTGTGTCTCCCATCTTGAGCAGTCTGAAATGCAGGAGAGGCAATGAGGATCTTGATATGAACTTGTGTGCCTGGGAACGTAGGATATATACACATCAACACATGAAATACATGGGTTGACGTTTGGATTTTGCATGCTACCATTAAAACAAACCCATATCTGCTCATAAGTTGGGAAAACAGAAGATCACATCTTAATTTGAACTTTGTGTTATAGATGACTCCTTGTATTGCAGTGTCATTGCTTTGAATATCCCATTGACCAAAAAATGGGCTTAAAATCTGAAGCAGCTTTTGCAGCTTTTGATCCATCTCAGATTTTGTTTTAACCACTTTTTCTTTCATTTTGCACAGTGTAAACTATTGCGGATGCTTATTTGCAGGCTCATACAATGCATAAAATGGCATGCACTATCTGCAGAAGGCCTTATGGGACCAAAATGGCCAAATTTTTTTCATACCATCTCTATTTTCACCCCCTTAGATCTGATGTCTGCTTGTGTTTCCTAGCAAGGGTTCATGTCATTCAAATACAACTTTAATGTCAACACATGTTGAACAAAGTAGGAAGGTCCTTGCTATGAGTGCCATTCTGCCCCAGCCGAGGTGTCAGTGACATAATCCGAATTCCCCATTTTAACTTTATTTTTGTTCTGGAAGGACGTCTTCTGTCACTCTGGTAATTCTGGGGCTGAGCATCAGCCTCAGACCTTTTCATCAGGATTACCTGGCAGGTACTCTGCTAGGGTAGGATTAGAGCTGGATCTTATGTTGAATTTCTTCAGCTGGGGCAAGATGAGACAAATAAATCAAACAGTCCTTCCGGAATTTCGAATTGGGGTCACAGAGATGCTGTGCAACAGGTGTACAGTATTTGAAGATTCTTGTTTTTGTATGAGCCCATTTTGGTTAGATTTTACCAGAGGGAGAAAAAAAGGCAAACAGAAAAACACACAGTACATTTTGCATCATACCACTCCATCTTTCTTAACCTGGTAATTTAACATGTACACACACCCACTGCTGAAGGTGGGGTGTGGATACTGTTACATGTTTCCTCACAGCAGAGAGCTCTCCATCCCAGCTGTGTCTTCAGCAGCGTGAGCCAGCTTGATTATGCTAAAGTACTCCTGGATCTCTTCCTCTTTTGTTTCATTCTTCCCAGGGTTTTGAAGCTTAAGCATTTGACATGCTTGGGTAGTTTCTTCTCTAATTTTATCCCAGCTGACTGTGCAATGAGTTTAACTCAGAGCCCTTAGGTGCAAGCCACTTTCCACAATGTATATTAAACTTTATAAAACTAGCTGGTATGTCATTACCCAGAATATAATTACCTATATTGGAATTTGGCCAGGATACTGGGGCTAATATTGTTAGCCTTGCAAAAATTGGCGTGGGACTTTTTAATGACCACATGTGGTCAGTGCCATATGTTTCTAGCTCATCTAAAGTATGTTACCTCTCACACAGCCATGCCCCCTTGAAATCACTACAGAGTAGGAAAGCAGAACCATGGATGCCAGACAGGACTGACAGCTGCTAATTCAGAGACTGATGACATCTTTGATGTGGGGCAAGAAACAGCTCTGTAGTGAACCCCAGCTCTGTGTGGCAAGAGGCTCTTACTGACCCACACTTATGCGTGTTCCCTCCCTCTCTTTTGCTGGCTCAAAACCCTTCAAAACCTGACCTGATACAAACGGTCACTGCCCTTTCTGGAGAGGCTGTATTTTATGTAAAATTATTATTATTATCACGTCATGTGCATGTGATCTGATCCACTGAAGATATTGATCTAGACAAGTTGATGGTCCAAACCACAAATTCAACTGGAAATGTTCTATAAAGCCTTTATTTTTTAAACTCCATGTGGTGTGTGCCAGACAGTGATAACATGTTCTAACCAATGGTTGCTATGTGTTAAAATGATTATTTAAGCTAACATTGAAAACCACATGAAAATGAAACTCCATTTAAACATTTGGTGCAATCTGTACATTTGCTCAATATGCCACTATGAAGTTTGGGATAGATGCTTCCATGGAGAGGAAACAAATAGTTTATCACTGCTATGGTTTAGTCTGATGAGACACTTCATTTCCTGTATCAAAATACTCATAAAAATATAAAAAAAAGCATTCTGCTTTGAACCCCTCTGGTAGAATGTCATTACATGGCTCAAACTGATGATTGCATTACTTCTTTTCCTTCTTGTCCAGACAAAAACAAGTATTCAGTGTCCTTGTCCATCCTCAGTTTCTTCTTTGCAACTCTCCTGAGTCTCTTCTTAAGGAGACCAAGTCACTCACTCACTTGTGCTGCTTATGTGCTTAGGGTTCTCTGCCTACTCTTTTCCTTCCCTCTTTTCTTTCAACCACTAAGCCATATTCTCTTAAAATCGTACAATTAAACCCTCCATTTACTTTAGCCTGTGATAAAATAGATTTTCATTATAAAACATTTGATGGCACCATACTACTTCTGGCCTATGTGACTTGTTAAGGCACTAGTGGTGTTAGAAAATGATGACCTACAACCCCTGTTTTAAACCTAATTCTCTCTTTATTGTCAAAAGCTGTGAGGAAGAAATCAAATCTGTTATTGGACAAGGTTAGCAAGCCTTCATCTTTACAGCCTTCAACTTTTCAACTATCTTTTGCTTGAGAGATCATTGTTTGGCTTTTACAATCTGTCCTGGCACAAGTAGTGTTTAATCTTCCCTTTCTGATTAAACTAATAGAGATGGTTTTGCCAAGTCATTTCTAAGGCTCTGTTTGCTTCAGATGTCCCAGATTTTTGATTTTGCTACAGCTTTTATACCTGAATATAAAACAGGACTGGTATTAGTGACTTTGGTTGTTGATCTCTTCCTAATAATAACTAATGATCAATTTATATAATTGTAGTTCCATTTATATGCAGTGAAGATGTGACAGATGAGCAGACACAAAGAAATAAATGTTATCAACAGTCATTATTATCATGAGGGTTAAGAAGCTTGTAATTTCAGCCTATAGTTAGGCCAGCCACAGTGTTTAGATAATTAAGTGGTAGCTATGACAAGGTAAGCCTTATTCAGATGAGCTTGTTGAGAAGGTATGAACTCCTCTTGCTTCTTGATCCCAGCACTGTGACACATTGTCTAGAGGCACCCCAGACCTAGTGTGTTTTTTGAAGCCAGGAATAAGCTCACATTTCAGGCCTCATTACAGGTAGAGAGGCCTTGGCTAGCTGTAAATAAGTTTGTCCCCTGGTGTTTTGAGCATGTCCAGACAGGGTTTTTAGGAACTCATTTCCCTGCCACGGAGAGGGGTCTGCTGCTTGGTTGGAGGGTGCTATGTGGCTGGAGGGGACCCTCTGACGTCTCTGCAGGTAGCTTGGGCACCTCCCAAGTGACTTGCTAGAAGTAACCTTATTCATTCTTACTGAGATCTCTGTTTCTCCAGGACTTTCCCAAACTGGGCCGGAATGCTGCTTCTGCTTTATAACCTGCATCAGTTACCACTGCACTTCTATGTAAAAAGCTAGCCTTAAAAAAACTAGGTGTTCTAAACCCAATTTGACTGGGATGGAAGGAGTATGGTGACCAGTTTTTAAGGTTATAGCATTGTTAAATTCCAACAAACAGTACTTCGGTCAGTCCAGCAGGAGAGGGCTCTCATAGTCTGTACATTTCTTGTGCAGATTCCAGAGCTTTGAAATTCACTCTTTTGACAGGCACAGTAAGATATAGGTAGCAAGGGGTAGAAGGGCTAGATATGTGGTGATTTACTGAAAAATTTTGGACCTTTTTGGAGAGAAGAAACGTCTGCCTGCATTCTCTGTAGTTGGATGTATATCTAATGGCAGAATGCCCAGTGCTTTTGGAAAACATAGAACCAAAGAAATAATCCATTGTATGAAGGATCCCTAGTAAAGAGCCTAACTGTGATCTGTGCCAGGACCACTAACTTTGTTTCCGCCTGCATTTTATGTTATGATGCATGTTTACAGTCTGCCTGAAACCAAGATCAATGAAGTAAAAGCCTGTTTTGTACAATAACTGCATCTGGATATACATAGAACATCTTGAGCCTGTAAAATTAATAATTTACTATTGTGTCACATGGTTTTGGGGTGTTCTAGGTCTATTTACTAGGAGATTATGCACACCCATATCTCTGGTACAATGAGATTTCAGAGTTGTGCATCAAATATTATAAAGTCCCTCTATACCTTCAAAATTCATCTTGAAGTTGATGATAAACTCTGTATAATAGGTTGACTGTTTCTACAGCAGGGTGGTGTGACAGACTGGAAAATCTATTCATTTGTTTTCCTATTTAAAAGAAAAATAAGTGAAGAACCATAAATAAGGAGTTGAAACATAACCACTTAGCAGACAAATGTATATTATGCAGCATTTGATGGGAATGTTTTTTTTTTCTGAGAGCATCGCTGACCTGTATAATTTTGAGTGTGCAGTAAAACGAAGACCTCCTAGATGGATCTGGTGATATCAACTTACAGAATGCACTGCAGAACACCTGGACAATTGCAAAAGCAACTATAATTACTTCTAACGTTTGCTTTTCAGGGGTATTTTCTGGAGGTTTGAGTTTTTATTTCCACAAAGATGACATCTTGGTTTTTGAGGAAAATCCTGTTTTATCTGAAGCTTGAAAATACAGTTTGGGTTTCCTTTTGGAATGATGATGTGATATTCTCAAGGGCTTTCTGAGAGCTGCCAAGCAAAAAGGTTGCTTCAGTGCACTTTACTGATGTAGTTATTGTTGTCATGTAGTCATCATTTTTTAAGTGCTCTTCTCTGCCTGTGACTGGTCTTCTATAAGGGCTTTCTTCTTCAGAATGTAGGTCACTACTACATTGCCCATCAGATCTTCCTAATTTCTAACAATGTTTAAACCTGTACTAACAAAGAGGCAAAAAATCATAAAAGCTGACTTTCCATTACTGATGTGATGTGCCCCCATTTATTTTTTTCTGTCTACTCTAAATTAATTATTCAGAACTTTTGGGTTTATTACAACAGTTATTAGTCTTTCAAATAGTCAGGCTTGGAAAAGGCAATCTGAGGCCCTTGGCCGCGGGCCCCCCCCCCCCCAACAAGCTAAAATGACCAGAGACCAGAGCTCCTGCTGGGACAATCTTGCTCACAGCCACAATAAAACAGCAGGAGACTACTCTTTTTAAAAACAAAACAAAACAAAAAATTCTGAGTATTTTTCTTCTGGTACCTAAAAAGGGATTGTGGACTTTTTGGTATTTCTGAAAATGTCTGCTTTGTCTTTCTATCTGCAGCAAACGGGAGCTCAGCTCCAACAATAATTTGTCTCCAGGTCTGTATACTTAAGGCAACTTCCTTTGTGAATAGTGAGCTGTGTTGTTAATTAATGCAAGCTGTGTTATCATTTCATCTATCATTCTTCCGTTAGGCAAATTTTTGGTTTATTATATCTATCGTGGTATTTATAGGCCTTAGTCAAGAACTTGGGCCTTATGGTATCTGGAAATAATAATTGCTACTAGTTTCCTGTTTTAGTTTGTCTTTGTAAGGAAACATGGGTTATGCTGTCATGCTGTTTGTCTGGAAGCCTGCTTCAAATAACTTTGGAATCTTTTAATTAATTTCAACCAAAGTTTACTGTGGAAGTTCTACCAATTTTGTTGAAACTGGTTACTAGCAAGAGAAGGTGATGTAAATTAGGGTTCCTGTTGCAAGGAAGACTGTGTTGTGAGCTCAAGTTACTTAGTTTCTGGGAGCAGGCATGTGCTGGCTGGCCAAGCAGCATAAATATAGCTCTTGTGATGGCTCTTCTCTATTCAGTAATTAGCAAATGCAGGAGGGAGGTGTCTGCACTGTGTCCTCATTTTGAGCAAGAATGCAAGAGTGGAGCGAGGTTTCAAATAGCCTAGAGAAGGACTTGGATATATTGAGTGGGGATTTGGGAAACAGTCTTCATTAGCTCTGCTGCTCTCAGATTAGCTAGATTTATTTTTTTTTAGGGTACTTTGGAGTGCAGATATTCACTAGGATTTTCATGGGAGTTCTAAAGAGGACTAGGAAAATCCATGGGAAATCCTAGAAGTGATTATAATGACTTTCGCTACTAGTGATGGTAATATTATTTGTGGATGATGTACAAGTAGATCATTTGAATTTGTGCATATTTTAGAGTTCTCATATATATTTCTCTGTGGTAGAGGTGTTTAACAACCGTGAGTGTCCATTTGCACTAGTTTGGGACTTTCCACTTATAAAGTCAGCTGAAACTATATCAAAGCTAGATAAATTTTCCAAATTTGTAATAAAAATCATGAGTGTCATATGTTTAATTGGAGATTATAATGAATAAATGCACCCCAGAGAACTTTTTGTATTTTTTCTTTTTTTCTATCTTTAGGTCCCAGAGAAACACAATTTGGATATCACAGATGCTCTATATTGATTTGATAACTGGGTAATGTGACTATGAAGTAAGAAACTCTCCTTTAATTTGGATTCTATTTTATTTCTTTATTTACTTATTTAGCAATTTAATGTTAAACTAGTGTTCTGGCTGAACTCCAGCTCCTGGACAAATTCCAGCTCAAGTAATTGCATTCTATCTAATGAAATTCCCTGTCTGGCATTAATTGGAAAAGCTGTTCTTCACTTCCTGTCCTAACCTGGTCTATAATGCTGCTCTATGGTATGGGTTACTATGATCAATCGTGGAAATGGCTGCCTTTTTATAGATAAATACATACAAACCTTTGTTTAGGAACAAAGCATCCCACTGCCATCTTCTATGATTCATTATCTCTAAAGCAAGAGTATTGTCCTCTTTCATAAAATCATTCTTAATCAAGGATTAGTAATTACTCTCTTCTCTGGTGGCTAGAAACCTGAAAAAAAAAATATATATATATATAAACCTTAATTCTACTAACAGGTATTAGAAGTATTGTTTTTAGCTGGATTAGCAAAGATCCAAAATAAAAAGTTCTGGATTTACTTCACAATGTCACAAGTAGATAGTTCAGTTAAGGCAACTAACTGCTTCTGTTACTGCAGAAAGAAAAAACCTTTCACAAAATGAATCAAGTGAGAAATCTTTGCTACTTTTTTTTTTTTTTTTTTCATTTTTTTTTCTTTTCTTTCAAAATTAAGTTAAATTTGTTTAATATCAAGTGGTATTTACAATATATATATATTTATATATACACAGCCTGTTAGCATCAGGTATAATTTAAACTAGAAAAGCAGTTTCTGGTATTGTTTACACACCCACAAAAATTCTTGGGGATTCTTGGGAATTTTTGGTTATATTGTCTGCCTATTCTGAGTATGCCTTCCTGGAGCTGCATGGTGAATTTAAATATGCAACCTTAGTTATTAAGAATATTTCCTTTAAGTTTTCTTTGTTTTTTAAGGCATTCTGAGATCTACATATGAAGACAAACTTGAAGAAAATTGACTTAATAACATTATACACAGTTAAAATGTGCAAGCTCTGGGATCACTTTGCTGATGTGCTTGCATATACTTGGATACGTACATAGAAGTATCATCGTTCAACTTTCCCAACGTCTTTCCGTGTTCCCATAACTGGGACAGGAGGCCAGTTTTTGGCTAAATAGTTAATTATTCCATGTATGTGTTAAGTTTCACAGATTTCAAAAATCATGACCTGAATTGATGACCGTCCACAGGCCTTAAAACCTCGCTCAATATTCTGCCATTACAGTAACATCGGTTTGAACTAGAGACCCAAGGTCTAGTCTGGAGACTTTGATGTAGTAAATTCACTTATCACAATCCGCTCTCCCATTTATTAGTCATTTTATTGTTAATAATATTATATATATATATATATATATATACTTATACATAGTTTATATTTTAACTATTATATATTACTATACCTATCAAGATAATATAACATCAGGAATTATTTTTCCCACACTAAGCCTTCTAGATCAATGCATTTGTTGCATTAAGGGAGGAAGTACACAACTGCATTGCCTAAAGATGAAGTTCATCTGTGCTGATAATCACTTTGCCTCTCCATAGGCCTTCTGCAGCCATATATTTAAACTAGACCTCTAGCTAAGAGACCTCAAATCTAGAAAGCTGCAAAATCCACAGATTTGGCACTTCAGAAGTGATTCAGGAGCCTAAGCTCTATTTTTAAATTGATAGGTCAATGGAATCTGTACTTTTAAATAACTATGTACTGTATATAGATCTTGAGGAGCTTTTGAAAGAGGGCTTGATCTTCTAATTCACTGGTACATATTTGATACGTTGCTCTAAATTACAGTTTTGTTAGTACTCAGCAAATTACTTATTTGCCCTTCCATAACAGTAAAGAAGGGAATGAGCATGAAGAGTGCTTCTGTTAAGAGCAGGATAAATTTGGAATGTGAAATCTAGATATTTTATTTATTTATTTATTTATTTATTTATTATTTTTTACCCTTAAAATGTTGACTCTGCTTCTGAGGTATGGTGAGCATACCCTTCTTGCTAAAGAACAAGAAAATGGGGCTGAAAAGCTTTCTGTCTTGTTCACTGAAAAGAGAATTAACAATACCTGACTGGATACTAGCATGCTTCCCATGACTATCCATGTAAACTAGCTGCTAGGAAAATCTAAATTAATATTTAATTGAACAGAAAAAAATATAAAAGAAAATGACTTACTCTCTTTGGTCAGAAATATTTGGAAAGTTATTTTTGAGCCTTGAGTACAGGCTGTTACAGAGCATTAGAAGTAGAATTAAAGCACAGTCTTCAAATTATGGTAAGCTAAACAATGAGACTGACTATCAGACAGACTTTCCTAATCGTGACTTGTTATGTACACACTACATACTCTGCTTGTACAGGCTGGCTGGCAGTAGATCAAAACTGGAGGTTTTATTGATTAAAGCCTCCCTACAGTAGGAATTTAAAAAGTATGCCTTATCTCTTTATCTATTTGAAAGATACAGATTCCTGTTATTTGCTGAAGTAAGGGAATGTTAAGTTCTTTACAGGAGGACTACATGACTAGATACTCCTTTGAAGATTACCTTACTATCTTAGAGGAACAGTCCAGTCACTCTGGGAGCAGAACTACTGTATCCAGTCTCCCCCTTTCCCTCTCCTCTATCATTGACCTGGTTCTACAGCAGTGGGAGTCTTTTCTCTCTCTTTCTCTCTCTTTCTCTCTCTTTCTCTCTCTTTCTATCCTCTCCCTTCCTCCTTTCCTCCCTTGCTTCCTACTATCATTTTGTTTTGTCTTTCATTTGCAAATAAAAGTGAGTGATTTTTTTTTACCCCTACTTATAGTCTTCACTTAAACCAGTGCCATCATTAAGGAGCTATTCAGAGATGTATATAGAGTTTGAGTACAGCAGCATGAGAACTGGGTGAAGCATTAGTTTATCCCATGTGAGACTACTTATGTTATATGTTATATGGAGCAGGCTTATTTAATTTTTATTAAACATGAATAAATTCAGTTAGCCCTAATTGACAAACAACTTCTTAATAAAAGTAGCCTTTTGCTATCTTTTCAAACATGTCATAATTTATTTAAATGAATTGTTTGCAGTACACAAGTGTTGGACAAATAATGCATGCAAATAAACTGCAGTCAGTGAGCTTGTGAGCAGTAGCATTAATTTCTCCACATATTTTTCTTCATGTGTTCTGTGCAAAGTATAACCAAGCCCTCTTACAGAGGTAAGGCTTTACTAGGAGTTTCCATGAAATGGAAGGTACAACTAGGGTAGGTAGAGTCAACACCTCAAAGGAGTGTGTGGGGCTGAGCACCATCCTGCTCAGGACAGAAGCCACAGCAATTGGAGACCATGGGCTGTTTTCCTCCAGTTCCCTTGGTCAGTTCATACTTCTGGAAATCTCTCATCAGTGCAGACTGTGTATAAAGCTTCCTTAAAGCCATTTCTCTTTCCACCAGATCATGATCCACTTTTTTTTTTTTTTTTTTTTTTTTTTTTTTTTTTTTTTCCTGAGTATATGGTAACAATTATGTTTCTGTGAGGACTTACAATTCTACTATTTTTCTCTCATGTTCAGAGACTGTCCATGAGAATATTCTCTGTTATCTGAACTTCTTTCTTCAGTGTGACTGTGTTGGTAGCAGAAAACTTAGGAGCCTTGACTTTAAGAGATGGCTAGCTTTCTGAGGAGTCAGGAAGGACTGCTGGCAGTAAACCAAACGATGTCTGGTTAGAAAAACAACTGATAGAAAGATTGCAAAACCTGACTGGCTGTTACAATTCTGCAATCCTGCCCAATTTTTGTCTAAAGTTTGTTAAACCTTTTTTCCTTTTTTTTTTTTTTTGTGATTTCGACAAGTGAGCAAATTTGGATGTAATACTTGTAATAGTATTTCTTTTTTTCTTTTTTTTTTTTTTTTTTTTGATTCTCATGTTATTTAGGCTTAGATAATTACTGGTCCTGTTCTAAGTCGTTAGCATCATCAAAACCTGTCTACACAGTTCATCAGTAATAGGTGCTACATATCTTACTGTGTTTTCAATCTTTTTTTTCAAGCTATTGCATTTTGTGAACTATTCATTTTGGCTTTACTCTTTCATATTTATGGTTCTGCTCATATGAAAAATTGTGTATGTTACAGAGTGTTGTTTCTGTCCCCTTGTTTGATTTTTTTTTTTTTTTTTTCTCATTTGTTATCTGAAAATGTTATAACAGTCCCACTCTGCTGATACATGCTTTACGGAAATAAACTGAGAAGCCACATGAGTGTTGTACCCAGTGCACTTTCATCCCTTAGAATGGGGATAAAGGCCCAAACCACAGCGTAATGGAGATTCAGGGTGACCAGCTTCTCATTCCACACACACACTGAACTCCACAGAGGAAGACTTGGCACAGAAAAAGAACAGTCACGTGGAAACACTACTTAATTCTTCCCTCTGAGTTCTAAATTCCTCTCAGAGTTTAAGTTGGTCTCTCCCAGTGCATTTGATTCATTGTCCATAAGGAGGGGCTCTGGATGACTAATAATGTCCAGGTGTACTTTATAAATAACATGAGGACTTACCTCCGTAATGCATGATCATGTGTATCAAGCATGATGCACTTGTTACTAATCAGACTATTTCAAAAAAGCTAGCCTAGCTTATTTGGAGGAATGGACTTTGGTCCCCGAAGAACTTGCATAAAGACTCAGTAACGCTTTCTGTATTAGTAAATTTTTGGTCTTCGTTTAGCAGTAGTACCTATGCTAATGTTTTTCCCAATACTGTATTCTGCTTATCCAAGCACCATAGAAAAGAGTTAACCCACAAGACAAATACAGTGTAAACATTCATTTTCAGTTCTTATGATTAACGTGATTGATTTGTGAAAGGATGAAAATATATTGTAAAGTTAGAAAAATGAATGCCTGGAGGATCTAAGCTTAATATATCGGTCTTTTCTTCTCACTGAGTCAATATAGATTGACAAGCCATATTTTCCATTCAAAGAAATGTTAAATGTTTACAGATTTCATGAAAGACTCTGAAGACAACATCACTTTAACAACATTTTCTGTCAAAATCTACAATGATAACCTAATTTCTAGTCTCAGTCATGCTGGAGTAACTGTCAAAAATGGTAAAGCATATTGGTTAAATAAAGTAGAATTTGGCCCAGCCATCCTGTAATGCTGCAAGTATATATGTGTGTGTGTGTGTGTGTATTCTTGTTTGATTTTGAATCTGCAGATAGAGGTAACTATAATTTGAAGTAGACTTGTTGTTTGGAGCTGCCAGTTCTTATAGATTGCCTATTGGGGCACACTCTGACATGAACAAGTCATGACATTGAGCAGAAATATCATAGTAAAAGGTACGAATGTTTTTGGCACAGCATCATATTACGGAGAACGCTATTGCACCTCTGTGATGTTGCTGAGTGTCCTTGTGGTACAGTAATGTTTCCCCTTGTGCTGACATATTGTGGGTCTCTGCTGAAGTGCACAGTGAGACAAGTGAAGAGATTGTTCCCCAGTCACTCCCATCCTCTGCATTGTACACTGTGTACTTTGCACAGCTGCTGGTCTAGGTAATTTGTGTTATCTCTTTTGTTCTTCAACTAATAGAAAGCTATCTATGCTCCTTACATTGTATAGCTAACATATTACATTGTAAGATGCCACTGTGTTCTTTTGTGGGCATTTTGCCTTTTTTATATAAATATAATGTATTCCAGACCCTTATTTGAACATTAGAAGAGTACTGAATTCACTTATTTAAGCTTTTAAAAGTCAGGAATTGTCATAGTTAACGTTAAATTTGTTGTCCATGTGACTGAATTATTTGCTCAGGACCTTATATTATGTTAACTTATGTTACTAAGTCTGCTAAACTTTCTTGCTTTAAGTTACCCAATAGTCCACTGATAGTCAACAAGTTATTTAAACCTGTACAGAAATTTGAGGACATAATTACTTCTATTTGAGTTTGATGTGACTCAGGATTTGAAAGGATCAGTAATCATTAGAGAATTTTGTACATTTTGTCAAACACTGCATGGTAACATAAAGTTTTTCTTAAAACTCTTGCAGGATATTCTGTATTTTATGGCAAGCAGTGTATTATAAATTCCTTTCATGTTCTTATTCTGGATCATACAAGATCCAACACGTATAGTTATAAGACTGTCACCATATTTTGTATTACACCAATTCAGAATAGTCCATAGTTTGTGTTTCAGGATGTAGAATCTGAAAACTAGGAACTAGTTCCAGCCCTGGCATTAACTTTCTTTATAAACTTTATCTCTCTTCCAGGTGAATGGGTAAGACATTATTCCCTTTCTACTTACAAGTATGATGTAAGGATGAATTAATTATTTGGAAAGTCCTTTGAGATTGTTTAGTGTTGAAGAAATGCAAATTATTAATACTCAATTATTAAATTCTGCTATTACTCTTAGTGAAAAATGAGTTTATTCTAAAGCTATCAGAGACTGATTTTAAAGTGCATGGATTATTTTAATTTCAATTTTTTCTGACTTTAGAGTAGACGTACTTATCTATACCATCACAGGCATTTAGTGTTTCTCGGGATTAACTGTTTTGAGTAATCTGATTTTTGTTGTTGTTAGCTATACTTACTTCTGTCGCATGTTTTCGATTTCCGGTTTTGAGCAGAAAGAGATATACATTATAAAGACTGATATTTTTTACACATACATGGCTTTTTGTTTTTGTTGCATGTATAACCATTAGAAGAAAAAAACAAAAACAAAAACAAAAAACAACCTCAAAATATTTCTGTTGAGCTTTTAGTAATTAAATGAAGTCTGTAATACTTTGGCACTGCCAATTATTGTTTGCTTTTGTGCTTCAGGGGCAGGTCGGAATATGGAGAACAAACTTTATTGGTAAGAGATTCAATATGCTTAAAAGAAAGCTCTATATATGACAAGAAGCATTTCTTCAGGCACCCTACATTTACTGCCAGGTAAATACAGCTGTCTGGAATAGCTCCATCTGGTGAGTCACAGCAAAGCCCACCTCTCCATGTACTCTTGTTAGTTCATTGACACTAATCTGGATCTGCAGAGAAGTCATAACCTTGTGCTTCTGTTATGGAGTTTTTTTTTCTAAAAATATGTATTATTTGTGAAGACTTCACTGAACTGATATTACAGTTTGTTTATGTTGCTTGAGTGTTGTTTGAGTGTTGATGCCTTTTTTTTAAAATGTATTCTCCTCCTTTTTCAATGAAGGGAAAAAATAAATAACAATAATAATAATAAAAAAAAAAAGCAGAAAGGTTTTTTCTTATTGTATTCCCAGACCAGAAAAAAAATCAGAATTGTCAATAACATGAAATATATAATCTGATCTTTGAGACCCTAGAGCTTCTCAATAGGCAACACTTTTAAGTGCTGATGCCACTCCAACCAATGAAGATGTTTATTGGTTTAGATTTGTCAAAGTTTAATTATGCACCATTACAGAAATATATTATGTCAATGAAAGAGAGGGTTATATGAATAAAAAATTATTTGCAGCAGAGGAACTGCACGCAGAGCAAAGCTTTGAGCTCTGGCTTTTAAAGTTGAACTTTTTTTTTTTTTTTTTTTTTTTAACGTAAACAACATGACCCACAAGAAAGGTACAAAGTTTTTTTGGGAGGAAGAAATCACACATCTAGGAGCACAGCTTTTTGCGTTGCATGCCCAGATGTCTGCTTATATACAAATAAATATATTAATGTCCATTCCATGAATGTCATCAATTCCATGTAAGTGTGATTAAAGACCTGAAATAGTTCTTAAAAGGAAGTGTATTCAGGATAACTTGATGTTGAAGTGACCTGGCTCCCAGCAGGTCTCCATTTCTCTGTGTCACTATTTTCGCCCTTGACTTTTCAGTGTATGGGTTTTATGAACATCATACTGCCCAAGTCGCAGTATCCTGATCTGTAGACAAGCATCCTTAAATTATTAATGTATAATTTATCTTTGTTTTTAATAATGGGGGAACAAGGAGGGTAACACTTTGAAAACCCTGTGAGGTCTCCAGTTAGTTGGTTAATGCTTTTGACTTGCTTCTTCAAAGCCATTACTAATTCAGTGTGTGAAATCTTCGAAAATTATCTAATTGGAGAAAGTTGTCTTGAATATGACCATTTTCTTTTTGCAAACTATTGATCTGCTGATATTTTACAGTCAACCAGCTCAATGCATTCTTGAGATATTTTATTGTAATACATTAAGAGAGCAATGGTCATTGATTGATAACAGGGGAACAAAGGAAGATTTCTTCTGTATGTTTTGCTTAAAATAAAAATATATATATATATATGTATATAAAAGATACGCTTGGCAATATTCTGTTCTCACTCCATTACAAATCCAATACCATTTCATTGACATCTGTGGGGTTTCTTCAGAATTAAGGTGGTATGACTGAGAACTGAATTTGTCTTGCCTGTACTAACATCCAATCAATATCCTCTTTGCCCAGTACATATTGTAATCTTAGATGCTTTATTTGTATTTAAATGGAAATCAGATATACAATTATATTTTTAGGTATAGAATGTTTTTTACTAGTTTTAAATTAGTTTGTATTTAAACATGTACAGGTAGTCATGTTTGTATTTTTGAATAATGAATAAGATGAATAAAGGACACACTTCACCTGCTGGAAAAATAAATCTGACTTTCTAAAATTCAGATTCATCTCTTAAACCAGCTTTTTCTTCTTTCTTAAGCATATTTTTATAAGAAATGACTTTGTTTTGCAAAGATCCATTGCCATACTAATGGATTCTCAGCTCTAATCTGAAGGGACCATTTCCATTGGGGGTGGGAGGGTTGGGGATGAAGGAAGCATTGTTTAGTCCTTAGGTCAGTGGAATTTTTGATCTTACTACCAAGTCTGTCAGTAATGGTGCCTGTTCCTGAGTGTGGTGATTTCTATGATGTCAACTTTTGTCTTTTGTAGATTGGGTTGGGGCCTTCATGATCATTTTATTTAAATCACTACAGCATAGAATCTCTCTAATCTGAACATACTAGATTTGTTTTATCACTTGGTTTAGTGAAAGTTAATGCTACTGAAGTGTTGATGTCTGTTTTGGAGGTGTGTGGTTCAGGTATTTTACATGGAAATTCAATCTTTTGGCAAAGAGCTGCTTAAACGAGTAGTGGTAATAAAGTGTACGTAGAAATGTATGTTGCAGTATGGAGGCTTGAATGGTACTGGCAGATTAACTTTTTCTGATCAAAACATTGTGACTGTGTGTTCATGTCCAGCCTTCCATATTACTAAATGCATTGGAAACTATATTCAGCATTGTTTTATTAGTACAACATCATTTTTTTTTGTTTGACTTAGGAATCTAAATTTGAAATGTAAAAATGATGAGATATTTAGTATTTTATATAATACTGAAATTCTAGATTAGTCCATATCTAAATTGTAGATGGATGAGGTTTTTTAATTATTCTTTTTAAAATAATGCTTTTGGTATAGTGCTTTGTTTAGAATAACAGAACAGAAATCATTTACATATCCATGTTAACTCTCAGTTCTCTCAAGATTTTTCAATGCTTTCATCCTCTGTTTTAAATATATTTGTGGTTTTACATTTTCTTTTCTTTTTGCATTTTTTTTTTTTTTTGGTTTTAGATCTCATATATATTAGAAACTCATGGTAGTGTTTAGATTTGCAGGGCTTAAGAAAAATGAACTGTATTAAAAACTCTTCACTGTAATTCAAAATAGGCTTAAAGGAAACTCTCTTATCCACATTACTATTCTAAATCCTTACCTGAAAAATCTGCAACATTCATTTATATTTACAATTTTCCCCATGCATTTCAAATCAGTGTTTCAGAAAACAAAACAAAAACTGTATCTTTCATATTACTTCACAACCTACATCAAATTTATTTAGAGGAAAGGGGTGGTAGGGAAACCTTGATGCTATCAGCTCTGACTTTTGTAATGATTCTGCCTTTTAAATAGTTTTTAAAAAGCTTTAAAATAAAAAATAATGTGAAAATAATTGGCAAAGTTTGCTAGAATTAAAAAAAATATATAAAAATCCTATTTATCTGGGAGGAAAACTGGGAAAAAAAACATAGCTGAAAAGGATATAATCTAATTAGTTCCATATAGTCTCCAGAACCATTATAGTTCTGATTCATCATACCCCTATTTTAAAGTGTAATATTCTTCTATCCATGTTCAAGGGACTACACCTTACATGGTAAAGAGCTTGGGATGTGCAATCAGATACACAAAGAAAAATGGGTTAAAAGAGATGCTTGAAAGATGTCCTGCATAATGAATACTGAGTGACATCATATTAAAATGTGATATTAAATGTGACATATTAAAGATGTGTGTGTCTGTATATATACATACTATTAGTTTTCTACCTTAAAAAACAGTTATTTTTCATAGAAAACATAAGCTTTCAGCACAGCAGAAATATTTTAGCCTAGATTTATATTTTGGACTTTTCTGTTACTGAACTGTAGCTGAAATTTGTGCTCTCAGACTTTTACTTATGACACAGCATTTAATATTGCTTCAACGTTTACGAGGAAGAGAAGACATTTTTAAGCAAACCATCACTTCCTAACTTACTAGTTCATGCTAAATTGGTTTCCATTTTAGCAGTATACAGTTGTCTTAGTTCTTGGAAACATGCTTCACTGAATCATCAATCACTGTCTTCACTATGATGGTGGTTTTATTTATACAGCTGTGCGAAATGGTCACTGTGAAGTATTAGACCATGTTAAATTCTTGTGGTTCTGTGCTTTGTTTCAAATTCTGCCCTCATTTGCTGAAAAGTTACACCATGGTTTATAAACCTTTAAGTAAACTTGATCTTTTTGAGCTAACAAAAATGAATTTAGAGAAGATAGAACTAGTTATTAGTAGATTAAGTGAATAGTATAGCTTGCTTGTAAATGGCATGGACTTTAAGAATATTTGCTACTCAAAATTACCTAACATTATTTTTCAACGATCTTGGGAATCTGGAGAGGTCCCAGCAGGCTGGAAGCTGGCAAATGTTGTGCCAATTTTCAAGAAGGGTAAGAAAGAAGACCCTAGCAATTACAGGCCTGTCAGTCTCATGTCAGTTCCTGGTAAAATTATGCAGAAAACGAATCTTGAAGTTATTGAAGCGCACCTGGGGGACAATGCAGTCATTGGTCCCAGCCAACATGGGTTCATGAGGGGTGGTCCTGCCTAACAAATTTGATTTCCTTTTACAATAAGATCACCCGTCTAGTCAGCCAAGGGAAACCAGCAGATGTGATCATTTTGGACTTCAGCAAGGCTTTCGACACAGTTTCCCATAGGATCCTACTGGACAAAATGTCCAGCATACAACTTAACAAAAGCATCATACGATGGGTGAGCAATTGGCTGACAGGCAGGGCTCAAAGGGTTGTGGTAAATGGGGCCACATCAGGCTGGCGGAGCTTCACTAGTGGGGTTCCTCAAGGCTCCATTTTAGGGCCAGTCCTCTTCAATGTTTTTATAAATGATTTGGATGAAGGACTAGAAGGTGTTTGGAGCAAATTTGCTGACGACACCAAACTTGGAGGAGTTATGGACACGGCTGAGGGTGGAAAGGCCTTGCAGAGAGATCTGGACAGGTTAGAGAACTGGGCGATCACCAACCGCATGAAGTTTAACAAAAGCAAGTGCTGGGTCCTGCACCTGGGACACGGCAACCCTGGCTATACATATGGACTGGGTGACGAGACGCTGGAGTGCAGCCCCACAGAGAGGGATCTGGGGGTCGTGGTCGACAGTAAGTTGAATATGAGCCAGCAGTGTGCCTTGGCAGCCAGGAGGGCCAACCATATCCTGGGGTGCATCAAGCACGGCATTGCTAGTCAGGCGAGGGAAGTGATCGTCCCGCTCTACTCTGCGCTGGTACGGCCTCACCTCAAGTACTGTGTGCAGTTCTGGGCACCACAGTACAAAAAGGACATGAAACTGTTGGAGAGTGTCCAGAGGAGGGCGACAAAGATGGTGAAGGGCCTGGAGAGGAAAACATATGAGGAGCTGCTGAGGTCACTGGGCCTGTTCAGCGTGGAGAAGAGAGGAGACCTCATCACGCTCTACAACTTCCTCGCAAGGGGGAGTGGAGAGGTGGGTGATCTATTCTCCGTAACCACTAGTGATAGGACCCATGGGAATGGGGTGAAGCTGAGGCAGGGGAAGTTCAGACTAGATATCAAGAGGCGATTTTTCACTGAGAGGGTGGTTGCGCAATGGAACAGGCTCCCCAGTGAAGTAGTCAGTGCACCAACCCTATATGAATTTAAGAAGAGATTGGACTGTACACTTAGTCACATGGTCTAAACTTTTGGGTAGACCTGTGTGGTGTGAGGAGTTGGACTTGATGATCCTTATGGGTCCCTCCCAACTCTGGATATTCTATGATTCTGTGATTCTATGATATATTGTCTATTGACAAATTCCTGCCTCTGTTTCATTGCACATTGAAAATATTATTTCTGACTTTAGTTTTCAAGCTAATTTGATGGCTCATTTTCTTCCTATATTTTAATCCTTGATTTGATGAAATTACCACTACAGAATGACTAAATGGAGAAAATATGGAGATTATTATTATTATTATCATTTAAAGATAAGGCTCAGATAATTTAATTGGGATGCATTCATCTTATTTTTTTTTCTCAGTTATCCAGTAGTTCTCATATTGTAGCAATGCTCAGAAACAAAAGATTTTTTCAAAAGTCCTTATTTTCTTCTGACTGTGGGATCATGACCTAAATTGCTGAACACTAGACTTTTATTTTATTTTTTTCTGATTACAGCAAATGTTTACATTTAATTTTCTCTTGCTACATTGATACCACAGAATAATGCATAAAATCAAATTTCTGAAAAATACAGTGAGATTCTTATATAGTTATTGTTTCTTGACTGTATGCAGCTGTGTCTACATTGAGCAGCCTAAATTGAATTGGAATAAAATTACCTATTTGACCATTTCAATTTAATAAATTATTATTAGTGGCAAATACCTGTACTGAGACTTCAGGGTTTTGAGCACAGGGCTATTTTGTATTTATGCAATTGCATAAGAACTATTTATAGTAGTCCTAGTAGTCCTTTTTTTTTTTTTTTTTTTTTTTTTCCTGCAAATATACTGCTCAGGTTTGAATATCCGTTAACGCTCATCAACTCAAGCAAGCTTCCCAAATTTACCATTATAATTCAGGGAAATGAATAATGAAAAGGATAGGAACAGAATCCATCTTCAGAGTTGGTGTAATCTCTTGCTATTTGCACAGTTGCAATCATGAGACATTCATGTTTTTGTTGTGAATATTTGAATCTCAATATCAAAGTGAAACTTACAGAATGCCACCCTGTTGACCAACATAATAGAAAATATTAGTACAAATATTTCAAAGCCTAATTCATGAGCAGACATGAATAATGTCTTATTGAAAATAATTCTTCCTCAAATCTACAACTTCTGAAATGTATAGAGCAATCAAATCAATGCAGTCAGACTTGAATACACTAGCAGAAATTTGATCCATAATGCAAAAAAAATATTTTATTGGTAATTTTTAAAATGGAAATTCATTTCCAAGCATCTTCACTGTAGTAACATGCTCAGTTCTCAGGACTAGGTATGTGTGTTTAGTCCTAATCAACCAAGGAAAAAATTCAAGACACTAAGATTGGTAGTAAAGTTTTTTGATTTTTGTTCATTCACCACAAATTGTGTACTAAAAGAAAGATCTATGTATTTAGTACATTGATGTGAAAACCTCATAAACCCAATTAAAGATGTAGGAAATTAAATTGTTAGAAGAAGAAAAAAAGATTTTCTAAAGCATGCCTACATTAAAGGTGAAAATAACTGTTGGTCCTTAGAGCTAATGGCACCATTCTTCATAAGTCAGATCATAATTTTGGAATGATTGGAAGAATTTCCAGTATATCAATACATTTTGATAATACTATCTGTCGTGCCATGTAAATTTTACTTAAACTTTATTTTCTGAATTGGAAACTGGTGATTACAAAGATTACCAGTAGATTACAGATTACAAAGATGTTGTTATTAGAACAAACGAGTAAAGAAACAAAATGCAAGGACAACTATATTGCCAAGGTGACTATAAAATATATCTAAAATAAATTAAGAGATGCAAATTAATGATTGTCTGTCTGTATACTACCCAATGCTAACAAAATCACAAAAGCCATGTATTTAAACCTACATTTTATAAAAGCTCTCTGGCAAAAATCAATAGAAAGTTTGTGGGCAGAATGTGTGTAATAGTAACAAGTAGAAAGGTTAGTGTAGAAGTTAATGGTTCTATCAAGAATAAAAGAGTGTTAAAGTGTGAAGGAAAGCTCTACCACAAGTGGTTCATTAACCTTTGAGAACCCCAGTGTATCTTCAAAGTAAAGATTACAACAAACCTGACTCAGTCACTAGTAGCACTTGTTAACTCTTGGCTTCAGAAATCAACAGCATTTGCATTATGAAGCTGTCACAAAGCTTTCATTCTGATAAAACGTTTGATCCTAAAAACTAACTAGATTAGATAATCCAAGGTCATGTAGAACAGTGGGAATGATGGTGAATCCCTTTCCTAAACTCAGCAGCATGCACTGCCATTAGCTGGGAATTTCAGACTAAGATGATCAACAGTGGACAACATCCGCCGTTAATTAACATCACAATCCCGGGGAACTAACATTGCACTGATGTGGCTAGAGATCATTTTTATCTACTCACCTTTTATCACTGCACATTTCCTAAAGCAAATAAGAAGGATCAGAGTTTTTCTGCCTGTAGTCTCTGCTAGGTGTATGCTGGACAAGATGCCCAACATCAACCGCCATCTAGCTTTTACTCAGCAGCAGTCACTACGAGTTCAAACCTATAACTGATATCAATTTCATGTGTTGGTATCACATGAAAATGAACTGTAAGGTAGGAACTCCTTAAATCACTATTTTGTCCAACCAAACAAAAAATCTAGTGAGGTTAGTGATAGGCTACCAGTTGTAGTAGTAGTTTCCAAGTCAATAAAAAATATTGTTTCTGTGTTGTACATTGCATCTTATAAAAGTCCATCACAAATAAATTCCTTTTTAAAGTACAAACAGTGGCATCCTGTTTGAACAGTAAGTACAAATAATATGTTTTGGGATACATTTTTATTTTATGTTTATCAATATAATACATATTTATATTGAATGTTTCATAACTAATATCAATGATATAATATCACTATATTACAGTAATATAATTATATATTCTGCACAATTACATATGTACCAATGTATGTTCTCTCAATAGGAGAATGCTCTGTTGGGGCCTAAAGGATTCCTAACTTACAGCCCCTCATATTCCGTTTTTTTGCTATATGCTGGGCTCCACATCTAACATACAATAAAACAAAAATGAAATAGATATAAGGAACTTATACTTTAGTATAAGAACTTAGACTTATATCTATACTGTTTACACTATAAAAAGTATAAAAAATAATTTATGTGAGAAAATTCAGACAGGAAATTTCAATGGAAAATGCCTTAAAAACTAGCGTTTTTACCACTTCACATAAAGTGTCTTGAAAATTGTTGTGGTTATTTGGAGAACACTGACATTGGTCAATGTGTCACATTTTTGGAGCTCAGCCTAAGCTTCTGCTGAAATTCATCAACGTTAAGGAACCCTGCAAAATCAGTGCACTTAGTTTTCTAACATCAACCTATAATTACACTAATATATCTAAAATCAAATTCACTAACTTACATGATCAGCATGGCAATCAAGAACTTTTCAACATAGCAAGTCAGTTTCATAACTGCACTGGGGATAGACCTTTTCCAAGTAAACTGTTTTCAGAATATAGTGACAGTTTGTGCAGCCTATCAGGTATCTTTTTTCCACTTTCTAGTGTAATAGAAAAACAATTCATTTAAGTATGGCCATAGTTGCAAAACTACATTCAATTTGCTATGAAAGAACTACAGGGAAAGTTGATAACTGTCATATGTATTATGCTGTTATGACCCAAAGATAAAAATGATGGCAGCCAAAGGGACAGTTGGGACCAAGAACCATTAGCTACACATAGACAATTCAGATGCGTTTGTACGGTAGCCAGTTTATTTCAGTCTCTAGTCCTTCTACTATTTTTTCCCATTTCATTCTTCCCATCTTTCCCCACCTACTGCTATAACTTTTCTTCCAGCAAGTTTTAGGGTTGAAGTTTAAATGAGCATCTGCCACAGCACCAATGCCAACACTAGCTGGCCATCAAACAGTGGGATACTCTTGCATGGGATGCCTCTCCCCTTCGGAGACTGTGCTTAACCTTTATGACATACTCAGAATCCACCAGCTTGGTGCCTCAAATCCCATGTTCCTGTTTCTCTCCAAATTTTCTGGTTGGTAATATATCCTGATGGGGAGACTCGCCTCCCTGCCCTTCATTTTCCTTCACATTTTTTGCGAATCAAAACAAAAAGTTTTAATTTTATGTCATGATGTTTTATTACATTTATTTTTGCATTAAAAAAGCAAAGGGAGTGTTTTTATTGGGGGGAGCGGGAGAGGGGGATTCAGTTCATAATTAGGGGAGGAGTCGTTTTTGGACTCAATCCCCAGCATGAAATCTGTTATAAATAGATTCTGCCAAATTGCTGAACAGAGTGCAAATTCATAATGTGCCAGTTTTTTGATAGGTTTAGTTCTTTGGGCTCTCTCTGCAAGTCCAACCCTCGTGTCATTTCACTGACACTTTGTCCTTGAAAATCTTGTTCTGCAACCTCTTTTTAAAACTGTGTGATGCACATGCTTAAGCCTTCCAGGCTGTGCCAGCTCAACAAAAAAAAAGTCAGGCTAGGTTTTGGCACACTTACAGTCTTCTTAAAATAATCTCATTTGTGCTTGTCTTAGAACTGTTCTTATTAGTCAGCACCCTTATCTCATAGCCACAGCTGAGGATGGCATTGTGACTTCCCAAAGCATGGTTACTAGACTGGCTAAAGGGACATCCAGATCTTAGTTACAGCAGACACCATCTTTGGAATGAACTCCAATGCAAACATTGCTGAAGCCCTTCATCTGTTCTATTTCGTTTGCTGGAATCATCGGTTAAACAGACATACTTAAGAGTACAATATCTCTATCCATTTGAAATGCTAATTTTCATCTTGGCCACAAGACATTGAGCACATCAACTCCTTTTATACCTTATTGGTTTTGAAGATAATGAGATTCTTTTAAAAGAACAGAATAAAATCCATGATATCCAGTGTTCAGGTTCCCCTCAAATCTTGCTCATGCGTGCAAGGATTGAGAGCAAGTACAGACATGTGAAAGCATTGTTTAGATTTATAGCCTAATGTACAGATAAAACATTAGCATATCTGAGAGGCATGTCTTCACAGTGGGTAGAAACAACCAGTAAACAATGAAATACATTCCTCTTTTAGAAGGCCTGTTGAACCTTCTAAAATGTTTTTCTTGGAATTAGATCTAATGATCTGAGTATATATATTCTTGCTGTATTTTCAGTTTAGCAGAAGATGAAGATATCATACGAGCACCTCTGCAAAAGACCAGTTAAACAATAAAAGCAAGCATATTGTCCATCCAGATTGTTTGCTGTTGACCCAATCTGTGCTTTATATTTTCCAGACTGTAGTGTAAATGTTTCCAGGGACAGAAGTTGTGAGAGAACTCTCAAAACATCTGATGCTACTTCCAATCATTTCCAATGATACTTTTCAAAACAGAGATATATTGAACGTACTTTTTAATGTAAATGTTTAGGTTTATACTATATTTACATGATATGCTGACCGATACTTCAAGAATTTATTTCTATACAGATAAAGCTATAATTCCAATACTAGAACTCTGCTGATGGGGCATGCTGAAAAAGAAAAAAATTATCTAGATTTTCAGATACCTGAGTTTACAAAAATGCTGACAACCTAAAATATTGTAAAAATATTTGCAATGGAAGTGAGGGAGAAGGAAAAAATATATATCAATGTGGAAAACAATGCAAACTGTTAAGCTTTATTTCTGCATTTTTAGACCTTAACCAGATACAGTGCATGAATATGAGTGGGAATAAAGGACACCTTCTGACTTAAACTGGATTTTGAGATCTGAAGTTTATCACAGATAAGTAGATATCAACCATTGCAATGTATCACTTTAAAATAGAAGAAAGACTTCATAACTGCCCATGAGGATTTATGAAAAAAAAAAAAAATTAGAATTCTTTCTTTTTTAAAAAAATAAAAAAACGATAAAAATCGTGCTTAAAAATATATTTTAAAAAGAAAAAATTTGCATGATTAAATCAAATCTCTTTAAAGAGAATTCCAGAACATACTTTTCAGATGTGTTGTTTATCGCAAGATTTCCCTTACACCAGATCTCTCTGAGAACTACAAAATGTGGTTATAAATTGTTTAAGGAAAATCATGTTTATATTGGAAATAAATTCATTGATACAGCAGACATTTTTAATAAGATTTTCCTTAAGTCTTCTCTTCCTGACTCCGTCTAGTACAATGAAGCATGTTTCTCCAGTTGGTAATATCATATAATATTCCATTTGAAGCCTATAGAAATCCAAACAAAATGGAGAAGAATTAGCAAATTCACAAAAGAAATTATTGTTAAGAGTGCTGTTCAGCAAGGACCCATTCAGTTTCACCACATTTAATTCTTTGAAGCTTTCACATGTAACAGACTTGACTGGTCTGGCAGTGAAGGACTTCTGTGGGAAATGGTAATAATAAATAGAGATTTATTTATATTTTAATTACATATCCATCCTTGGAAATTTGACTTTGGAAAGACACCAGACCTGACTATTGTAATTTAGGAAGGATACTTCTTCAGATCTGAGTAACAGAGAAGTCAGTACAATTTTGTTTTTCTTAGAACTTCAAAGGCTAAGAGGAAGGAGGTTTTATGTAGTCTTTTCAGAATTTTTGAATTGTAGTAGTGGGTGAAACCAGTACATCCAAGTACTTTTCAATGAGGAAATTGCTATCTATATTTCACTGAGGAAAGAGACTTTTACCTACAGTGTATAAGCTTTAAGCAAAGATGGAGGATTTATTAACAACCATACTTCTAAGTTATCAAGGAGACTTTCTGGCTTTCTGGAGTTGATGGTTGAGGTTAAAACTAGCTTAAGTGGGTATCTTTTTATTATTATTATTATTATTTTTCCCTTCACTGCAAGGTTTTGGGAAAATACCAATCCCTCCCTTCACCTGCACTTCTGGTCTTCACCCAATATGTTTGTCATCACATTGTAATGATTTTTTAAGTATTGATTATTCTCTCTTTGTATCACTACAGGACAGAGTTCAGTTGTTTATTTTACTTTAATACATCTACAGAAAAAAAAAAAAAAAAAAAAAAAAGATTTTTTTTGCCCTGTGCTATTTCATAATGAGTTGAAAAAGAAACATCAAACTTAGGTTTTCTTTCTGTTAACTATTTGATTATTTGTGGACACATAGTTGTACATGCACCTTAGGAGCAGTATGTCAATCTGGAGCACTGCGAATATGCCAGAGTGAACTGGCCAGTTAAGCTGCATTTACAGATGCTTTGCATTGGCAAAGCGATGCAAAGCAGCTGGGTAGTGTGTCTTAGTTTTTCCCTTCACCTTCTGTCCTCCAGGTTCAATTTGTGAATTTGTGTCTGGGATCTCCCTTCCATTCCACTTTCTATATCTGCAATTTCCCTGTTCTTCCCTGCCCTTGTGTATTCATACATTTGCCAAACTTTTTTTTGTTGTTGTTGTTGGTTTTTTTTGTTTGTTTGTTTTTGTTAGTCTCATATTCCCCTTTTCCTATATGTTTAAATAAGAATTATCTTTAGGAATTGTGATTTTGGCCAAGAATTTTGAAAAGCCAACAGAAACTTTCTCCTTCTCCAAGTTCCTCTCATTCTCAGAAGGGTTGATTACTTCCACAGTTATAAGCAGTATTAGACCTGTAACTTCTGTCTTTAAAAAAAAAAAAAAAAAATAATTAAAAAAATCCATGGTAACCCTTTTGCTATCTTGTGAGAACAGAATCAACAATGATATTAGCTGGAGAATTTCTACAACCATAATTCAGTTAGAAACATTAGAAGATTTACATTACTCCTAAAATGGCCACCAAAATGTTAGTAAACAAGGAGCTAGTACAATTATAAGGGTAAGAAATTAGTCCTTTCGAACAGACCTTCAAATTTATCATAAAATCTCCGTGAGTCCATGTGGTTTTACTGTGCTGGGCAACTGCACACCACAACCGCTCTCTCACCCCCCCCCTCAGATGAGGAGGGGAAGAAGTAAAGGAAAGAACAACTCACGGGTTGAGATAAGGATAATTTAATTAAAGGGAAATATATATATATATATATATTAATGAAATATTAATAATTAACAATTCAACTAAAGGGAAAAAGGGAAAGGGGAAAGGGAGGGGGAAAGGGAACAACAAAACAAAACAAGTAAAGGCTATGTGGAAGTGCAGAGGAAAGAAATTATTCTCTACTTCCCACAAATGAGCGATGCCTGACCACGTCCTTGAAGCAGGGCCTCAACGCACGTAGCCAGTGGAGGAGGACAGACGTTTTCGCAACAAAAGCCCACCCCTCCCCTCTTCCTCCTTTTTCCACCTTTTATTGCTGAGTATGACATCATATGGTATGGAATATCTCTTTGATTGGTTTAGGTCAGCTGCCCTGGTGATGTTTCCTTCTCACTTTTTTTGCCCACCCCCAGGAGGGTTAGACAAAGTCCTGATACTGTGCCAGCACTTCTCAGCAGCAGACACAACACTAGTGTGATAACACTGCTGTTCTAGCTACAAGTGCAGAGCGTGGCACTGTATGGGTGGCTGCAGGAAAAGTTACCATTCCAGCCAGACCCAGAACAGTCCACCGAGTCCAGCACTGATCTTTCAAAACCAATAACAGAATCACAGAATTTTCACAGAATCACAGAATTTCTAGGTTGGAAGAGACCTCAAGATCATCGAGTCCAACCTCTGACCTAACAGTTACAGTCCCCACTAAACCATATCCCTAAGCTCTCTACATCTAAACGTCTTTTAAAGACCCCCAGGGATGGTGACTCCACCACTTCCCTGGGCAGCCCGTTCCAATGCCTAACAACCCTTTCGGTAAAGAAGTTCTTCCTAAGATCCAACCTAAACCTCCCCTGGCACAACTTAAGCCCATTCCCCCTCGTCCTGTCACCAGGCACGTGGGAGAACAGACCAACCCCCACCTCGCTACAGCCTCCTTTCAGGTACCTGTAGAGAGCAATAAGGTCACCCCTGAGCCTCCTTTTCTCCAAGCTGAATAATCGCAGCTCCCTCAGCCGCTCCTCATAGGACTTGTTCTCCAGGCCCCTCACCAGCTTCGTCGCTCTTCTCTGGACTCGCTCAAGCACCTCCATGTCCTTCTGGTAGCGAGGGGCCCAAAACTGAACACAGTATTCGAGGTGTGGCCTCACCAGAGCCGAGCACAGGGGGACGATCACCTCCCTAGCCCTGCTGGTCACACTGTTTCTTATACAGGCCAGGATGCTGTTGGCCTTCTTGGCCGCCTGAGCACACTGCTGGCTCATATTCAGCCAACTATCAACCATCACTCCCAGGTCCTTCTCTGCCTGGCAGCTCTCCAACCACACATCTCCCAGCCTGTAGCTCTGCTTGGGGTTATTGCCCCCAGGTGGAGGACCCAGCACTTGACCTTGTTGAACTTCATGCAGTTGACCTCAGCCCATTGGTCCAGCCTATCCAGATCCTCCTGCAGAGCCTTCCTACCCTCGAGCAGGTTGACACACGCACCTAACTTGGTGTCATCTGCAAACTTACTGAGGGTGCACTCAATGCCCTCGTCCAGATCATCGATGAAGATATTAAAGACGACCGGCCCCAGCACCGAGCCCTGGGGAACACCACTAGTGACCGGCCTCCAACTGGATTTAACTCCATTTACCACGACTCTTTGGGCCCGGCCATCCAGCCAGTTTCTAACGCAACGAAGCGTGCGCCAGTCCAAGCCAAGAGCAGCCAGTTTCCTGAGGAGAATGCTGTGGGGAACGGTGTCAAAAGCCTTACTGAAGTCAAGGTAGACCACATCCACAGCCTTTCCCTCATCCACCCAGCGCGTCACTTTGTCATAGAAGGAGATCAGCTTTGTCAAGCAGGACCTGCCTTTCATAAACCCATGCTGACTGGGCCTGATCGCCTGCTTGCCCTGCAAGTGCTGCGTGATGACTCTCAAGATAATCTGCTCCATGAGCTTCCCTGGCACTGAGGTCAAACTGACAGGCCTGTAGTTTCCCGGGTCAGTCCTCCGGCCCTTCTTGTAGATGGGCGTCATGTTTGCTAGCCGCCAGTCAACTGGGATCTCCCCCAGTAGCCAGGACTGTTGATAAATGATGGTAAGCGGCTTGGCCAGCTCTTCCGCCAGTTCTCTCAGTACCCTCGGGTGGATCCCATCTGGCCCCATTGACTTGTGCACATCCAAGTGCCATACCAGGTCACCAGCCATTTCTTCGTGGATAGTGAGGGCCACATCCTGCTCCCCATCCCCTTCCACCAGTTCAGGGAACTGGGTATCCAGAGAACAACCGGTATTGCCACTAAAGACTGAGGTGAAGAAGGCATTAAGCACCTCCACCTTTTCCTCATCTCTTGTAACTAAGTTTCCCCCCGCATCCAGTAAAGGATGGAGATTCTCCTTAGTCCTCCTTTTTGTGTTGATGTATTTATAAAAACATTTTCTGTTATCTTTAACAGCAGTAGCCAGATTGAGCTCCAGATGAGCTTTGGCTTTTCTAATTTTGTCCCTGCACAGCTTTGCAACATCCTTATAGTCCTCCTTAGTGGCCTGCCCACTTTTCCAAAGATTATAAACCCTCTTTTTTCTCCTAAGCTCAAGCCACAATTCTCTGTTCAGCCAGGCTGGTCTTCCTCCCCGCCAGCTCATCTTTGGGCATGTGGGGACAGACCGTTCCTGCGCCATTAAGATTTCCCTCTTGAAGAGCGCCCAGCCTTCCTGGACTCCTCTGCCCTTCAGAACCGCCTCCCAAGGGACTCTACCAACCACTGTCCTCAGAAGCACAAAGTCAGCCCTCCGGAAGTCCAAGACAGCGGTTTTACTGGTTCCCTTCCTGGCCTCGCCAAGAATAGAGAACTCCACCATTTCATGGTCACTCTGCCCAAGACAGCTCACGACAATCACATCCTCCACCAGTCCTTCTCTGTTTGTGAAGAGAAGGTCTAGCGGAGCGCCACCCCTGGTAGGCTCACCAACCAGCTGGGTCAGGAAGCTATCTTCCACGCTCTCCAGAAACCTCCTAGACTGCTTTCTCTGGGCTGTGTTGTGCTTCCAGGATATGTCAGGGAAGTTGAAGTCCCCCATGAGAACAAGGGCTGATGATTTCGCAACTTCTGTCAGCTGCCTGTAGAACTCCTCATCCGTCTCCTCATCCTGGTTTGGCGGTCTATAACAGACCCCGACCAGGACGCTAGCCTTGTTGGGCCAGCCGATCCTAACCCAAAGGGACTCAACCTTGTCATTCCCAGCCTCGAGTTCTACAACATCGAAAGGCTCTCTAATATAGAGAGCCACACCACCACCCCTTCTGTGCTGCCTGTCCCTTCTGAAGAGTTTATAGCCAGTCATTGCAGCACTCCAGTCACGAGAGTGGTCCCACCACATCTCTGTGATGGCAACCAAGTCGTAGCCTGCCTGCTGCACGATGGCTTCCAGCTCCTCCTGTTTGTTACCCATGCTGCGTACACTGGTGTAGATGCACTTCAGCTGGGCCATTGCCTTATCCCCCGGCCTTGCTATTGTTCCCCCTGGCACAGCTCCAACAATCCTTGCTTCAGCCCTGTCCCCCTTCTTACCTAGTTTAAAGCCTTCTCAATGAGCCCTGCCAGCTCCTGGCCCAGGATCCGTTTTCCCCTAAAAGATAGGGACCTGTCTGCGGCCATCAGGCCAGGTGTCGAGTAAAGTGCCCCATGGTCGAAAAACCCAAGATTTCTGTGTTGGCACCAGCCCCTGAGCCATGTGTTTAACAGGTGGGCTTTCCGTGTCCACTTTGTACCCCTCCCTGCCACCGTAGGGATGGACGAAAACACCACCTGCACTCCCGCTCCATCCACTAACCATCCCAGTCCCCTAAAGTCTCGTTTGATAGCTCTCAGGCTTCTCTCTTCAATGTCATCACTACCTGCCTGGACTATCAAAAGAGGATAATAGTCAGAGGGGCGAACCAGGGTGGGAAGCTTCCTGGCAACGTCCCTGACCCTGGCCCCAGGGAGGCAGCAGACTTCCCTACGGGTAGGGTCAGGCTGACAAATAGGGCCCTCTGTTCCCCTGAGGAGAGAGTCTCCCACAACAATAACCCTTCTGTCTTTCTTGGTGGAGGCAGTCCTGAGGCATGGAGTCGACCTCCTTGCCCTAGGCATCCTCCTGGGTACACTTGCTACCTCTTCCTCACCCACCGGTCTCTCAAGCTCTAGGGCCTCAAACCTGTTATGTAAGGGCACCTGGGAAGGTGGGGCCGGAAGGGGAGGGCATCGCCTGCGATGTCAAGCAGGGACCTGTTTCCATTCCTCCTCAACTCCCAGATCCCCTCCCTCTGCCTGACGGCGACAGGGCAGGGGGTCCACCCCTGTTTGGGGTGTCTCACCCCAGTACCTCTCCTTGATGCCCTGCAGGGAGTTGCTCCACCAGTCTATCTCCCGCTCACACTCCCTGATATCCCTCAACCTCTCCACCTCCTCCTTGAGCTCCGCCACCATGTGGACCAGGTCATCCACCTGCTCACACCTCACGCACCCAGTTTCTCTGCCTCCCGCCGATGGCAGCAACAGGCTCAGACACTCCCTGCATCCGGTGACCTGAACTGCTGCATTTTTTAACGGGTAGTCAGTCTGGGTGTGTACCGACTTCCTGGAGAGCGCACCGTGCCTGGTGGAGACCATTATCGCCTAGCTAACTATTTGTCCCAGAATTTTAAATGAAACTTTAAACGCTTCTCTAAATATGCGTTCATTAAATTGGTTTTATACATAGAGTCAACAACAGTCAGGGGGAGGAGATAGTTTAATGGGTTTCATGCTGAATCTGAGTTAATTAAATTTATATATTTTTAAAGGATTAGAATGTCAGAGTTTTAATGGAGGGTAGGATTTTTCTTGATTTGTTTTGGTGGATAAAACAGGGTGTGTGTTTCTTGCTGGTACAGTAAAATTAAATGTTAAAAGTAATAAAATTAATCAAATGAGAATACTGGATTCCATCTAAAGATGGAAACTGTTTCCAGTGCATTTCTGTGTTTATTATGTGAAGAATGTTATTGACTGATTTGAAGCATTTATTTACTAAGCATTCTTGTTTGACAATTCTTTAATATGCCAAATGTATATGAATAAATCTCTGTATACAAATGCTGAATATTATCTTCTTATGGACATAAAAATTAATTCTGTCAGTATAGTGCTTTTCATGTATCAGTATGCATTGGCATGCCCTTCTTTTTCTCATAGAAAAATATTATAAGAAACAATTTGGCTAGCGAGAGAAGGACCTACATGAATATAAAAGAAAAGGAGAAGAACTTGGTGAAAGCAATCTTCTTTTTCAGTTTCTTTCTCTCTAAAACATGTCCTCAAACAGCAGCTAGATGCCAGTGCCTCTGACTTTGTAATGGAGAGCTGGAGTCCCTCCAGTTGAGCCATACCACTCTGTTCCTTCTGTGCCCAAAATCCCTCTTTTCTGGGATGGGTCAGGAGGCTTAAAACAACAAATTCATCTGTCCTGACAGGCAGAGGAAAGGAACAGGTGCTAAGTTTCATAGCTATAACTTCAAATTTAATTTTAGCTTCCATATATGTAAGTTCCTTTGAAAATTAATTACATGTCCAAAGATCAGAACTAATTTGGACAGTTCCTGTATTCTTAGGAAGTACAGTGTCCAAATATCTGCATACATATTCACTCATCTTAACTAGAAATCTGTAACATAATATGTATAATGTATGGAATGGAAACATCACTTAGTAATGTACACATTTAATTCAAACTTTTAGATAAATAGCTGCAGGAAGCCTAGTGTTTGAAGACACAACATATTTAACCAAGTGTCATTGAGTAATAAGGCAAAAGGACAAATTTTAAGATTTATACTAACACAAAGTCAATAAATGCATGTGCAGTCCAAAGATGTGACAGACAGATATATTCTACAAAAAGGATTTCTTGGACAGATTCTGTCAATATAAATATAGTCTGTCGACGTACGTGTGCCTTGTCATGCTGCCTTGTCATAATTGCAGTCTCAAGAGCTTTAATTATCTCTTTAAACCATCGGCATTTACATTTGGTTTGTCTCATGGTCCTTCATTGCTCATGTGTCATAATTTTTTTTTCCCATGTGAGGGTGACAACTGGTCACTCTTCATTAATGAAATGACAAGTCTCTTATCCATGTTGTAATTGCAATAGGTTTTTGAAAGTTAAACTTCAAGAGATCAAATTCCCTCTGTGGTAATTCTAGAGAATACACGCTTCAAAAGAAAATGCTTGTAAATCATTGTTTTTCTTCTGCCAAGACTAAATTCTATTTTCCAAGACCAAGTATAGTTGAGACAAAAACAAGAATATGACTCTGAGAATTCTGTAGTGAAGCAGTGACATGTATGTTCAATCTTTATAAACTGCAATGTGATGAGGAAAAAGATATTGCTGTGAACACTATCAGTCACTTCAGTAATGTGACAAGTATATAAAGTCTTCTAACATTACATTTTAGGGACTGCTTATGAAATCCAGCATTATCCCTGACTTCAGAGAATCACAGAAAGGTTGAAGCTGGAAGGGAACTCTGGACATCATCTTGTCCAACCCTTAAACTCAAACAGGGCTATCAACAGCTGTTTGCCCAAGACCATGTTGAGCTTTTGAGTATCACCAGGGATGGAGATTTATTTAGATCAGATTTTTGTGTTTATATTTGGAGATCATTTTTTTGTTATTTTCATTAAAATCAGTGGGAATTAAAGATAGGTAACACTTAGAACTGAGGATTTTTTACCACATTGTAAATGAAATAAAATCAAGCACAGTGTTGGTTTAAGGTTCCCTGATCCCATTCGTAGAGATGTGTTTCTTTTCACTTCTTAGATGAACTCTCTTTATGATGAACTGTGAACTACTGGTTTCAGTTTACATTTAAGCTGTGATTCTGGACACATGCCTTTACGTCTGATGGGGGTGACAACAATGATTCTACCTCTAGATGAGTTTCTGTCTGTCTAAAATTGTAAGCTGCCATAAACAGTGGCTATAATCTTGTTGAACACAAGATCATCCCAAACCTTTTTCAATGATATAAAAACTGTCACTACTTTGCAAGGCCTAAACTGTTAGTTTAAAGGGCAATCATAGAAAGCAGACAGTGCTTTCAAAATGTAGAAACACAAATCCTAGTTTTCAGCCATGGCTGGAACATGATATCATGTAAGTTATGTAGATTTAAACTTCTGCGAGCAAAACAATAGCAACTCTGTCACATGGGGCAGGTCAGCTCATGTCACTGCAATGTGAATGCACAGTGGATCACAGTCAGAGTTTTCTCTGAGAATTTGATTGTGTGACCAGCCATGAGATTGGGAGTTTGTATCTAGGTGAGATCTTAAAGGGGAATAGCTGGACCTACAGCTCTTGATCTGCTGCATTGAGCATATGGTGTAAAATTTGGGATAACACTGTCCTAAAATAAGATTTCAATGTCTTGCCTCCGACTGCCATGGACACAGAGTGTAAGGATGTAAATTTTCTTTAGCAGTTATATAGATTAATCTTCCAGGGGCTCTCCTGAGAACCAGCTGCAGCATCACATGGCTTGACCATGGTATGACTCCACATGGCAGGTAGGAGATATAACCCAGCACTGGAGCCATGCCATTTTGGCTATGCAGTTACTAGCACTCAAGCTAGTTGTTTAGAGGGCTAGTTTGAGTTTGCCTACAGTACACTGCAGTGACTGCAGTGTAAGCATTGCCCAAGGCAATGAAGTACTGCAGCAAATTTTATTCTTCTTAAATGACTCTTATCAGAAATGGGGTGTTTAGGCCTAAAATGAGGATATGTATGGAAGAAAACCACCACCTCTGTCCAGTGGGACCACTTAGAATGAGGATCAGTCATAAAACTTAACAAATGCTGGAGACATTTACAACTCTCTGCTAATGTAATGGCACCTATACCAAATACTTATATTAAATTGCAAATTTTATGTTCCATATTGCTATGCACAATAAATTACCAAAGCCTGTATCAATGTGAATATGAAGACACGCCAGAAAAATCATGTTTATTGTTAAGGATAAATAAAGTAAAATGCTTTATTGCTCAGTGACAAAAGATTATAAAATACCTTAAAAAAATAGAACCATGTTGTAGTCCACAGGAACAAAAGGATTGTCTGATTATGGAAAAGACCTAAAATTCATTGGGGAAAGAAAAGATGAGGCGTAGTGGTATTATTTGGTATTAAATCTTACCTTATTCCAATGAGAATGTAATAAAAAAAACTTTAAGGAAATCAATGACTAGATTTAAAAAAAAAAAAAAAAAAAAAAAGTTCCTTTTGAAGGTTAGTATGGCTATAGTGAAGATCAGGGACTTATTTTGTAGGAAAATATAGGATTTAGGTTTCTGTATGCATTTCTGTTTATTGTCACAAAGGAAGAGATAATAAATCCTACGATCTGTTCTGCTCTTTGACTTTTGTCATGACTAGAAACCAATATTTGTTACTGGAAGAAATGAAATAAGAAACAAAGTACTTTACAATTATATAGTGTTTTTCATTCTGATTGATCACAGGGGATGTTAAAAAATGTAGGAGAAAAATCATTTAGATTTGGCTGTGCTGCCTTCAGGCAGTGTAGTGATGCAAGAGAACGTATATAGTGAAGTTGGCTGTGCAGAAGCATGATAGGTGTACCTTCCTGGCACTTGCAATTATCTATCACTGATTTGGCCTTGGGCAAGCATTTTGTTACTCAAGCTTTCATCTCTGAACTGAAACATGACAAAGCAAAATATATATCCTTAAGTAAGAACTTCACTGGAGAATACAGTACCTCTTACTATGTTTTATACTTCTGCAGGTACAAGGAGATCTCAGTCTCATTTGCACATTTTAGGCACTGCTATAGCAAGGTAAGGAGACTTTTTTCACACATTTTGAACTTGATTACATCTTTGTCGCCTAAAGATATATCTCAAAGATATCTGTATCTATTCCTGTCTATATGCAAGTACACATTTTTAACTACAGGGGAAAAAAGCCATATATATATATACCTGAAACATACTCTTAAGTTTCCACAACACAAATGGAAGACATCTGGATTTTTTTTTTTTTTTTGATCAGTTTCTAATGACACAGATGTGAGTAAATATAGATGTATATAGGCATAACCTTTTAAACATGTAGAAATTTTCTACTAAAAAATGGAAATGGGGAAATTGTACTTTAGAAACTTACATAATTCAATATTGTAAAGTTTAACCAACCCTGAAATACTGTTATAAATGGGATATGAGAGATGTTCAGGATACAAATGCATGACCTTTGAAAATAAATAACTAACTAAATAAGCAAATAAATAAATAAAGCATGGGATAGTAGTTTGTAGTTGACTGTGGTTGACTGTGGTTAGATTTTCTCTGAAAGTAGTAGAACATTGATTCAATAAAACAACAGTCAACAAATTGTCCTTTGTCAGGAAGATAAATAAATATTTGCCTAACTTGTTTAAATCCCACCAAGTTCAATTCTATGCTGAATCAGATTTAGCAGAAAATGATGCTTAAAATCAAGGGATAAATTTCAGCTCTTCTGATCTTCTCTGTAGTTCCTTTCTTTGTTTCTCTACTTTTACCTTTTACCTTCTGCTTTTACATTTTTTTTTTTTTCTCTTAAATCCCTCCCCAGTCCCTAGCTGTTATCAACTGAATGCCACTTCTTTTTAATATAAAAAGTATTTCACTCCTCTGAAACAGCAGATATTAGTGTTTGGTGGCATAAACATCTACACTTCTGGACCACTTGTTAGTGTGTTGGAACTCTGTGCCTGTCAGAGGGGAGGAAAGGAAAAAGCCAATTCAAGCAAGTTAAATCACATTGCCTAATGCTAATTACCCATAGTCACTTCAGTCACATCTTTTTTGTTGTTTGTTTGTTCTTTTTTTTTTTTTTTGCATTTAATGAATTTTGTTTCTGTTTTGATTGTGTGAATGATGATAACGGCATTTTTTTTTACTCATGAAAGTGTATATAGTGTATTTATCTTCTTAGAGGAAGACCTGCTTGGTCCCACACAATTGATTTCTCTCTCCAAGCAAAGCTAAAGGTTGAGGAAGAGGAAGGCAATAGTGTTTGAATGACTAGAAATTTTGCTATAAGTAGCAGAAATCTCCAATAGCATTAATTTGCTCTGTCTTTCCCTCTGGCAAGTCTTTGATCTGTGGGCATGGAGTCAGGAAGAATAGAACGAATGTCATCGCTTCAAAGGAGACTTCACAGCAAGTCTGACCTGGATTTGTTCCTTGAGAAGTAAAGCAAAGCAGGGCGGACCTTAGTATCCAACAGATCTGGTTAGTAGCAGTTCTGTCTCAATTACATCAGTTGGTTAGAGGAAAGCCAGATGGATACCAGTAGATTAACTGGTGTTTAAGAGTAAGACTCTTAAATTTACTCATAAATCCACCTGGAGGAGAGCAGCAGCAGATGTAATACTCCTGGATCTGCAGCGAGTTGTCCTGTGTCCTGTGTATGTGACTATAGCCTTGATGCACTTCTGTATAAGAAAAATCAGCTGAGTTTTATTTTTATTTACAAGTTAAACCTATTCTGAAAACAGACATTTGTTTCTTTGTCTCAGTTCCTATCATTTTCATGGTTATCTTGCAATTGCAAAAGGAAAAAGGAAGGGAAGGGAAATTAAGATTTAATTTTAAAATATATGTATTTTTAATGGGATCAATATATAAGTACTGATAAGTATTGTATTTCAAATGGTGTTTCTGAAGACTATAGGTACCTACCAGACAAAACTGTTTCAATATGCACAAAAAATATCTCCTCATGATAGCAGCTTTTATCAAAAGGCTACACAAACTTTCATAAGATGGAAATGCTTCTTGTTGGTTAACTCGTCAAAAAAATGAACCAAAAGTATGTTTAGTGAGTCTTTCAGGTCCTACCATATCCTAAATGAAGGAAAAAGAAACACTTTTGAAACTTGATATGAAGACATTCAGATAAAAGGAGCTCATGACATTGCAGCAATCAATCTAACTAAATCAAGAACAGCTGTTACTGTGATGTGCTGTGAGTCATCCTTAAGTAAAAGCAGAATCACCACAGCACAGTATTTTATTATAATGGAGGCTGAATAATGAGAAAATGGAGTGTTGTCTTCTGATCATGAAGATCCCTCCCCTTTGAACATAAAATAAATAAAATATCTGAAATATTAATATAATTGTACAAGGTCCTGAAAATCACAATGAAATTATTATATGAGTATCCTTAGTGTGCCTGTGACCTATAAAGATCATTAATTTGAAGCCTAATAGCCTACCTGATTCCATACAACTTCCACAGCCTGATTTGGCAGAAGTGTATTATATGTATAATATTGTTAATAATGTAAAACATAATAGAATGCCACATAGTATTACAGAAAACAGTAGAAGTAGATAATTATCAGTGTTATAATACGACAGTAAGAGATCAAAGACTATAAATGTTATATGGGCAAATGAAAGTCTGATGATGCAGTAATTTCCTTTTCAAGGAAAGATTACACAACTGGAAAAAAAAGAAAAAAAAAAGAAAAAAAGAAAAAAAGAAAAAAAGAAAAAAGTATAATTCCAATAGCTTTTGTCTTTAATGCAAAAAAAAAAAAAAAAAGTATGTGTAGAAAATTAGAGACTCAGTGCAGTAGATTTTTCTCACTTAAAATATAATTTAAATGATTAGAAAGCACTGTAATTTTTTCAGATCAAGGATACTTGATTGTCCTTATCATCTGTACTTTTTCTGCATCCCTGCCTGATATACCTCCTTATCTCTTAACTCTACCTAATCAGTCACTAGACTTTTCCCCACATTTTAAGCACTGCAGATGAGCATCTTTCTAGAGTAAGAAAGGTGTCAATGTGTTGCACTTACTCTGAGTCACCCACGTTCATTTTATCATCTACATCCTAAAGCTTAAAATAAAGTGATTATATATTAGACTTCAGTGGGATATTTAAAGGTTACATGAACAATATTTATTAAATGTTCATCTTATTAGGATTAAGATTGCCTGTAGTTCTAGAAATCCTCTGTAGAAAAAAGTAATTAAGAAGAATGAAGTGAAAATGATATATGATAGTGGTCTGCACAGGCGAAGCACGTGTCTAGTGGATCAGGGCTTTGCTTACACTGCATGGAGCACAACTGCAGAGAAAAGCACAGAAATCCCTACCCAACTTACTTCTGAGAAACCAAGCATGTCTGGCTTAACCTGCCAGTACTGCATTATACTGTCAAATGAGAGAGTGCTGTGATACCAAGTGTCTCAAAAGGCACAAATAACTCCTAATTTTTCAACATCCTCAACCACTTTCTTTTTCTTCTGCTCTGCAGGTCAGAAGCACATTATTAGGTACAATGGGCCAACTGGTGCACTGCTTCCTCAAGGTAAGGAAGTCTGCAGCTTGCATATCTTAGACAGAAAAGATGATAGTGTAGGAATAACAAGCAGTATGGTGAAGCCATCAGGACTTTTCTTCTATTCTTTTTCTACCAAAAGATCCTATTTTAAAATGAAATCGTGCATGTAGCAGGTTTCCATTAGGAAAAATATTGCTGCTTTCTTTAGATTTCTACATATAAAACACAGGAAAACCAACTAGTTTGCTTTAGGTTTAACAATACACACACAAAATGATAAACTGCATTTTCAGGATGCATTTTTATTGCTAAATGGATGACTGAGTATTACCAAAGTGATATTTGAATGTGGAGGAGTCCATTTGCTGGTGCTGAAAGAACACTGCTGAAAATTTTGCATGAGCCAAAAAAGGAGTCTCAGTTACAGACTCAGGTTTGGCTAGGGGCTGAAAGCTGATCAAAGCATTTGGTCAGACAATCAACATTTTTTTTTCAGAGCAGTAAGAAGTAAAATTTTTTTGGCATAATTTTTTAAGAATGTATATGTCTTTCCTTTCTTACCATATGCTTTTGATTATTGAACTATGAAAACAATATCACAACAAAGACAAAAATATCCCCACTCTATTCAGCTTATACCATCTACTTCGTAGATCTTAGACAGTGGTACTGAAGTTTGTGTGATTCTCACCTTTGCAAAATGTTCTATAAAATTACTTGAGTGAAAGGTACCTGTGAATTCCTTAAGAAAACCTCTTACTATTCATTTTGTTCTTACTGATCTTTGTTGTGAAAGAGTAAAAAAAATGATACTTTTGCATGACTTCAGAACAAATAGTTTTTTTTTTTTTTTAATATATTTTTTTATTTGGAACTAATAAATGTGCTTGTGTTTACAAACATGCTCAAAGAGTAAAGCAGTTGATAAAAAAAAGACTGAAATGAATTTGTTATCACAACTTGTTTGAACAATAAAGTTAGCAAGTAGAGACTTTCTTTTTCTTCTGTTTAGGCACAATGCTTGGCAGAATAGAGTCCTCACTTCTCTTTCTATGATAATAGTATAAATAAATAAATACTATTTTTATTATGGCAGCATCCTTAAGCCCACCTGAAAAGGATAAATCATTTTGCTATGCATGATACAAATACCTGGTAAGAGAGAGCTCTGGCTTGGAAATGCTTAGCATATAAACAAACAAAGCAGTCCAGGTGGGAAAGGAGAGAGAGAAAGAGGAAGAGAGAAGTGTCTTGCCCCACGTCACAAACAAAATCACTGGCTGAGATAGATTACTGTTCATTTAACTATGTTGAGTCCCCCAGTGGTGCTGGAATAAAGAAACACTGACTTTTCCTGCAGTGCATGTGGACGGTTGTGGTTTAACCCAGCAGGCAGCTAAGCTAAGCAAACACCACACAGCCATTCACTCACTCCCTGCACTGCAGTGGGATGGGGGAGAGAATTGGAAAACAAACCAACCAACCAACCAACCAAAAGATAAAAACTCATTATTTGAGATAAAGACACTTTAATGGGACAGTAAAGGAAGGAGCAATAATAATAATAATAACAATGATAAAAGAATATACGAAGTACCATGCAATTGCTCACCACCAGCTAATGCCCAGCCAGACCCCAAGGAGCTGCATCCTGTCCAGCTCCCCCCATTTTTATTAGTCAGCATCATGCTGTATGCTATGGGATATCTCTTTGGCCAGTTTGTGTCAGCTGTCCTTGTTCTGGTCCTTGTCCCCTTACAGCTTTTTGTGTACCCCCAGCATCCTCACTGGCAAGGCAGTATGAAAAGCTGAACAGTCTTTGCCTTGGTGTAAGCACTGCTCTGCAACAACTAAAACATCAGTATGTTATCATTCTCATCCTAATTCAAAAAGGCACTACTCTACCAGCTACTGGCAAGAAAATTAACTCTATCCCAGCCGAAACCAGGTCAATATCTGACCCAAAAAAAAATTAGTAGTGGCAAAAATGCTGAGCCAACCTTCAGGTTTCAGGGAACTGCACTGGTTATCAAAATATACATCTCTTGGACCTTTAGTAACAGAAAGACCAACATGAGAATGGAAATGACGAATGTGTTTCTATCGTAACTACTGTGTTGGAAAATAATTTCTGATCTTCTTAATCTATGCTAACTGGTAGGGTAAAGTTATTCATGATGGCACTTGATGGGTATTTCAGCAGACACGTAATTTGATATGGTTTAGTCTGATTTAGTTTCCTTCTAGGTCTGTGCCCCAAGGCTGAGACAACTAGTTCTCTTCTACATTTCTAGCTGTTTTCCTGATTTTTAAAGCTAGTCATTGTTTAAGGGTTTTCCTCTTGTCACAGTTTTCTTCTTGTTAGCTGATTTTAAAATTAAAGTCCTTTCTCTAGACTCATTACCTAAATACTTTTAAATTGATGTCTTATTTATTTATTTTTTATTTCTTTATTGTTGTATATAACTATCTTTGAAAAACATACTTCCTCAGTTACTCTCCACCATGAATACAGAGTTGTGAAGTTTTTGAGAGGACATATGTGAAATATTCTCTGTAGAGGATTTCTCTCTATAAGAAATAAAGCTCTACATGCAGTTTCAACAAGATCAGTTCCCCACCATCAAAATAGAAGAGAGCATCTTGGCTGCTCTTTGGTAAGTGCTAATTAAGAAATCTGTCCCTCAGACAGATCAGTGTTGAGCTACTCCAATGACACTGATTGTGCATTTATAATCAAGACTCAAAGGCTACCATAGGATTACATACAAAATACATAAAATATTATTGAATAAAAAAGTATTCTGAATCTAACAATTATTAAATACTAATACTGACTACATATAAATTTAACAAACACTTATGAATAACAACAATATGACAAAAATCAGGATGACTTTAAGATGTCTGGAAACGTTAATATGCCCGTATTCAAATCATATAAGTTTTCATAGGCTCGTAGGCTCATAGCTTATGTAAGCCATTATGATGTACAAGTTACTTTGCTGATTTAATCTACCAATGATCTATATGTTTGAGTACCACTCTTAATCATAAGAATTTTTTTTTTGCCAACTATCTCCCTTCATGCTACCAGCAGCATATTTGAAAATACTATATTTGATATTCTGGCATTTTCTATTTTAATTTCAGACTCAGCATTTCACTATTACCTTCATGCGATTTTTAAATTCCCGCAATCCACTTTTATATCTAATTATGTCATAGTGCTCAAAAAAAATTGCCTAATATTGTAGAAAGTACAAAATAGAGACAGATTTAAAGTTTGCATTTCTACAAAACCTTGTTTTGGCAAACAAATTCATTTTAAGATCTGTCCAGCCAGCAGCTTGTCTGTTTTATTTATTATTATTTTTTTGTTTAGTATTTTGTGACCAAATTCTGTAAATGAAGATTTTTATGGTTAAGTTTAATCAGTGGAATCCCTTGTATTCTTAGCTTTAAATACAATTAATAGTTTCCCAGAAGAAGGATTTTAATTTTTTTTTTTTTTTCAAGAGTATTACTTCTTCCTTTGTGTTTGTCACAAGGATTTTAAATGCATGTTATTTGCTTCTTTCTTGTATTATGAAATAGTCACTTAGGATGTGTATGGAAAAGATGTATTACAATCTTTATTCTAGCATTGACATCAAAGGTGCTATTCTTTCCATTCAACTCAATAAAAATAACAATTGCCAAACAAACCTTGTCATTCACATAATGTAAATACATAAGGGAATATTTTCTATAATAATATTTTTTTGTTCTTGTTTTAAACTGGAAGCTTAAATAATTACGAGTGCAATATCCCATCAATAATACTAGTGGAAAGGACTTAGTTCATATATTTTTATAAGTATAGATCTATCTGTCTAAACGATGAGGTATAAATATGTAAGTTGTTGTGAAGGCAGCACCAAGCCCATAGATACTAAGTCATTCATTATGGCTGAATTGCAAATGTCCTTTATGGGATAATTTCCATGTTCACTAACATCTTGCATCACTTTTTGCATATACTTGCATGACTGGATCTAAGGGTAGAATTTTCTTCCACATTTCCTTTCTTATAGTAGTTGCAGTATTTGTGCCTGCAGCCACCTCACACCAGCTACAAACTGGACCTCTTGACTTGTAGAAGATAGAGATGGAAAAGATCTATTATGTCCTTTACTCCATTCCTCTGCTCATGTGAAATTGTTCTGTGCAATCTTTTTGAGAAGATACTGCAAAGTATAATCCTGCCTAGGCAGGGGGATGGACAGATGACCTAACAGGTCCTTCCCATCTAAAATATCTCTCATGCTGTTACTAACTTCACACTCCACATTATCTCCCACTTATAAAATTTGAGGACCAGACGTCTTCATGGGAACTGTTCATAGAATCATAGAATGGCTCAGGCTCATGACTTAGGCTTTAACTGCTGTAGTTGTTACTCTCTCTTTCAAGCTTCTTCCTCACTGTAAACTGTCATGCATAAATTTCTTTTTGCACAATATTTGTTGTAGGTATATAGTGAAGTGTGACTTGTATTGCTGGGATGATACATTTTCCTAGTTATAGACATTTCTATTTGGTAAAAACTTCCTTTTTGATTCTGCTATCATATACTGTAAGAGCTGTAGCAAAGCAATTCATGATAACTTTCATCTTGAAACATACAGATAACATCAATGAAAGGATGTTAAGTCATCTACATAATTAAATAGCAATTGGCCTTAGCCATTACTCATTATGGTGTAGACTTTTGTCATTCTGTTTGAAGCTAAAGGATGTTCAGCTGCTTGTAATTGATAGAGAGGTTTAATGTGCAGTGGTTTCACTGTTATGAGCCAAACATGAAACTATTTTTGATTTTAAAAGACAAAAAGACCCTTGTTTGGCTATAAACAAGGGAAAAATCTTGAAGTTCCTCAAATCCCTTTGGTATAGAAAGAAGCTTTTTTTTTTTTTTTTTTTTTTTTATATATATTGGTTGATTTTCACAGAGCTAAGGAAAGATTGCTTTTGCTTCAGGTGTAAAAATGCAGATCTATTCACAACATTTGTACCATATTGAACCTATTGGAATATTGTGTTTCTAATCTGAGGACTTTGAATAACAGAGGGAGAGAAAGGAGCACTGAGCATTTTGCCAGAAATGAACTGGGAAAAGTTTTCCTTACTTCTAATGATCCTAAAATCTCTAACGAGGTTTCTAAAATCTGTCAGGCAAAATGGATAATTTAAATAGCAATAAATGGATTATACTGTGCAATCAGTTTGGGGGAATTCTAAGCAGTATTTGTAGATATCAGCTTTAATGTAAAGTCCAAACAAGAGTTTTGAAGATGGCTTTTGTTTTGATTTTGTAATAGTGTCATTGTCATACTACTGACCATAGCTTGTAATGGTGTTATGATTCACATTACTGTAGCCAAGTCAGCTGTAGAAGAAATGTCCAGCTAACTTTACTGAAAGGTTTTGATTCACTGTTTTTGAATGAACTTTTTGAACTTTTTGCAACTGTTTGCGGAACCCAAGCAGTCACAGCCCTTTTACTGACAATTTTAGCCTCTATCATAGGAGCAGCAAAAATGTATGATATTTACATACAACTAATATATTCCACTTAACTTTCCAGAGAAGAGGGGCGGGTTGGGGGAGGGAGGGACAACAAAAAACCAAAGCCAACCAAAAAAGAAAGCAAACAACAACAACAAAAAACTTTTTTTTTTTTTTGCCAGCTCTGAGAAAGAGCCAATGAATTGGTAGAATTAGATAGCTGAGGAGTAGATATGACATAACTACAGCAGCAAGAGCTAGTCAATGGGCCCTAAACCAGATAAAAAGCAGAAGAACTTTTAGTCCCATATCAATAATTATCAGATATGTATTAGGCATAATGTCAAGAAAACACTAGACACTCCCCTTCCTTCTTTCAAATTTCCCCTTTACAATAGTGAAGAACTCTGAGAGAAGTATGTCAAGACAGTGAGAGACTCGGAAAGTGTAAGAGCTACTAGGAGCAAAGCACCACTTGAGAGAAAAATAACAACAAAACACACCACAGAGAAAACAAGGCTTCTTGCTCAAAAGCAACTGAGTTGATCAGGAGAATATCACATATAAATTGTCATAAAACATTTAGCATAAAATCATAGGATATTTTAGTCGGAAGGGACCTCTGGGGCTCATCTAGTCCAACTCTGTGCTCAAAGCAGGTCTAATCAGTTGAATCTTGAGTACCTCCAAGAATGAAACAGTCTCTGACATCCTGCTTGTATTTGGCCACACTTATTGCCATATACTTCTGAAGATAATGGAGATGGAACAAAACCATCAAGGAAATGAAACTAGAAAGTAGAAACCTATGCTTTGCTGATTATAAAGATATGATGGGGAGGAAATCATACACACAAAGCATGTGTTTCTGTGCCTTTGGAGGAACGGTTTGTGTCAACAGAATTTGAGTGAAATAAGAGGATGCATTCTTAAGCTTAGGAATACTTTTTGATAGGCTGAAAAGAAACAAGCTGTTTAGTGTAAAAGTCTAGGGGAAAAATACTTTGGAGATTAACCCAGTTGTTTTGTTTTCTGCACCAAATCAATGTGAATCTCCCTTCCTTGTAGTGGTTAAGAATTTTGAATTGCCCACCAAGAGATGATGATTAACACTTTTCATGTTGAAGAGAAATTGCTGCAGGAAGAGATTTGAAAACATTCTGGGACAGCGTATACCTTCACATGGCTGCAAAAGCTGAATAGCAGCTCCAATAAAAAATCCAGAAAGATTATTTCTTTTTAAATACATATTTTTAAGAGAAAAAATAAAACCAGCAATGTATTCATATTAAAAGGGAAAGAACAATAGTGCTTCTTTGCCAACATAAAGGGGAAAACATTATTATCATTTTATAAATTACATAAAGGTGTGCTTTAGTCTGATTTTCAGCTAGTACTTTGATCCTAAGGTAGTCACAAACACACACACACACACAAAAGACAGAATAATTATAAGTGACTGAATTTCCATTCACTGAGAAAATTCTGATATTTCAAAATTTGGTTTCACTTCATATCAAGACACAATATTTATAATTTTTTTGTCAGAAGTAATATTTCAACTTTCCTCCAATTTTATTTTTCACTTCTGTAATATTTTATTAAATGATAAAAGGATATATTTGAAACAAAATCATAGAATCATAATTCAGTAGCATCCAACATAACTTTTAATTAAATTGATATGTTTCAATGAAATATATTGACATCATGAAGTCTTCATTATATAATATACCCCAATGAGTTCTAATTGTCAGCTGAATTAACAATGAAGGAAATTAGGAAATTCCTGATCCTAAAAATCATTCAAAACTCTGCTTTTAATAAGTTAGGAGTTTTAACTCCTAAATTCTGTCCTCTGGGAACTGTGGGCAGCTTCTAGAAACAGCCTTGCAAGGTTCTTTTTTGCTCTCAGTTGTTTTTGTTTGTTTGTTCTTTACAGTATGAACTTGCTTTTTCATGTGTCAATAATATAATTAAGTATAACACGCTGGCATGTGAGTCATTTACCTCACTTTTAGCAATTAAAATGCTATAAATATAAGCTTTTTCTCTGGAACAGTGATTCATCAGTGGTACTCCACTAAGGGCTGGGTGACCATGCATCTGGATTTTCCAATTGCCGATAATTTGTGACTTAAAAAGTGAAATTAAAATAACTTGTAATTCTTTTCCAGCATTCCTTCAGAACATACTTCTGTGATCATGTGAGATAAGGAACCAGAGAGGTCCCCCCTTTACTAGGTTGTCTTCACAATGATAAAACTTTTAACTTCTGTTTAAGATAAAAATGAAAGGGAATTTCAGCATCATAACAGATAGATATGACATATTAGATGACCAAGTCCATGCTCCTGCCAGTTGAAGATAGTCCTACTAATCTGATATTAAGCTGTTATTATAATTGACATTAGGAGATAACTTAGCCTGTAAAATGCCTTTTAGAAGGTCATGAAGAGCCTGTGGGAATTCAATTAATCTGAGGACCTCAAATCCCCTGCATTCTACTTTTTGCGTCTCATAGTCATGTTATCGCACAAAGGTCTGTCTGTTCAGTCAGAACCCCGTGTAGCAATCTTTAATCACTATGATCCTTATAAGGGGCAGAACATGGGCATAGACCCATAAGACTAGAACCTCGAACTGAAGAAGAAAGATCTGATGGTTGCCACTAACTGGAAATGGAGGGAAGAGGGGAATAATGTAAGAAAGGGACATAAACACACATGTTGATTCATATCATCTATAAGGCAAGTTCTTTGAGCTTCATGTATCAGTTATGCTTTGAATTGGAGGACATATCTGACTAACATGGCAAGCATTGCAGTGGCATAGAGTTCTTTAGCAAATTGCATAACTTCAACTGACAAGAGGAAAAATAAGCCTAGGCATTTTACTTGATTTTAAATTGTTCTTTAGAAATAGAAAATAATCAAACCCACACTTCAGTTCTGCTTCTGCTGCTTTATTGTCTTTCAATACAGACTTTCATAGTAAAAAGAAAAATAAGACACAAGTTAGCAATTGTTAGATATAACCACTCTGAAAAGAATATTGAAAAAAAAGAAAATGTGAATAAAGCTTTAGAGACTACAACTTGCATGAAGTCTGCAGTAGCAACAACTATCTAGTTTTTAGGCAAAAGAGATAAGTATTTCATATTACAGTGCCAGTTAACTTTATATATATATATTTTTTCTTTAGTTTCACATGTTTCTTTTTTCCTTTTTTAGTTTCACATGTAATTCTTTTTTTTTTTTTTTTTTTTTTTTTTTTTTTGTCTAGGAAGCATTAATGTGATTCTTTCTTAAAATACTTTTCCTGTAGCTCCCTATTCAAATTTAAAAAATGCACTTAAGATATAAAAGTAAGAAGTAAAAGAGGTGTCAGAAAGAGATTGATTTAATAAGGCATTCATGGGTGATTACCCCTGCTGTTGCATGCAGTCGGTAGATAAAATCATATTTTGGATGCTCTTAAAATTTTAGATCTATTCATGAGTGGTATTGATGACATTGCTACTGTAGTAAGGTATGTCCTTTCATTTTTGAGTGAAGAAAAACATGTTGCTATTTCCACTGGAATACAAAAAAAAAAAAAAGAGAGAGAGAGATGTTAATAGGAGGAATTGAATTACCATCAGACAGAATACTAATGTTTTTACTGAGGCTGTTGAAATTGTAAATGAGGGTGGCGATTATTCCAACCTGAAGCTTCAATTCTCAATGCTTCTGAACTATTAAGTCTCTGAAACTGGTATCTGCTTTTAGACTCAAAAAATCTCAAAACCCTTTCACTCTTTCAGTTGTTGTATATGTCAGATATGCAACAACCAGCGCCAAATCACAGAATCACAGAATCACCTGGGTTGGAAGAGACCTCCAAGATCACCTAGTCCAACCGATGACCTAACACTAACAAGTCCTCTACTAAACCATATCACTAAGCTCTACATAATATATCATTTCACATATATTCTTTGACAATACCTTCCATTATCAAATAATTTATGTGAAGAATTATATTTAGATGTATTTAACTAGCTTCTGCAGCTTTGCTGAATAAAATATTTCACAAATAACATAAATGTTCATCAAATAACATAATCTGCAGCATTAGATTCTTTTGTTTTTTGACTGGCTTTAAGACAGGATGCAGTTAAAAGTATCAGCAAAATGAAAGCTCTGAAAACACAGTGATAAGACTATAGCAGCTGTCCCCCCAGAATTTCACAAACCACAGTGGAAATTACAAAAATAAAAAACAGTGCTCATTCTTCATGTTTTCTTCCTTGTTACTTACTTATTTTTGTAGCACAGGTATTAGCTAATTAATCAAAACAGTATAGAAACAATATAGAAATTTTGTTGCTGCGTATATTACACCGCTAATTTAAAAGGTGTATAGTTTTTTTTTTTTTTTTTTTTTAATTTTTTTTTTTTTTTTCCACAGTGAAAAAAAAATAAAAAAAAAGGAGAAAAAGAATGAGTTCTAGTTAAGTGTTTTTCAGCTGTTCGGTGAGTCAAACAGAAGTGCTAATAATTAACATGCACTTTAAGAAGTGTTTCTATGCCTAGCTGGGGTAAAAACATGGATTATATTCTGCTATCATGCTAGAGAGAAAAATAATGGCAGCTGTCTAAAGCAGCCATGCTTTTACTGAGATGGTCATATTTCCGGATGTTGATAAGATGTTCTCTTCTAAGCTGCTTATTTTTGGAACAACTCAGGTGAGCTCAAAGGATTCACACAGAGTAACACATGGTAACAATTGTGGAACTATGCTGAGTTTGGAAAGGAGCTCTGTCACATGCAAAAGAGAGACACTGCAGGTCAATGTGGTAGTGGATGGCCTAGCAGGGCATCTGTTTCCATGAATGCTGTCTGACTGCATACACCAGCCTGAAAGGCTCCCACTTGTGGGAAACAGGGGGTATGAACACAGCCCATGTGCTTCAGGGAACGTTGCCCTTTCCCATGAAAGGAGATGACAAGAAAGAACTCTAGAAACTGTTAACTTTACAGTCTTAATCCAAACCCCATTTGAAGACTTTATTTATTTATTTATTTATTCATTCATTTATTTATTTTTATTTCAAGCTAACTTTGATCTGGATACAGGGTGAAGAGAGATTGGATTATCAATGCAGCTGAGGGTGATCTTGTTTAGCGTGCCTTTGTAAAAAGCTGTTTGCAGACAACAGCTGATGGCTTAAAGACATACTTCATCAAATTATATGTCCACTTCTGATATTAAAAACTAATGCATTTGTCACATTAAATTGGTCCTAAAGCAGGCAAAAGTACTTCACAGCATGTCATCTGAGAGCTGTCATAAATAGAAATGCCAAATTCTTTAAGGCCTGACAGGAAATAATATCTTAATTTAGTGGTCATACAAAACTCTCTCTGACATCTAAATGGATGTATGCCATTAGAGATCTCTCTCCCTTTCCTCAACTATTTGTGACAAAAGAAGACAAGTACACAAAACTAATTGTTTATTTTAATTTAAAAAAATGCACAGGAGAGGAAATATTGCCTTCAGAAGGACTCAGTACACATATCTAAGGCAGAGTTGCTAGCAAATTGAGGACAATTTCATTTCAAAGTGGAAATAGGGGTCTTTAAAACTGGATTCCTATTCTACTCTAACCTTAGCATAGGGTAGAGTATACTGGCATCTATAACACAAAATAAATTTTATACCAATCTTTTACCTCAGGATTGGCCTAGTCTTTGTAATTACAATGAGGCAGAAGGTCAAAGTCTTGGAAAGGAAATCTTAATGCTTTTGCAGTTGCTTCTTGTGTCAAAATGTTTCTGTTGAGTCCCCTGAAAGTCTAACTACCAAGTTATTTGCACTTCTAAACCAAGAGCTATTATACAGCAAGTGTTACATGACAAAACTAAAATGATATAAATCATCCTTCAGATACAGTAGCTGCATTTAGGATGCTTTCTGACCCTAAACCTAGAAAAGTATATTAAAGTGAGCAGAGAGAGTTTACTATTGGAAGGTGCTGACCTTTCAGCAAGGTTGCCAGTTCATTTATATACCTTCTGAACTACTCATCACCTTCATTTATGATTAATAAACTCCAGTCATCCTGTTTGCACAGGATCACGGGTTCTTTGTTAACTTTTCTTTTTCATATCATTTTGTATAAATGGAGTATGCAAGGTTTGTGGAGATATCTTGGACTCTCTTATTAAATATGTTATAGCTACATAAATAAAAATTATCAAATTAACAGTTTACAACCATGACATCACAAAATTTGTGATCAACTCTTCATTCAGTGCCTAGATTGTAATAGTGCTGACTGAAGTTTGGTATTTTGGAAGTTTGATACACTTATTGCCATTTCTGATATTTTGCCTTGTTGGCCACTCCTGTCTATCATTTAAAAAAGCACAATTTTAGTTGAGAAGAGCAGGATTCAGGGATCAGTGTACAGTTCTGCCACTCCCTCAAGGACTGGAATTGAGTGCAAAATGTGTTTCTTCATAAGCCTGTTGCTTGAGGCTCTAATTCCTTCAGCAGATGCATGCATGTCTAAGAAGTAAAAGGCACTGTTTTCCTATCTGTCTTCTTTTGTCCTGGGGGCCCTGTCCATTTTGGTAGGGCAGGACACAAAACGCAGTAATGATTTTTCACGGTCTCTTGATAAAATCTGACCTGAAACATGTCCACAAAATAAACGGATGACCACAAGTCTTCCAGAGTCCTGTTTCTGTTCCTGTTATTTCTGTATGAATTGTGTCTGGAAAAGCTACAAAAAGGCTAAAAGAAATTATGAGTTTTCAAAAACAAAAAGGTAAGCAGTTCTATCTTTTCTATTAACTGTTTAGAGGTAGCATTTAAGTAATAGCTAATAGTATTATCATCATATCCAAAAAGTCCTCCAGCAAAGTCAATAACTTTTGATGTTCCTGTGTATGCTGCTTTTGTGGGACTGTAAAAAACTCCAGAGCTCTTCATGTTCAGTCCCCTTCCACGACACTTGCTAACTCCTATGTTCCATGTCGTAAATGAATCTATCTTTAAAAAAGAACAAATGTTTTTTTGTTTGTTTTTGCCTCACTGCACGCACCACAACTTCTCAGTGTGTCTATAGCATTCTAGAAAACCACCTTTGAAATCATCCTGATTATGTTAAATATACTTTAAAATATATATATATATGTATATTTTTCAGATTTAGTTACCTAATGTTGTTATAGTTTTTGGTTTGTGTCAGTGTGATTTCAAAAGAGATGTCTTTGCTCTTTTTAAGGTCCTTAGAGTCACAGTTTTATTTTTATTTTTCCTATTAATTGAATAAAGAAGATAGTAAGTATTATTTTGGATTGTATATATTCTATTTTAGTTTAAAACATATTTTAGCTGCCAGTTGTATTTGTTTATTAGGGGGAAAATAGATAGATTCTGGTCTTGAATCACAGACAGACAGTTAATTTCCTAGATTTTGGGAGAGAGTTGTTCCACAGACCCAAAGAGAATGCAGGACAGATTCAATTAGTTCAGTTTTAAACAGATAAAATGTTGGTTTTTAGCCTAAGGAAATTATCTAGTTATCTGGTCAGTGAATAAGCACAAGCTGTAGAAACCTATGCCAGAGTGGGAAAAGTCCTTCAGTGGCTGTTTCTTTCTATTCCACTTTTTCTCTCTGACTCGGTGTCTCATTTAGTGGTGGAGGAAGTCTAGAGTATGGACTTAGGATGTTAGATGAAATAAGTCATAATCCCCTCTGGATTTTTCCTGAAAAATGCCAAGCATGGTAACCAAATAGCAAATCATTTTAACTCATTTGGAGTTTTAATATGGAACTAGTCAATGGGACTTTCACGTCTTATTCCTAAACACAAGCAAAAACGCTTTTTGGATCCAGCTAAATAATTTATCAGTTTGCAAGGCCGAGGTCTGTCTCCATACCTATTCCTAAACTCTTAAATAGTTCCTTCTCGCTTTCAAGACTGAATCATCCAGATTTATGTATGTTCACTATGTATTTGAATAGTAAAATACTTGCATAACGAAGCTTAAATTTTGGTGGCAGCCCTGTAATACTAAAATACAAATAATAGGTAAAAACAAATATGATAGAAATTCTTATCTTGCTTCTGGAGACAGAAAAATCCTGAGTAACAAGCCTGAAGCCTGTGTTGTATCAAGCTCAAAAAGGACTCATTTCAAAGATGAGAATAGTTGTCTCACTCCAGAATCCAAATTTACAAGTGAAGTTTGACTGTGTCAGAGCTAGTTCTTTACCCTACATGTTGCAAATACCTTTGAACTCACTCCTATGAAACAGAAGTGCTTTCTGAAGACAAAAAGTTGAAAAGATAAGTGGCTTACGAGCTACTGTAATTAAAACCTAAAACATGCTTTCCCAGCTGTTGCTTTTGAAGTTATGCTTAGTTGGTGGCTAGGTGCCAGCATTCAGTTAGAAGTATGCATTTTTATTAACTGACTATCATGTGCTATATTGTGTCAATAATTCCTTTTAAATTAATTCTTTTTATTTCTTGAGATAGTCACAGGTGTCCAGGTCATTAAATATTAAAATAGGCCCCACTGACAATTGTGCAACATCCGAAGTTTGTTTGGTGTTTTATTTGCACTTCATTTGAAGTTCAAAATTAAAATATCTCTGAACTTGTAGAACGGAGGGTTTGGCCAAGATGAGTTAATGCCTGAGGGGAAAAAAAAAATCAAAAAGAGAGATGCACAGTCTGTGTGCATTTTTTTGCTTGCATTTGAGTTTCTAATTACCATGGTTTCATCTACTTACTCATCGTATGCACATTGCAAGTGGGGGCCTCATTATTTTGAATCATTTTCTTAGATGCCAAAATCTTAGGCCGATACTAGTATTGTGGGGTGGGTTTGATGTTTGTAGGCTGTTAGAAGTGCAGAACTACCTGTCAGAGTAGCACAAGAATCCTTTTATTGACAACAGACTATTTTCTAGTCTTCCAGCTTTTTATTGCAAGACTAATCTTGCCTAACTTTAGATAGTTGCAGTGTGGACACTTCCATCTGAGGTTTCTTTTTTTTTTTTGTGGGGGGGGCGGGGGAGGGGTTTTTGTTTTGTTTTGTTTTGTTTGTTTGTTTGTTTGTTTTTAATCTGACTACTTTAGACAGATATTTTGGGTCAAGATGAATGGAGCCTAGAAGTGCCTTTTAGTCTTCCTCAGTTGGTGACAAGAGCCTTAAACAGCAAAATCAGACAGAGTATCTGCAGTGTAAAGACACCTGAAGTTAAGAGAAGTGATTCCAACCATATTGTCTTCATTCATAGTTAAGACCCTACCAAGTATGGAAAAGTATTGAGGCATATTCACCTCTTTCAGAGTATCAGTGAAGATTTTGGAAATTGTCCTACCATTTAAATGATAGTATATAATGTTGTGTTTCCTCTTCCTTTATATCTTAAAACCATTAAAAAGTTATAGATTACAGATCATTTAGACTGAACTCTTCAGCCTGAAGAGCAGCTGGACTGTTGTCACTCAGTACTTGTTAACCCAGAAGGCCACTTAGCCTCTGTTCTCAGTTAGTTTTAGATATTCCTTTAGAAATGGTACTGGGAGAAAGTTAAATTGCACTAACTGCCTGGCTGCTGGCTCTCTGTCATTAACCACTTTCTGGAACTGAAGATCTTTGAAATATTCAGCTACTTGCTTAATAATGCTATTAATAATGATTGTATTATAATACATATCCAGTTACTAAAATAAATATGGTTAGTATTGTCCTTTGTGGTATACAAAGGATGTGAAAGACTTTTGCCAACACATGTTAATTCTTTCTTGCATAATATTTTTTGAGTAATTGCCCATTTTATACTTGGAAAAAAGTTATTATTCAAGGAAATGTGGTAAAAGCTAATCAGGAACCTAGAAATCTTGATTTCCATTGCTGCTTTGTTGGCTCCTGAAGATTTGGTTGACAAATCTGTTGAGATCTTCTGGAAGAGCAGTAGGGAAGCAAGTGATATATATGTGTGCCTGACATCCCCCCCAAAAAAAGAAGAGAGAACAATTGTGATGACAGTAGAGAATAAGATAAATAATATTTTAAAACCATTTAGGTGGTTTCTAATTATAATTAAATTCTAATTATAATATAAAGCTGTTAATTTGACCTATTAGTCATTTTTCATTACACTTTTAAAGTTTTGGATCACAATGTATATTTAACCATCCTCAGATATCTTAAGAAAAATATACATGCTGAAACTTTACACTTTTTATAACTGAAAAACTCTCAACAAAATCAGAATTTTCACATAGACCTATACAAGTGCTGATGCTTCTTTTGGTCATGACCTGTCCCTGACATCTCTAAGATATACCTTTGGTAGACAGATACCTTCCCCCCATAAATATCTTGTTTCCCACTGAACAGTAACTGATTGCTGGCCTATGCCAAAAACAAATTCTGACATTAGCTGCATTGTCCAGCTGTGTTATAGGAAAGAAAGTAAATGTTTTTCCTGCTCCTCACTTTTTTCTTCATATCACACCTGTCTGTTCATTCCAGAGGAGGCCAGTTTAGACTTAAGACTGTGACCGTCTGACAAAGTTGGTGACTTGCCATCCAAACCCATATTCCAGTGTGCATGATTGTATGGTCCATTCGACAATACATGCATAGACTCAGTGATGGATTGCAGAATGTAACAGAATCTGCCATGTATTTGGAAGGATTTCAGTTTCTTTGGATAGTCTGTGACCTATTTACGCGTGCTCTATTGATAAATGAAGTGAAAAATCCTTTACACCTTTCAATGAAGGTGCCATTTGGTCTGGCAACAGTGCTGATAATTTTAGTGATGTCCTATAGGAAACAGCTGGAATTATTAGTTCATTTTTATACAGGTCACTAAGCATCTAGAAGTCAATATTTCTTTTAAATTGCTCTCAATCTGGACCAAATCCATTCTGAAGGTGAAAGGTTCCAGATATATACTGCTACAAACCATTATTAGAGTCTTTTTTAAGTCTTGCCAATTGTTTTTCCTTGGTTCAGCCCGAGAATGACTGCATTAGACAGAACAGATAATCTGTACATGCACTTTAACTTTTGTTTTCAGCTCATGGTATGATTTCATGTTTTAGTTCCTGGAAATATATTTTATTTTATTATAGACAATGCAAATCAGGATGAAAAAAGATGAGAAAGACTTTAGACTCTGAGTCTGAAAGAGTTGTTCAGTGACTCGACTCAAATGTAATGAGGAAGGAAGAATTGCAAGAAAGAAAGATTTACACAGCCACAGTTAAGGATAAAGTTGAGCAGAACTGTATGGTTTCAGTTGACAGGAATTTCTTCAAACCTGTAATTTGACTTTTAATTTGTGAGAAGACAGAGCCGCTGACTGACGTTTGATGAAAGTCAGAACAAAAGTACTAAACTTCAGAGTGCATTATGTCAAAACTATGGGTCTGAATCCTGACCTTAACATCTGCAGTCTTTAAAGGAGAAAGGAAGCAAAATGAAATTTTGCTGTTTATCTATTGAGTGATAAACTTTTTTTTTTTTTACAGAATTTCTAGGTTGGAGAGACCTCAAGATCATCGAGTCCAACCTCTGACCTAACACTAGCAGTCCCCACTAAACCATATCCCTAAGCTCTACATCTAAACGTCTTTTAAAGACCTCCAGGGATGGTGACTCCACCACTTCCCTGGGCAGCGCGTTCCAATGTCTAACAACCCTTTCGGTAAAGAAGTTCTTCCTAAGATCCAACCTAAAATTCCCCTGGCGCAACTTAAGCCCATTCCCCCTCGTCCTGTCACCAGGCACATGGGAGAACAGACCAACCCCCACCTTATATAATCCTGACAATTTATATAATCCTGAGTCTTCAGATGTTATCATTTACAACAATACCTGGCTGGCTTAACCCATTACTGATTCTCTTTTATAATCCTTTTTCAGGGTTGTGGATGACTAAACAAGTCCAGGACAATCATGTATTCTATCTTACTTGAAAATTATATAACTGGAAGGAGTATGGAGAAGAGCTTCTGTAACTATACAAGTTCTAGAAAGAGTGCTTTGCTGCAAGTTGTTAAAAATGCAGTACTAGCTCCTTAAAGGGAAGATCAAAGCTGATTTGATTACAGTGTATAAACTCCTTCTTGGAGAGACACTTGAGATACTGAAATAAGAAAAACAAATGCTACAGGACCAGTGGCGAGAAGTAAAACCCACACATAATTGTGTTACACGTAAACAGTCCTCTAGTCATGCAAATTAAAATAGCAAGGGAAAAAGTGCACCAACATTTTTACATCAAGTCTGCATGTCCTTGTAGAATACAGCTTTCATCCAAGCAGAAGCTGGCTGCACTGTAAGGGCAGATATTATTGATGTTATACAAGAGATAAAGCTAGCAGGTTTGTTCCTTGTTTTGGAGTCCTTCCATTTGGATGTACCAGTAACACTAGGGAGTCTGCAGAAGAACCCAGACCAATTTACAACATTAAATGTCAAGCTAAAAGATAACTTGAATTGTTCTAGGGCTACTCCCTTTTGGAAATTTTTCTGTAGTATCAACTCGGTTAAATTTACATTTATATTACAGATGGACTGATCAAATAAAAAACATGACTTCTTTGTTGCTTTTTTTTGTTTTGTTTTGTTTTGTTTTGTTTTGTTTGGAAACACTGAAAAAAAATAAATTAAGAAGCTTTCTAGTACAGTTTTCAGACAGAGATTTGAAATCAGTAACAGAACTGTCTGGGAACTTCATTAAAAAATATCTCTTTAAAGAAACAATTTTGGTAGGAAAAAAATATTTCTGCAAATAGTTTTTGACTTTACTTCAATAAATCCAAGCCCTAGTTATTTAAGTTTGGGCTTCTTCATGAGGTTGAATTCTTCATCCAACCTCAGGCACCCGTTTTCAGGAAATTAACTTGGCATCATAACAGCTCTTAAGATCTGTGACTCTTGACTTGGAGACAGTTGACTAAAAGGGCTAAGCAGAGTTTAAATTTATTGCCAAATAAATTATTCCTTTTAAAAAAACAACTAGGACTTAAAAGTTTTTTTGTTTTGTTTTGTTTTTGTTTTTGTTTTTCCCTCCAGTATGGTAAACTTATTTGGGTATAAAACTAACAAATACAAGAAGGATAGAACATATTTTGTACTTCAGCATATCTCAGAGAACAAGCCAAATCAGAATCCTCATATTTCCGACAAACCTTTGTTTTCACTAGGAGAAAGATTTTGTTTTGTTTTGTTTTGTTTTGTTGCTAGGCAGATGCTGATAAACCCTTGATGAGAAATCTGAAGTGGGTGGAAGGTGCTAAGAATATTTGCTGCAAAATAGCTTTGCTCTCCCAGCTCTAGTTCATCATTAACTTACCCCCAAAGAGAAACAAAAAAAGTTACAAGCCAACCACATTTTTAAAGTAACACTATGGTTAAATACTTCTGTTGTCAATGAAAATGCAAGGCAGGTAACAGCAAGAGTAGCGTGATTTACACCTGGAAGATGGTAGGCACACTTTGAATCACAGTATCCAGTTTTCTGTTTCTACATCTAATTTTCCATTCCTAATGTAATAAATGAAGGATCGTATTGATACTTAATTTATTTCCATTTACCATTCCAGATAATTCTTATTCTTCATGGTCTTTCAGATTTTTCACTGATTTTTAAAAAAAGTTCATCACACTTCACCACAACCAAGCCTTGCACACAGAACTCTTCTACATCACAGACAGCTCTTTTTATGTTTGTTTGTCTTTCATTATTTTAATTTTCTCCCTACTTTTTTTTTTTTTTTTTTTTTTTTTTTTCAAATTAGTCTTCTTCCTGTTATAACAATCTTCTAATTTAATTAGACAGATAAATTCCATGGTTACCAACACCTGTTAAGAATTCTTTTTATTGAGCTGGATCTGCTGTTGCTACTAGTAAAACTCAGACGCAAACTGATTTCAGTTCTAGATCCTAAAATTCAGATGTTCTTCTTCCTTCCATTGAAATAAAAATAAAAATTAAATTTAGAAAAAAAAAATATATAAAAAAATTACCAACACCTTGAGTCTTGGCAGTTCTAAATTTTGATATCCATATTAGCAAGTTGAAGATAAAGACTGTCCTAGGTTTTCCACTTAAATTCCCACCACTTAGCTGTAATTTTCAATAAATAAATAAATAAATAAATAAACATTTTTGGTAAATACATTTATATCTACCTGAAATTGTAATCTAGCACAACACACACACACAGAGAAAGATAATTGGAGGGAATTGTGCGTATGATCATTTAAATAATGATATACTAAGCCTGCTAAGGCTTAGTCACTCTTAGGAGTGACTATTCAGAAAGATCAGAGCTGAAGGGTTAAACTACAGCCTCATTTTTCAAAAATGAAACTGTTGACAATTTCTATTGAAACTACAGTAAAAGCAGATATAAATTAGAAATATACAATCTATAGCTTCAGATTTGTATATTTGAAATTATCAGTCCAAATTTGCAATATATAAAAAGAGAGGTCCTATGGTATCTCTAATACGTTAGCAGTCCAATAGCAAAACAGTATTAGACAGTATTAGGAACACTGGTGTTGCTAAGACTTAGTAGATCAATAGTAGGTATTTAACATGTAAATCCTCTGCATGCATTTTTATAGTTAGGTTAACAGTGCCTGTTTTGAAACTCCCCATTTATCAGTTTACTGCAGTGGAGAAATAACCAAAGTTTAGAAAATTTGAAATGTAAACCTTTCTTCCTTCTTTTTCCAAATAATTTTATTCAGCATTTGCATATTATTTCTGCTGCACTACAAATGCTTTTCTTTTTCCTTTCTTTTTTTTCTTTTTCTTTTTTCTAAGCATAAAATTTAACTTTTAAACCAACTGACTTTAAAATCTTCAAGCTTAAAAGTCATTATTTCTCTTACTTCTAGTACAGAAGATCAATAAGTCCAAAGTACTTAAAACATCTTTTTAAAGTGCTGTATTTCCTACTATTTATTTTTTGCCATCTTCTGATGAAACAAGGATGTTCAATGATTCATATTTTTCAAAGTCATTGTAGTCGCACATACTTTTTGATTTAAAGACAGAGATATTTGTACTGAAATTATTTCACTTGCAATTACCATTCTCCTTCTCCTCTCTCCGTTTTCTCTCCCCAAGAAACTTCCCCAACCAGCTAAACATTAAAACCTTTAGAACCTGAACTTAACTGGTGACAAGGATATGTGTCCTGCAGTACAATCCAACACCTCTGAGACTGGACACTCAGGTTTTGTTTACAGATGCCACTTTGGACTTCGTACCATTTCCTACTAGCTAGGAGCCTTAAAAGTCCACTGGGAGTAGTGGCAATCCTATGCCTACTTTTTTTAAATTTTGAACTAGGATTTATAATTACTCTGTACCATTTATGTAGGATACTGAGATGAATGAATGATGAATTTGCCTTCTTATTATCTGTATTAAAACAACCTGATTTCAGAAGTTTTTAATTTAATGAGTTTTCCTAGTATGTCTTTCCATTTTCTAACCAGGAAGACTTTATTGGTAAATTTCCATTTGGATTATTATTATTTTTTTTTCAGCTGAACTTCTGGCTTGTGAAAAAATCAAAATGGGGGAAAGTTGTGATGTCAGACAAAACAAAACAAACAAAAAACAAACAGAAAACATTCAAATGGTACACAAGAGTATTTCATCGTAGGTTCCTTCAACCTATATCTCACATATGAGAGTGGGCTTTTTTACCCCTACTGAAGTATTGCCTTGTAGTTTGGTTCAGTCACTTAATTCGATGGCAGCTCTCCCTTCTGCTTTTCTGATTGCTAACAACAGTAGTGCAGAGAAAGTGCCAGAGATATCAGTGAGCTGTAGCAGTCCTCAGAGGCACGCATCATGCCTAGTACCATGGTTGTTCTGCAGTCACAGTTTCAGTTGTTTTGTTTGACCTCACTGTCTTAACAGCCAAAGACATCTTTCCACCTCAGCAGAAGCTTGTGAGAAGGACCACATTGCCATCCATGGTACTTGGGTTTGTCCTGTTCTGTTCTCTTGGGAGAAGAACCTTGACCTTCATTTTTAAATTGATATGTATTGCATTGTTTACTAATCAAAACCAAACATGTCTTTTCCTTTTTAACCAGATAGCAGGTAAAATAAATGCTTATTCTCAGGTATAGTTGTCAGTTCTTTCGTGATCAGCATAGTATAACAGTCAAGGCAGAAAAGAGTGTGCTTGCAAGCAAGAGAAAAGGGATTTAATTTTTTCTCTTTTCAGCTTTAAGAAAATCTTGTAACCTGTGTGGGCCATCCTTTTAGGTCAATTTCATGCAGACTATTTTCTCTTTTCCTATATCAATCCTAAATTAATACAGTAGGTGCTCTGCAGCCAGCATGGTTTTGCATTGATCTTGGCCAGCCTGTTTACAGTGTTTTGGCAAGTTGCTGATGTACTTCTCCCTGGGGACAGAGCAGGGGTTAATTGCTGTTAAACTCTCAGTGCCAAGTAATGGTTCAGACTCTGTGCTACATTAAAGATGACACTAATAAGGAAAGAGTGCACTGGATTGCTCTGTGTTGAAAATTGGACTTGTGGTGACAGAAACTTGGAGCTGAGCTGATGTAATAGGGAGACCATAATGTAATTATAACTGCTGAACATGTGTCATCCCAAGTTAAATGATACATTAATGAATCAAAATAGGTGATGGAGTGTTGCTCTTTCAGCAGATAGAGGTGTTTCCAAGGTTATATTGTCATTAATTTAATAATCTGTAAACTGTATATTCTTTTAAATTATAACCAAAATCAACTCTAATGTTTTGTGTGTGCTTATTTTTTGTCCTGTAACAAAGGGGTGAGAAAACAAAAGATGATATTCACAGTATAATTTTATCTGCTTTTTATTATATCTCTATTATACCTAATACAATATATGTGTACATAGCATTTCTCAGCCAGGTATAAACTCTGTTTCCCTGTGCTCTGAGGGGGCTGAACACAAGCCAAGAGGTTTGCAGACATATTAGTGTAGCATCAAGCTGAGCTAATAAGCTTTGCTGAGAGACAGAATGCATTACACAGAATACAGTCAGTAAATGGCTTCAAGTCAGATAGAACCCTGGACAGTACAAACTCAAGCCTGCTTAGAACAGAAGCAAGGTTAGTTTATATTAGTGTGAAGTAATATTGTGAGTTATATTAACTATAAATGCCCTTTGACTATTAAGATTCTGAGGCAAATTTGACACCATCTCTAACTTCACATGGTTACTTGTTTAACTTGAGCATCATGGATGAAGTTACTTCTTTTTAATTCCAATAGGACCTCTAAGTTTAGGAATTAAATAATTCTGGACCAGGTGACAATCCAAGGCAACACCATACCAATGAAACTTAACTGCCTGACCATGACAGTATCTATCTAGCTCTCCAGCAATTTCAGAGAACTTAAAGGAACCCGTCTCTCTCTCTCTCTTTTTTTTTTTTTTTTTTTTTTTTTCCTTCAAATTTACTGTATTTTTATCAGTAACCTTTGTTGAGAGAGTAATACAGGACCACATGGAAAAAAGAATATACTTATTTTTAAATCAAATTCCTTTTTGAATGTTTCAGTCCTCTGATTCCTGCCATGTCTTAGAAATTCTGTTTATTTCACATTTATCTTGCATCCCATAAACTTTTCATTTATCCTTATGATGTTATAGAATAGAGCAGGAATATTTTTAAATGATCTATCTGAGCACAGTGTTGAGTTTCTATTAAACAAACAAACAAGCAAACAAAGCAAAAAAGAAAACACAGTATTTTAATGCCTAAATCAAATTATGTGTTCTGAAAATATTACCGTAAGGTCAGATTTTGACCGCTTTTTAAAAATTTTTATATATTTTTTTCCTAGTATTGCAAAGAATAACCAAAGAGTTGGAATATTGCAACAGGATTCTTGCTAAATGATGCTTCTGCATTGTCTTAATCTTTTTCTTTGTTTTTCTTGGGGGGGGGGGGGGAAGGAAGTGTGGGTTGAAATTCCTGTGTTTGGGAAAATCTTAGATTCTACCTTATTTACCCTCCGATTTCATCCTACTTGGGGGAGGCTGGTTTTACCCTTTGGGAAAATAAATGAAAAAATAAAAGTAAACTACCAATCCATGTAGGTGTCAGGAGATCTTCTAGAAGCCAGTGTCCATGCCATCTCTATACATCAGCATGTCCTGTCTCACAGCTCTGTTTGGCAGAGCATCTCCTGTAGGGTGGGCAATTCCAAATCACAAGCTTCAGGATTATCTGAGCTAGGAACTCTTCACATATTGTTTTTCAATCTTCCCCATTTCCCATCCTCATATCTGCTCCTTTTCTGCTCTGCGTTTTGATGAAAAAAGCTGGTAAGTTGTGTAGCTCAGCAACTACTCTGCAAGGATGAACATAAAGGTAATAGCCCTTGTCTTCAGCAAATTAATCCTAATTTGTTACTTTAATTCCAAGTGCATTTGTGTGAGAAATGTTGGTTCTTTCTCCAGAGTTCAAATTTGGCCTGAATCATTTCCATTTTGGGATTACTAACATAAAATACTTCCCTTTCCTTGGGAAGGGTCAGGGTTTCCTGAAGGGCAATGTCCACAGAACAGATGTCACCAGTGGTGTCTAGAACAGGTTAACAGGTTTCTCTACTTCATTTGGCTTCCTTGGTGGTTGAAATACTGACTGTTTATTTCTGTGTCTAGAACAGGTTGACAGGTTTCTCTACTTCATTTGGCTTCCTTGGTGGTTGAAATACTGACTGTTTGTTTCTGATGGGCAGAAGTAGGAGAAAACACAGCTTTCATGGTATGTACTCTAAGTTATATGCCTTCCTGGTCAGTTCAGGAAGATGGAATTTTATTTTTTATTTTTTTTATACATTTTATAGATGGAATTCCTGATTATTTTATTTTATTTTTTTTCCTTGGGACTTTATTTCAAAATAAAACCAGTTAATAAAAAATGAACTTTGCTTTCAATACATTGGGATCATGTATTTAAAAACCTCTGTTGTATGTTCTCTAAGCACTACATCTACTCTTGCCATCATTATAGTAGAGGCTTGACACCCCAGCACTTTCTTGTTTGGCTGGTCAGTTAACCAGATCTAAGAATCATGGATATTTATTACGGTTGCCAATCTGCCACTGAATTTCACCTTTGAGAGTCATAGGAAATTTCATTGCCCATTTTATTTATTGCCCTGCAATATTGGAAAAGAATGGCTAAGCACTGTAATGCTCAAGATGACATTCTCAAGGAAAATTTGTTACCTTGGAAGGGATAAACTGTCTAGAACATTTCATTAGGAAGGCTTTCTTCAATAACCAGAAGCTGTACATTTAGGGGGGGCTCATAGACTCTCCAAGTGGTAAACTGCCTCTCTCATGGGGGAGAGCTGAACGATCCTTTACCATGAAGCAGATCTGATAAAAAATGCTATGTTGTCAAAATTTAAATGTTCTGTGAGAATACAGCAAATTTGTAGAGATATTGTGGGGAAAAACACAATATTTCTAGTTTGGAATGGGCTGTTGAAACTTTTCAATTTGAAGCAGTATTTTGTGTTAAGATGTATGAGATTTTTAAATTGTTAACCAACATCCATGATTTTAAAAGTCAAGATTAGACTAAAGTATTTTAATTTTATAGAAGCAGAGTATAACCCTGACACAAAATTATTTTTTCTCATACATTTTTACTTAACTAGAATAAAATAAATTAAGAATTGCTCTCTTTATGACGGTGTAAGAGGCGTAATAGGAAGAGAAATGTGAACCAGAACTGGAACATGTGAAGTCCCGTTCAGAAGATGCTGAAAGCTTGCCTTCAGAAATCTCTCATTCCTGGTGCTCCCTGAGCCAAACACATTGAAACCCTTGTTGAAAGTCGGTGGTTGTCTGAGAGTCTTCTCTTTCTGGTTCACCGGTATGTTAATATTGGTTCAGAAGGAAAACAGATTGAGAAAAAGTTGGTATTTTCTGCAAAATGGAAATTCTGGGCTTTAAAACAAAGTTTAAAACTCTTCTTACTCTTTTCCCCGTATTGGGCCAACCATACAAGGCAATATCACATTTTATGGTGCATGTAACATTGAAATTTCTTTTTGAGTCTGTATAATCATGAAGAATTGTCTCTATCTGTGGAGGTACTCCACAGACCATGTAAGTTACTTGTATGTACAACAGACATTAATATGTTACTTGTATGACAACAAAGACAGTAACATTGTGTTTAGGAATAAAATTATGGTGTCACCAAATGCATCTGGGCTTCTTTCACTGATGTCAGTGACAGATTTCTAGTCTGGTATTTACACAATACAGTATGGGGGTTATTTGCATCATTGTTGTCCCCCTTTAGAGCCTGTATTAGTTACTAACAGGGCTTCACATATTACAGGGCTGGCATTCAGTCAAGTAAAAGTGTAAGTTAACCATGATCAATCCCTGTAAAATCTGCCTGGTTCTTGAAGATAAACAAAGCTCAAGGAAAATTTTAGATGTCTTGCTATTTCTCTTATCTTTTTTAAATCCATGATTGGATGCTGAGTTATGTTCTTGATAGAAGAATTATTTTGAAATATATTGAACTGTGTAGTATAATTCATAAGAAATTGCATTGAGTTATCACTTGTTACTGATGACCACAAAAAAAAAAAAAAAAAAAAAAAAGCTCAAATAATCTATTTGAGGTTAATGTGCCTGAAATACTATTTAAATTTCTCTGATTGGGTTGTAGAGTGATTAAGTTCTTATGATTTGGTCAAATGGATTTTTAAATTCCTCCCTCCAGTAATCAATTTACTATGGTCTGAATGCTGCCCATTTTACTCTAGGGCACTCTCTGGGGCCATGTTAAGGTGGATTTTGGCAACATGTCCACTTCGCCCAGGATAATCTACTCCTTGGAGAAGGAACAAATTCCTCAGTTCCTGAAATCCCTTGTAATTGCAATGCTCCTCTCTACCAGAGGTCAGATCTTGTATATATATATATATATATATATATACATACATATACATATATATATATCTTTTTACAGAAAAGGAAAGGTACCTTTCAGAGACATAGCACATTATCAAAATCATTTATTTATTTTTTTTCTTCCAGTTTCTCACATCTTGTGTGGAAGCACAACGTTTTCTGTGGCACAGATACTTGAGTTCTGTGCATTATCAACATCTCTTGCATCACAGTCCCTGTAAAATGTAGTCAAAATCTGTGATTTCACTTTGTTGAGCTCTGTACAAATACAGGACAAAAAGGGTTCCTGCCCCAGGCATCACAGAATCATATATTGTTGCCTTTCAGTACTTAAAGGAGACATAAGAAAGATGGAGACTCTTTCCATTTGAAAGATGGAGACTCTTTTCATCCGTATCTGATTGGACCCTTTGTCCAATCAGAAAATGACAGGACAAGGGGGAATGGTTATAAACGAAAAAAGGGGAGATTTAGATTAGAGTTTAGGAAGAAATTCTTCAATCAGAGGGTGGTGAGAAACTGAAACAAGCAGCTGAGAGAGGTTGTGGCTGCCCCATCCGTGGCGTTGTTTAAAACCACATTAGATGAAGCCCTGCCAACCTGATCTAGTGAGTGGCATCCCTGCCACCCCCTAAGGCAGGTGGGTTGGAACTAGATGATCTTTGAGGTCCCTTCCAACTTGAGCCATTCTATGATTCTGTGATCTAATGGCTCAGGTTGGAAGGGGCCTTAAAGACCATCTAATTCCAAATCCTCTGCCATAGGCAGGGACAAACAGTCAAAAAAGAAGACAGTGGTAGAATTCAAGCACAAAAGACAACAAATTAAATGGTAGTAATCTCATCACAACTGGGACCTAGTGTTTATCGGGTTGTGTTGCCAACACAGAAGACAGCTTTAAGAAGAGCTACAAAGATGAATAAGGAGGTAGCTTTACAGATGATACCAAGGCACTCCTTTGAGGCCTGTCTTCAGCCTCTCTGTGTTTTGAAATGCACATCTTCCCTCTTTCTTGTATACCCTCTGTGGCCTCATCATGGAAGAAAGAGTAAGACGTGCACTTCAAGATGCATAAAAGAGATGAAGTCTGGTCTCAGGTATTGAGTAGACGACAGTGTTACATTTCACTGTGCTTGTGTTTGCTTATGAAATTACCCGGAGAAGAAATGTAGGGAAGAGAAAAGTCAACACAGGACAAAGGCCCCCCAGTAGGACACTGGTATAGGATAAGAATTTACCAAGCAGTACTTTGTAGGAATGACTAGAAAACTAGGAAGGCAAGTTGGAAAGAAGAAGATTACTGAGGCCTAAACAGAATGCAGTATCATGAAGAAGAGCATGGTTCACTGCCTCAGAGGCAGATAATGGGTCAGCAAGGATGAGAAAGCAGGCACTGTCTTGATCTCTGATAAGAGAGCAGTCGTTTCAAACAGAGAAGAATAATTTCAGTGCACTGTAAGCAATGCAAATCAGTATACAAAATTATTTTTGATAGGATTATAAAATGTAGAATCTGGGTATTCACAGTTAAAAGAAAATAGTGGATAGCAACTACAGACAATCTGTTGCCAACCATGGGTTAACAAGAAATACTTACTAGCAGCTGTTTATGTAAATTTATAAGTTAAATGTATCTTTCCTTCATCCACAAATATCTACTTCCTGAATCTGTGGTGAGTTTCAAAACCCCCTTTTGTTTATATTTCTTGGCATGTTGTTTTTGTTTGCTTGTTTGGTTGTTGTTTCTTTCCCCTAACACATTAGAAAATGAAAAATGAAAACAACAATAACCAAAAAAAGAAAGCAAAAAAACCTACAGACTATTGCTACATTTAAATGAGACATATGTTTACTTTAATCTTAATCTGACATTAAGGCTTCTTCAATTGTTTAAAGAACCAATACCAATTTTCCTAGTCTACACTCCAATCCTTCTTTAAAAATGGTATCAGCTTTTCTCTACATTTTCTTGAAAATACCAGCTGTTAAGCGTATATTTATTCTTTCCACTTTTTCTTTGTTTGTTAATTATCTTTCTGTTATTCTGTTAGACATATACATTTCCCTCTTAGGACATATTTTTGGGATACTCTAACTTGAATTTGCTGTAATGTTTTGTCTTCCATGTCTTAGCAGACATATTTTGAAATTTAACTGTATCATATGCTATTGAGTTGGGAACATTCAAAACAGTTGCCATTGCTACAGGTTTTGATTCATCTCCTGGGAACCGCACAACAAGGAATAATAAAACCCTATATTTATTTATGTATTTCAGTTTTTCTAGAGCTTCCATCTGGTCAAGGTGCAGTCATGAAGGGCAACAGTTTCCCAGAAATGAAGTTAACTCTATATTGCTACTTGAAGAGGTAAGTAAACCAACCTTCCATAACCATACTATTGCACATGGTAAATCTCTGAGAACACCACTCCATTTCCATTTCTCTTAGAATCCCCAGTCACAGCATCCTTAGCATTTTCTAGGCTGCAGGATTGGGCCTTAAAATGTAGTATACCAACAATATTCACAAAATATATATTTTAAACTGGGCAAGTATCTGATTACAGGGAAAAGATACAAAGAACATTCCCCTTCTGAGTGCCTACTGTCTCATTGTAGCTAGAATGCTCAGCTAATTAAGTTTTTATATTAAGGAAGTTATAATTTGCTAGCAGGATCTTGACAGTCATCTTTAGAATAAGACAATATGCCTTTCCCCTCCTTTCCTGGACTAATTCCCTAGTAACCTTATTGAAAATGTGCATGGGCTACAAAACTAAAGATTAACTGTCCAGGGACCTGCTTCCTGGAGCTTATTTGAAGATTAAATCAAATGGCAGGCAATATATATTTGGTAATTCAGCTTTGTTTCAGACTTTTCTGATCTAGTGGCATGTGTGATAGAAGAATCTGACACTCAGAAGCACTAAATGGGATTTTCTTTTTTAATTTTTTCTTTTTATTTGAAAATGCCTTGTATTTCTGTTCATATAGCAAAATTAGATTTAATGATTTGTTTCCTCATATCTGAAGGTCTTGTTCTTTTATTTTTGTACATGTAGGAAAGTAATTTTAATTACAATTAATTACAATTTGTTTCCTTTTTACAAGGTATTATTCTTTCTTACTGTTTTACTTAACAATTGCCACTACAAGAGTTTAAAGAGAAGCAATGAAATATCTTCTATAGCATTACTGTGTTCATTTGAATAGAAAGATAAACACATATATTGTTTTCTAATTCAGTGTTTAGACTACGTATTAAACAGATTTCTATTCAGCAAATTGGATTGAGATGGATGGAGATGTTATACTGTTTTAAAAAACTGTAGTTAGAAGGCACGTTTTAAGACACTGAAGTGCGATTTGTCCTAGTAGCAGACATCTGAAGAACAAGTGACATTATTACACAAAATCTATATTGGTGATGTATTTAATTACAAAGTTGATTGAAATTGACAGCCTCAGTGACCTATGAGTGCACTGTTACTGACTGATGAATGCTTCAAATCTGGTTACTTTTAAAGCAATTCACATACAGTTCAATAATATCCTGTCAAACTGAAAACTAAATTTTTACATGTATATGGACTAGACAGAGAACATTTTAATTAAAAAAAAAAAAAAAAAAAAGGTAGAGATGAATGATGTTTAAAAATTGATGTAATTCCTAAAAACATAGTCATTATGATTTGAATACCAGATAAAGAACTCTCAATATTATTCATGCTGGCAGTACTCCTTAAGAAACATATATTTTACTTTCATACTCATTCATACAAGAGGAAAACCTTTCAACACAGATTAGTTCTCTAAACTCTTCTGTACGCGCACAGGCAGTTCCCATTAATAGCTAGACAGAGACAGTGAAGAATTGGTACCAGAGCTTTCCAAAAGCACATGGAATCTGCTAAGAAAGACTTCAGAAGCTTGGCAACTGACTCCAGGGCAGTAGACTAGTCCCTTAACACCAAATATGACCTCAGTGGTGACTCTGCTCAGCCGTACTGGAGCATTAATCATGGTCTTAATTGCAAGATATTTCTCATGTCTTCCTAACAGTACAGGCAGTATAGATTGCAGTTAGAAGTAAAGGATTAGCAGTGGGCAACCCTTCTTCTTTGCCCCTCTGCCTCCTTTTCTCCTTTTTCTCTAGTTCTGTGGGGTTAGGTATCAAATACTCAAGCTGTTGAGTATTTGAGACTCAGTGAACAGTAGTTGTTTCTTAGTAATATCTAAAAGCATAGTTTGTATTCTGGAAGAGTAGCCAATGAGCTCTTCTGACTGAAGAACTCATGTTGCAAACTGAAGCCAGGCAGATGACATAAAGGATGACCATGTAGTTGAGATGTCAAAATGCCAACTGACCTCATAATCCCGTTCTGTTAATTTATATCTATATCCTGGTAGTAATGGTAGCAGTAAATAAATAATCTTCCTCTCTTCCCAGATTGGTTCACAGTGATCAGTGTCTTCCTTGCTGCCAAATTACACTAACTCATTATGTATATAATTTAAAGCAGAAGTGATGTCAAGGTTTCAGGATATGCCATATGTGCTTGCCTATCTAGTGAGATCACTTCTCCATCGAGCTCATTGAAAACTACCTGAAAAATCATATTTATATAGATTATATTTATATTCAGTGAAAGAAGATCAAAGGTTGCAAAGCCTTTGTGAAACCCAAATGATCTTCGTATAAAGCATCAGGCTGAAAAAAGTCTTCGGTGAAGACTAAGCTCCTTGAAACAAACTAAAGGATTTTTGCCTTTGAAGATGCTTGCTCAGTGTAGCTAAAACTAATAACTTTATGCAGAAGTGATGGAAAAATCAGACTCCCTATTGTTGAGATCAGTATTTAGGGAATGAAACGCTTCCTATTATTATTATTATTTTTAGTAGTAGTAGTAGTAGTAGTAGTAGTAGTAGTAGTAATATTAATAACAACAATAATAAATTTTAAAAGGATTCATCCAGCCTAATTGATTTAATGAAATCATAAGGAAAAAGTAGTAACTTGCTCAAAGAAAGAATTAAAATAGTTTCTTTTTCACTGTTGCTTTTTTTTACTTAAGAAAGTCCTGCATTCTACCTAATTAAGTAGAACAGATTTCACACTGCACCTTGTAAATCACCTCTGAAGTAAGGTAAGAGAATGTAAAAATATTAGTCTTAAAGTTATCCTGTGCTTTACCAATGGAAACAAGCCCGTTCTGTCACAAATTATATTTTGAGTGGAAAAATAAAGCAAATAGCAATATTTAGTGTTTGAAATCATCTGCCCAGACCACTTGTACTAATACCTTCTGTGATAAGTGTCATTGGTCACATCTTAGGATTTCCTGTGCTGGGCTTCTGCACTTAGACTTCTGTCCCTATGGTAAAGGGTCAACAAAATAAATAATATAAAAAGAGTGTTCTGCTGAGGACAGAAGAGAAATTACTTGAGCAGAATTACTCTGTTATTTTTGGTTTGTTTTTATAAGCTGTGTACTGGCATATTTCTAACGTTTTCTACCCTTCTATGTCTTCTTCTCTGGACTCTATTCTTTCTATGCCTTCTTCTCTTCATGTGTGTTATTTACAGGCACAGAGTACATGGATTTAGTACTTGTTCTGCAAGCTGGACATATATCAAATCCTTCTGACCATTTATCTAAGATGTAGATGTGGCAATATGTACACAGGTGGAGTCTAAGCATGTTTTCCATTTCATTATGGTTTTAAGTGCTAGTCTCTAAGAAGAATTTTGTTTTTGCTTGGACTTGTTGGGTCAATTTTATGCTTTTTTTTTTTTTTTTTCTCCCCCCCCCCCCTTTTTTTTTCCCCCTCCAATTAAAGCTCTGAAATGCTTACATTTCTGTCCACACATGAATGATTTAAATGGATATTTTAGATGGAGCAGCTAGTTGCTTAACTAGTGCTTTTTAGTATAGGACCCCCTTTTCAGACTTCAGAAAGAAGGGCTGAAATTTTCTGGGTCAACTATCTGCTTGAGGCTCAATAGGCTAAAATAGTTCAACTGTTTCCAAGAAAAAGATTAGGAAAAAAAAAAAAAAAAAGATTGTTTCCTCATGTTATAAACCATTATTTGCAACAAGTTTAAGAGAAAACCTTGATAATATCTGTTATAATGACAACAGGAGCTGGGAAGTTACATCTCTGAGTCAACAAGAAAAGGCATAATTTCAAAGCACAGAGGTTGCTTTGTAACCTCTATGCCTTGTTTTATTCAGCACCAGAGTGTGTGAGGAAAGGCTAATAGAGGAGCAGGAATTCCTCTGACAACTCCAAGTTGGGTTATTTCCTTACAGGACTGTTCTGATTTGATTGTTGAGTCAGAGGAGGTTAATGATTATGCAAGCAATAGCTGAACCCTAGAGAACAGGGCCTGGCCAGGAACTAGCATAACTGCTCTTTTTCCCATTTCTTAATACAACAATCTCTTTAAACACAGTGCCTTCACACTATCATGAGCCACTGAGTGTGGGCAGGCCATAGAATCATAGAATCATGGAATATCCTGAGTTGGAAGGGACACATAAGGATCATTGAGTCCAACTCCTGGCACCACACAGGTCTACCCAAAAGTTTAGACCATGTGACTAAGTGCACAGTCCAATCACTTCTTAAATTCAGTCAGGCTTGGTGCAGTGACTACTTCCCTGGGGAACCTGTTCCAGTGTGTGACCACCCTCTCCGTGAAGAACCTCTTCCTGATGTCTAGCCTAAACCTCCCCTGCCACAGCCTGACACCATTCCTGCAGGTCCTATCACTGGTGATTAAAGAGAATAGATTGGTGCCTGCCCCTCCAATTCCCCTCATGAGGAAGCTGTAGACCACGATGATGTCTCCCCTTAGCCTCCTCTTGTGGAGTGACCTCAGGCACTCCTCATACGTCTTCCCCTCTAGGCCCTTCTCCATCTTCGTCACGCTCCTATGGACACTCCCCAATAGTTTTACATCCTTTTTTTACTGTGGTGTCCAGAACTGCACACAGTACTCGAGGTGAGGCTGCACCAGCACAGAGTAGAGCGGGACAATCACTTCCCTCGACCAACTAGCGATGCTGTGCTTAATGCACCCCAGGATACAGTTGGCCCTCCTGGCTGCCAGAGCACACTGCTGGCTCATTCAACTTGCTGTCAATCACTACCCCCAAATCCCTCTCTGTGGGACTACTCTCTAGTGTCTCGTCGCCCAGTCTGTACATATAGCCAGGGTTGCCCCATCCCAGATGCAGGACCCAGCACTTGCTCTTGTTAAACTTCATGCAGCTGGTGATTGCCCAGCTCTCCAATCTGTCCAGATCTCTCTGCAAGGCCTTTCCACTCTCATCCAAGTCTACAGCTCCTCCTAGTTTGGTGTCATCAGCAAATTTGCTCAAAACACCTTCTAGTCCTTCATCCAAATCATTTATAAAAACATTGAAGAGGACTGGCCCTAAAGTGGAGACTTGAGGGACCCCACTGGTGACCATCCACCATCCTGATGTGGCCCCATTTACCACAACCCTTTGAGCCCTGCCCATAAAATTGACCCAACAAGTCCAATCAGACAATTGCTCACCCATTGTATGATGTTTTTGTTAAGTTGTATGCATGTATTCTTTTATTCCAAACCAGCCTTCCCTTTTTTGATATTATTTCCTTGTTGGCCAGTTACAGACTGCCTGGGGTTTCTTGAGAAAGATGAGTGAACCAGCAGGTTAATTATGAATTTAACACCTGAACTTTGTTGGATAAACTGAGCTATGGGTGTTTGATTGCAATGCTGGAAATGGCAGCTAGCTGTGATTGTTGGCTATAGATCTGAAATTTACTAAATTTTTCAAGTATTTACAAATATTTACAAATTTTTCAAGTATCTCTTGTTTAGGTTTATGAAACTCCTGGGAAATCTTTCCCATTAATTAATTTTTACATTTATCTTTTCCCATCTAACCTAACAAATGATATTTAAGGAAATTCTAGTTGCAATAGTCAAATGTTAAGCCAAGTCTCTCTCTCTCTCTTTCTTTTTTTTTTTTTTTCTCTTTTTCCTTTTTTTTTTTTTTTTTTTTTTTTTTTTTTTTTTTTTCTTTCTCATCTGCATTTTAACTTGGCTATAGATGTAGTATACAAGTAATCTCTGAACATCAGGAAGAGAAATACAATGATCTGAGCATTATACAAAATTTGAACTCAATAGTTGAACTCAATGCAGTTTTAGTATTTTTTCTTTTCGTTCTCAACTTCTCTATTTTCCTCCTCAGCATTTCTGGATAGACATTCCAAGAAAACCACAATGAATGTAATGTAACAACAGCCATCTGCAGGTCAGTTAAACCCATCTATCAGCATATCAGCAAGTGGACCTAAAATATTTATACAATTTTTATTCATGAGAGAAAGAAATCTTTAATTGGTGATTAACATAAAAAGGTAATAATGAACTCAAATCCATGTAGTACAGTTTTTTATTACTCATTTTCTGCAGGCAAGATAAGAAAACAAAATGAAGAAATTAGTTTTCATTTGTCAGAAGAGCTATTTTGGTAGATTACTGATGAAATGCATTTTGAAATATGATGCATCTGTACATATCCAGATTCATATCTCTGATCTAGTGAAATATCACAGATACTTCCCCCCAAAAAAGGAGCTTTATATCAAACAGTAAAATCTGTATTACTGTGTATTCATAGTAACTCATAACCTGATATTTAATTGTGACTAGATACAATTTCTGATGATATAATTTTCAGCATAGTATTCCGCTGATTCCTAACTTAAAATGGAGTTCTTGTATTGAAGGTTCAAATACTTTAATGGATTTGAGGCTGTCATGAATAAATTTATACAGTCAGAAATTACAGAGTTTAGAAGTATAAGTTCAATTTGTATAAAACAGACAACTTTGAAAAAGGTAATGTACTTTTAAGAGGTCTTCAGAAAAAAAAAAATAAATCTGCAATGCCATAAAAAATTATATCCATTGCTTGTCTTCCCCTCATTTAATTGCATTTTAACTTTAAATAAACATTTAGCAACAGTGAAGAAGGCTGCTCTTACTCATTTTGTATGATTAAAACTACATTAGCAATATAGATATATTAATTTACAGATACAGATACTAATTGCTTAAATATTGAGTTCAAAACTAGACACTAGTACTGGGAAGGGATAATTGGTTCTTACTGTAGAAAAAAAAAACTATAATAAAGAACTTGAAAGTGCTGTCACATTTCACATAACAAGCAAAATCTCAGAATGTTTGAAAAATATTCTGAAAGAAAATGTCTTGGGGCTTTCTTAACGAGAATGAATATGATTTGAAAAGATCAAATAATATCCGCATATGTCAAATACAGGTTCTAATAACAGTTAGAGATAATGAATAAAATTAAAGTAGGTCATTTTTAGTCATTTAGGATCCAGTAGGAGACATTCCTCTTTATAACTGCTTGTTAAAATATAATTAGAAACATTTGCTGTGTTTACAAAAAATATCAGTATCAAAGATTTAAAAAATCAAAATGAGATATTTTACCATTCTTTAATTTTCTGTTTTTGTTTTGTTAACATTTGAATAGTAAATGGCATTTAAATATGTTAATTTTGTAATAAGTGTCATAGTATAGTAGAAACTGTAAGTAATAAGACAACTAGGTAATCTGATAGGAGAAAATGTGTTTTGTTTTTTTTTTCTCCTCTCCCCCTGAATGTGATAGCCTATAGCAATCCATGTGTCTGTGTCTATAGGGAAGCGAACATACAGAATCATGTAAAGAAAAAAAAAGTCCAGATCACATCATTCTTTGGACAAAGATACGTCAATTGTAGATTATTTAATTTTTTCTACTGTAAATCTGCACAAAGTGTTAGGAGTGAAGGAAAAAAAAAGTGCAGAATCTGATGCAGAAGTGTTTACAGGGGAGTTTTTTCAGTTTAGTTGAATGCAATGCAGATGCTCAGCACTTTTCAGCACTTGATTTAAATTTACCAAGTGCATGCTGGTCATTCATCCACAACATTGATCCTTAGAAATACAATGGCTTGTCAGGATGTTTGTTTTGGAGATGGATTTTGCAGACACCACTAGATCCCGGTTTACTGCTGAGAAAAATGATACGTAGAGATGGTTGACATTTATGACTGAACTGTTTCCTGATTCAAAATGCTGATTTGTGAAATTAATATTTTCTTGCAATTTTGACAAATCTGTGCTTTGATTTTTTTAAAGCTTTTTCATGGTGTAAAATTCCATTTTCAAATTTTCAAGAGAGAAGATTATGCTTTGTGTAATTTCTCTTTAAATTTGGGGTTCACAGAGCCATAGGGAAAGGAAGATGCTAACCTAGACAATAGTAAAGGAACCGATGAAAATAGACCCTGCTGCAAAATTATGAAAGGTGGAAAGAAAGTAGGACAAGACCACTCATGAGATCACAGGGAGAGTGAAAAGAGTCAAGAAATTAAAGCAATTTGGTTTTCATGGCAAGCCTTGATAAAGGTGTCCCTAAGGCTTAGGGAAACCTGTATGCCAGTGGACTCACCGGACACCTTGTGAAGTGAACATGATCAGTGCCTACTTACTACAGGAGACGGAGAGAAAGATCGTTAGCTACAGATGTATTCCTCTGTCGTCTCCTTGGAGTCAGTGTGGTTTCAGATGAGATGTCCTGTTGACTGTTCTTTTACTTTTCATTTACAGATATCTTGTGTGGTCTTTTACCACTGCCTTCTCAATCCTCAATACCACACCACATCTGAGCACTAACCACAATGACACAGATATAAAAGGAGACCTCGGGTATCTCATATATATTACAGTAAGCAACAAAATAATGCTCCATAAAATATTCAACATTTACTATTATTTTGTTGCTTGCTTTCTCTCTGACATCTCTAAGGTATGGCTTTTTATATTCAACTGCATAACTAAAAATCTTTACTTTGCCTTTTTTTTTTTTTCCAACTTTAACCTCAGTCAATGGCTTTGAGAAAAATGTTCTAACCCTAGTTATAGCACTTTAGAAGCTGTGACAAGATTGTCCTCATAGCCCGTGTCTCTGATTGTGCCATATCCCTCTGGATCTTCCTCTCTTTCCTCCTCTACAGCAACAAGTATAAACTGTTTATCTCCCCTCTAAAAGGTGGTAGTGATCTATTCACACTATTTCATTGATCACCTAGTACAAAAGTTTTCACTGAATGCACTGGGACAATTTTCATGTATGAGAAGCCGTAATACATGAAAAATTACAGAGTAGGACCTCTTTATTTAATTTATTCCTGCAGTTTCAGTCCTTCCTTTTCTGATATTTTAAAGTTTTATTTTTAATTTTTCTTTGTTTAATAATTTTGAGTTTCTGTCTCCTAGTGGATTTCATTCCTTCACTTTTTCTCAATCTTTCTTGCTTTTCTTTTCCTAAAATGCTTTCTCCCGATGCTCTTCCTTGGTTTCCTTGCCAAATGCATTTTCAAAGCTGTTATTTATTTGTTGCTGCAGGCCAAATCTAGCTATTTCAAAATCTCTCTGGGTATTTTTTACACATATCCTGATTTTTAAGTGCGACTGCCAGTTGCAGTGTTTCTCATACCGCAGCATCTCCTCCTTTGAAATGGCTGAGTGTGACATGGCTACTGTCATGAGCAGGAAACAAGTGATTTCCTTCTGCATGCTTCTTCTACCATGTTCTTTGTAAGCATCAAGAGATCCTGCCAAAGGACTGACTCATCAGCTAGTTCTAGTTTTTCCTTTCTCTCCCTGCATCGCCTCACATGCACACATTCTAGATGGTGGGATATCCTCAGCAATACAGGAGTGTTTCCATCATCCTTCTTAAGAAGTTACCTGGAGGGATCTGTCAAAATCATCTTTTTTTTTTTTTTTTTTTTTTTTTTTTTTTTTTTTCTTCTCACTGTTTGAAGTTTTCTCTTGACAATACTGCATTTTATCAAATACTTATAGATACATGAGTATATATCTGTACTTATAGATACAATGATCACTCTTGCTCCTGTAGAAGTCTGTGCTTCCTGCAAAGCAAATCTGTCTTTTTGAATTCAATAAATGACTACAATCCCTCCAATCATCTAAAACAAATGGTATTTATTTCCCATCATGGGCTCACATCTATGATCCTAATTGCTTTCAGTTAAGGGATGGAGTTAAAAGTTTAGAATGAAGGGGAAAAGTAAGCCCTTTAGTGTAATTTCTGTAAAATCTAACTTAGAGTAAGGCTGTTTCACATGGTGGTAACTGTTAGCCCAACCACTTATTATTGGCTTATCAAGGCTATTTTTAATAATGTGTCTTTAAGTGGAGTCTTGAGATTTAATGGCATGCACTACTTTTTAGGGTATTATGGCAGTGTAATGGCCCTACTCATATATAACTCAAAACTTTAGAATTGATAAGGTGAAGGCTGAGGTTGAATGTGAGGTTGGCTAAGGCTAAGTTTTTGTTTGTTTGTTTGTTTGTTTGTTTTGTTTTGTTTGTTTTTAAATTTTATTATTATTATTTTTTTTTAACCTGGAAAGACTATAGAGCTCAATGGCATATAGATAAATTGTGACATGTTCTTGAAACAATTTTGTAGCCTTCTACAGGAAGGCCATTGTAAATGACCTGCACTAGCTGATTTACAGATGCAAGTTTCAGTTTGTTATTTTACAATGTATAATTACAACAGAGATGCACTCTCAATACCATTCAATCAGCAACCTAGTCCAAAAGTTCCTATAGTAGAATAAGTTTTATTTGCTTATTTTAATTCTTGGTAATAAAAAGCCCTTTAAGAAATCATCACTTATTTCCTAACAACTTAACCACAAACTACTGATGTTCTATAGTAAAAGATGACCCAGCTTTCCCAGAACAAACATTCTTATGGGTTTAGACTTTTGTTACAGGGAGTTGTTGTCTAAATGAACTCGAGGTAAGTAGCATTTTAGTTATCCTGTGACTATATGAGGAACAATACAGATGACAAACTATAGGCCACATCTTTTTATCAATGCAGAAGTCATTGCATTTTACACTATCCCCCCCGGGCTGTATAACAGAACATTAATTTTATAATCAGCACTTTATTTACTCCTTGCCAAGAAGCATAAACAGCTCTTAAAGTCAAGTCCTCTTAATGATACAGAACGTTTTACACTCTTCTTTTGCTAATATATTATTCAAGGGAAGACTTGCATGTTTGAAGATTACTCTCAGACATAATGAAGAAATGACAGAAAGCCTGTTGGCCTAGAAAAGAGCCATTCACATCCATTCATTTATGCATATCCCACTCGCATGCTAGTAGTGTTTTATGACATGTATTTCTATCCTCTTATCCATGAAGTTATCAGGCACCATATGTAAGGCAAGCATTAAAGCAAGAACATCACATGTGACACCTAGTTAGTTGGTTAGAGACAGACAAAGTAATTTCTTCTTATCTCAGCAGGAAGTCACACTACTTTGAGCCCAAAGCTTCTTGGTTCAATTTCTTGCTGGAATTGATTCCTTATAAATATGAATTGATTCCTTATAAATATGAATTATGCTTTATTTGATCTTTCCTCATTTGTGGGCTGGGCAGCAGTGCCCTACAGATCTGTATGTGGAGGGTCCACATAGGTTTTCTATGTTTTCTCTGTGGAAAGCAGGAAATAAGGATTTGACTCCTCTATGTGAGACTTTGGAGGGTGTACTTTATTTGCTCCAGCCCTACTGGAATGGGAGGCTTAGTAAGTCAGAGGAGCAAAGGAACAAATATGGCAGACATATATTAAGCCCCTTTTCCTATAGAAACTCATCACAAGACCCCAGTGGAAATCAATCAGTCTTAAAATGGTGTATCTTGGTGACTTGAGCTTGGGTGCTGTTCTGTAAATCATCATTGCACTGCCATTTCCAAAGTATGCTAAATTAGAGAAGAGATAAACAGAGCTTTAAAACTGATGTAATCTGCAGAGGTATAATATAGATAGTACTTTTTATTTTTCAGTGAGAAATATAAGAATCATATGATTATTCCTGTAAAAGGAATCAATCTTTCATGTATTTAAGAATAAGAAAGACTAACCCAACTTTTGGTCACCATTTTGTAATATAGGAACTTTGAACTTTATTTTTATACTAGATGTGTTTGTGTAGGCGTATGTTTTAAACCATTCTGTTTCTTACATTGTAATGATACTCAGTGATGTGGCATTGCAAATGTTAGTATCTGTCATCCTAAAAATTTAACCTCTTTTAATTTTCAAGATATTATAATATCAGAGAATGGTTGAGGTTGGAAAGACATTTCTCCACCTGGAGATCATTTAGTTCAACCCACCTGTTCAAAGCATGTTCAGCAAGACCAGTTTGCTCAAGACAGTTTTGAGTTGAGTTTTGAATATCTCCAGAACTGGAGAGTCCACAGATGCTTCCAGTGCCCCATCACAGTAAGATTTTTTTTTCTTTGTGTTTAAATGGAATTTACTGTAGTTCAGTTTGTGCCCATTGCCTCTTGTCCTCTCACTGTGTACTACAGAGAAAAGCTTCATATTCTTTACTCCTCCCACCCCACCTTGTTTTTATATGTCTACTTGACATGCAGGAAGCATGTTGGGATGGGCCTTTCTTGTACTTATAGAAGGTGATCTTTTAAAATCAATCAGCTGTACAGAACCCTTGTTCTCTCCATGACCATATCCTATGGCATTCTTCCAATCAGGTCCCTGAACACAACAATATCTGCATTCCTGAGGTCCAAGATTTTTTTTTTTTTTTAATTATTTTTTTTATTTTTATTTTTGTTTACCTTGTCCCCTTCTGTCATGATCCTAACCTCTGCCATCTTATAGCAGAGACCAGGCTACCTCTGATCTTTTGTGCTCCTCATCTTCTCATTATCTCAATGATGAACTTGTCAGTTAAGTATGAGGTTCAGCAGAGTATCTCCCTCTGTTGGTTTTGCAATCACCTGTAATTAAGAATTGATTAATATTGTGCTCCAGAGACCTCTTGAATTGGTTCTATACAGTTGTGTTGCATGGATACCAGAGTGGTTCAAGCTCTTCATGAGGACAAGGGCCTGAAAATGTAAGGCTTCTTCCAGATGTGTGAGGAAGGCCTCATTTTCTTCTTTTTCTTGCTCCTATTGTCAGCAGCAGATTTCCACCATGGTGTTGCCAGCCTTGGTCTTTCCCCTAATCCTTTCCTATAAGCTCTCAGATGACTCATCATCTCAGCATGTCTCTGAGCTCCCAATGGAATCATAGCTCTGCATTTGCATGCAGGCCTCTAATTCCTCATGTTTACTACAGGCAATTTTCTGAGACGTAGCCAGACATATTAAAAAAAAAAAAAAAAAAAAAGGAAAATAAAATTTAAAAAAAATCACATAATGCTGCTCTATCAACATTTATTTTTGTGCATAAACTTGGGGTGCATCCCTTTCAGCAATGTTTTGTTGATTATGATGACTCCCCCATCTTCATTACCCTGCACCATTTACTTGAGGAAATCCACCACTTCTGTACTTGATGAAGGGTCATCATCACCCACAACATTCTTAATTTAATGCTCTTCTTACCTTGGTTAGCATCATAGCAAAGATGATTTTTTCCCCAGTTGCTCAGGTCTTAGTATATAGTTGTAAAAACCCAAACATTTATACTTAGAGCAATATTAATGTAAACCATCCCATTGACTTATATTGAGTCTAATTGTGCAAATTGTTAAGAGTGACTAAAAGTTGCAACATAAGTTTCCAAAGGTGAAATTCTACTTGATAAGAAGTAGTAATAATAATAATACGTGATCGTGCAAACAGATTTGTGACTTAACGTGCACCATTTAGGGGAAAAGAATGGTATATGACATAAAACAGCACAGAAAGCCTCCATTATGCAAGCAATTTTGAAAACCATGAACTATCAAAATGGTGATACATCTTTGCCATTCTTTGGGTAAAAGATAGGTGTCTTTTTTCATTCCTTGATGACTATTTTTGAGGTTTATGCCTCATATTTTGGTCAACATTTCCTTTTTTTTTTCCCTGTAGTTCTGATATCTGGACTATGTATGATCTATTGCTGACTGTATAATGACAGTCAAGTTTGCCAACAGAGTCACTCCATTATCTAAGTAATTGCTCTATAAAGTGCTTTGAGATACCTTGAATATGAAAGGTTATATGTCTAAATAAATTCGGCTTTATTCTCTATTGTGCCAGAGCTGTGCCCATACATATTCAGTGTTTTGTATGATGGGATGAAAATGGGAGGGGAAAAAGGATAAAAACTGTTCTTAGTTATATTATACTTGCCTTTCTTTACTATATGACTATTTTCTGATGTTTGACATTCACTCTTGAAATTGTTTCGGTAGAGTTGTACATCTGTAATGAAGCATGGCAAAGAACTTCTTTTTGTGACAAGTCTTAAAGGACTGCTATCAAAATAATCAGTTTCTTTTTTATCAAGCTAAAGCTAAAGTTCATATTTTAAGCTTTGTTTTCATGCATGATGTATTTATTGGACCATCATAACTCTTCAAAGGTGCTACTGAGAAATTCATTTTTACTATTGCTGCATACTGCTAAGGTCTGGAAGAAAGTCTTCCTGGTCAAAGGGCTGGTGTCTCATTCAAAAAATCTTTAAGTTTAAACTTCACACTGTTCTCTCAGTGCTTTTAATCATGCTGTTCATCTTTTTGTGGTATATCATAGTGGAATTAAATTCATTTTCCACAAGTCTTAAGCTTGTTACAGGCTCTTTAGAGGTGTTTTGTAGGCAGTAGATTGTACAGACATATAGGATGGATGTTCTGATTAACATCTTCTGATTGCATATGCATATGAGAAAAACACTTGACCTATCAAACACCATAGAAGAACACACAACTATAAAGAAGAGAATGGTATTGCATGCAATTTGATTTCTGAGAAGAATTCTTCAAATTAAGAGTGGCTAAATTCAACTACAAAGCTGTTTCAGTAATTCAAAATGTGATTAATTGAAATTTAGTAAATAACATGACCCCCCTGAGGATGAAACTTGGTTGGAAAACTTTCAGATCTGACATAACGTTTTGGCAATACTGTTTCTGGCAGGATTGGAATAAAGATATGCTGAACGTACCAAAGTTCATAAACATGAAGAAAAGTAACTACTTCTAATAAGATGCTTTGTGTGAAATAGAGTTAAATGTAGTATTAAACTGAAAAGTCAGAACATGATCTGGTTCCAGTCATTTCAGGTCTGAATCACAAGCTTTTGACAGACTCATTGTGTAGAGAAGAGCCACACACGTTTTTCAACTGTGCATTCATGAGAGAATTAAGAGATATATTGCAATTTGCTCAAAGTTTGATTTCATTTTAAAAGACTTAATATGTTCCTCATATTTCTTTACACATTTCCCTCAATCCTAATTAAACTGTTTTGTGTCCAGTGACTAGCAAACTTGTACTGATTCTTACGGGTTATGTCATGGATATTGTATCAGGAAAAGTTAGAGATCTATCTTGAGCTGCATTCATTGTAAGCTGAATAGGTGGAACACCTTCAGTATTCTGTTTTTAACGTTGTCATGGGTGTCATCTCTGTTTCCAGCTTTTTGGTTTTATTGCAGTTTCATTTTCTGTAATTTTCTTGAAATGCAGAAGATAAAGTTATGCTGTGAAAAAAGAGATGGTGAGCCTATAGCTCAGACACTACTTTGTTCAAAGATTGACCATTGAATATAAAGTACGCAAGAACAATTTTGATATGATCCCTGTTGAATGTGCAGTGATTCTTCTTCCTTTTCTAAGTATATTTTGATGTAGTTCTTCCATTTGTCACATTTTTCCATTAATAAGTACCCAGAAGGACACAAAAAAACATGAGCAGTCATTCCAAAGTACGGTATAGAATAAATTAAATTAGTGTATAAGAAATATCTTCTAAACATAACAAAACACATACCTGACATCATACCACATAAATTAGCAGCTTCTGAGATGCCTTCAGCAAAATGATGCCACATGGAAAGCTTTTCCAAAAGGTGATACTGGGAGATGAATGGGAATTTCATGAGCATTTGGGTGGCAACCCGTTCAGGTTACTTTATCAGTAGTGCTGTCAGTGCATGTCCCTATGTTTGTAGGGACTTCATATTTAAATGTGTGCAGGTACTGTTGCAAGCCTCAGATCAACAAAGTTGGTAAACATATACCTTACATTGCCTCTCTTCAGCAAAGTTATAAACATGATAAAATTTAATCACGTGTTTATATCCCTTACTGAATGAAGTCCAGCATAGTTTGGGCTGTTAAACAGATATAATAATGTTATATATTCGTATATAAATTCACAGCCAAGTTGATCAAGGAATTCATGGTCTTGAAACACCGCAACATACTGGAATCTGCAGGATTTGAAATAAATTAAAGAAAATGAAGAATCTGTGTGTTTTATACTACCACAGCAAAGCCTCTTTACTGCTGTGAGGACAGGGAGGTAGCAGTGAGGGTATGTATAGGTTATTCAGGCAATGATACTACTGGATTAAAAACAAGCCAGGTTGGTAGAGATCCAGGGTAAGTGTGCTAGCTGAGAAAAAATGAAAAGGTAAGCACATATGGTTGAACAGCTGCTTTCAAATTTATAAAACACCTACTTTAATCCCTGCAGCTTTCTTAGCTTTTTTTCTTAATTCTGTTTCTTTGCAGAAAGCACTTCGAAAATCATTCTTTCTTTTCTTTCTTTCGTTCTTTCTTTCTTCCTTTCTTCCTTTATTCCTTTCTTCCTTTCTTCCTTTCTTCCTTTCTTTTTTTTTTATTGTACTTTTCCCCCAATATTAAATCACTTCCATTTCAATTTTATAATTTTGTCTTTCACCAGAATACCTCAAATGCAGAAGTAAATACATCTTGAGGAGTTAGAATTTCAAATCACAACATGGAGAGAGGGAAGAAGAGGAAGAATCCTTCAATGAGAGTCAGATTATTTTTTCTTGTATGGTGGTATGATTTTTTTCTTACTGCTTTTGCGACATTGTACTTTTAACTGAATTTATATGCATAGTGTTATACATAGTCCAAATCATGGATGTTTTCTTGCCTCTGACTCATGGCAATTGATTTTAACTCTAACTTTCTCTACCTTGTCTTGAACTCTTAAAGCACATCTAAGACATTAATTTATTAAGTTTTATAACTCACCTAAAAGGAGAGAAAATATGCTAAATTTCAGCAATGAAATGGAGAGATTACTACAATACTGATAAAAAAAGAAGAGTGTAGGACAGAACGGAGATTGAATTTAAGGGGGTGGCTGCTTTATATCATTATTTTAACCTACTGAAACATACTTTAATATATTCCAGTTTTCATAAGAAATGGAACAACCCCTCATACTGTGCATCGGTATATAGGAACTGTCCACAAAGAAGAGAAGTTTACAACCTCTGCAACAGAGTTCTAGTTTACTTTGTTTGTAGCTTTTAGTATTGGAATTTTTGATTCTTATTAGCTCAAGGAATTGTAAATCAAATGAGAAAATTTATATTCTGAGAAGAGGGTTAAGTTTCAGAAACTGAATTTCTTTTAATGACCTCAGTAACATTATTTTTTTTTTTTTTAGACAACTTTTTAGAGAAAAATATGCTTTTTAAATTCCTTCAATGAAACTGATGACCTCAAGAAAAGCATCAGATTTTCACTTTTCAAATATATTGGGGATGTTCTTGGCTACTGACTTTTTAATATTCTTCTTTTGCTTTTACTGTCTTTTGAAAAGAAACAAATCCATGAATGCTACCCAGGAATCAAATTTTGCTGTCAAAGCTCTGTGTGTCCACGCAGAGGTACTTGTTTTGTTATGGAAAGCAGTTAAGTTGCACCATTTCACTTGGTCTTCTGCTGCTTACAGTTATGGAGCTCATTTATTTGATATTACTCCATGTGTGTTTTCACAGTCCATCACTATGCCACCTGGACAAGTATTTAGACTCCTGGAACCCAATATTTTTAAGTTGTTCAGATGTTTGTGGCCAAATTTTTCAGATCTTTCCCAAAGATCTTTCTGGTTAAAAAGATACATACCCACTGAGATTCAGATTGATTGTGTTCATATTTAAATAAATCAATCATGGATTGTAACTGACGTAGCAGAGAGAGAAATCCTAGTTACATGGCTTTTGCATTTCTAAATATTTTTAATGCCTTGGCTCTACAGCCTAGAGCACTTAAAGTACTTGAGGCTGAGAAGTCTGTTATTATTATTCTCAGACTGTAAATACCATAATAATGTTGTGTAAGAAATAATTGTTAAAGCCAAACATTTATAATCAAGCAAGTACAGATTACTTGCAGTTTTGTTTTGCTTTATTTAGTAGTCCACAATGTGTATTTTATTATAGAAGGACTTCATAATCTTAGTTTGACAGCACAAGTATATTTTGTACAGGAATAAAGTCTGGAGTTATGATCATGTCTGCATTTGGCAGCTTGGTAGCTCTGTATTTTTCTCTTTTCCTTCCAGCACACAGGAGTTTAATAGCTTACCTGTAGAACAGGAAGTATAGACCTGGTCTTTAAAGACCTCTGTCCTATTCCAGAGGAAACCTCTATCATTATTCTAGCTATGCTGACAACACAGAATACACTGTCACAGTCCTCTAGGTAATACCCTTATTACATGTGTCATTAGAGGATGTTTGCCATATCTGCTTTAACACTGCAGACATTTTAAGTAGGTTATTCCATCACTTTGCCATTTTGATTATGACAACAAAATGACACCATATTGAAATGGATTTTAGAAAGAAAGGCTAACTGTCCAAAGAGGTCCATGCTCACTCTAATTAAAATTGGCTTAGGTGGCACAACCTTCATAATTCAGACTATGACTATGAAGGATATGCATGTTGAAAGCGTTCTTTGCTCATTAGTGCTATTTCTGTCAGACACTGCTACCTGCTCTTTTCTTAATGAATGCTAAGCCATCTCTTTAGAAGATTGTGCTGCTTCCCTGAACTGAGGGAACTGTCTTATTTCCTCCCAGGTTCGCTGGGAGTAAAATCGGGGAGTCACCTCTTTGACATTTCCCAACCTCTGTACTTATTTATCTCTTTGAGACCCTGTGCTCCAGAGATATCACTGTCTTAATTAAGAAGAAGGATGTGACCATGGTAAATTGACTGATTCCATTGATTAAGGACTAGCTGTACAAGTAACATTGATTTTAACAGTGGGTCTACATAAATGTAATTGTTCGAACATGGGGCTGCATAATTATGGTGATGTACGAGAATAGTTGGTTTGTCCTTTTCAACCTTCACTAACATTCTTTTGCATGGTAATGTACCTCGTTAAATTAGCAGAAATCTTAAATGTTACAAAATGTCTTTTGTGAAGGCACATGGTAATCATCATAGTCTAATTTAATTTAACAGCATCAGACAGATACATCTCTTTCTTTTCCTTTCTTTCTTTCTAGATTTTTCTTCCCCAGCTCTCCCCCCCCCCC